>PVKU01002614.1:0-217135 GCA_004027475.1 Anoura caudifer
CAGCTACTCTATGCCTTTTGATTGGAGCATTTAATCCATTTACATTTAAGGTCATTATTATAGGTACTGATTCATTACCATTTTCATACCTGTGTGTTTCTTTCTCTTTCCCTCCCTTCCTTCCTTCCTTCCTTCCTTCCTTCCTTCCTTCCTTCCTTCCTTCCTTCCTTCCTTCCTTCCTTCCTTCCCTTAAAGCAGTCCCTTTAGCATCTCTTGCAGAACTGGTTTGGTAGAGGTGTATTCTTTTAGACTTCTTTTGTCTGGGAAGATGCTTATTTGGCCTTCTATCTTGATTGAAAGCCTTGCTGGGTAAAGTAGTCTTGGTTGCAGGCCTTTGGTTCTCATTACTTGGAATATTTCTTGCCATTCTCTTTTGGCTTGGAGCATTTCCATTGATAAGTCAGCTGCTTTCCTTATCGGGGCTCCCTTGTATGTTACTTCCTTTTTCTCCCTTGCTGCCTTTAAGATTCTCTTTGTCTTGGAATTTTGCCATTTTAATTATGATGTGTCTTGAAGTGGGCCTCTTTGGGTTCCTCTTGATTTGGACTCTCTGTGTTTCCTCAATTTCTGCGACTATTTTCTCATCAAATTAGGGAAGTTTTCCATCATTACTTTTTCAAAGAGGTTTTCTCCCTTGCTCTTCTTCTTCTCCTTCTGGAATCTCTATTATATGGATATTATTACATTTCATATTGTCCTGCATTTCTCTTAATCCCTCTTCATTCTTTCTGAGCCTCTTTTCCTTTTCTTGCTCTTTCTGGGTGTTTTTTTTTTTTTTTTCTACTTGTCCTCCAACTCACTGATCCGATCTTTTGCTTCATCAATTTTGCTTTTCATTCCTTCTACTGTGTTCTTAAGTTCAGAAATTGTGTTCTTCATTTCCTCTTGGCCCTTGTTGATATTTTCTATTTCCTTTTTCATGTTGATATAGTTTTCAGTGAGTTCATCGTAGCTTCCCTGTAGTTTCTGGTAGCTCATTGAGAGCTCATGGAGCTTCGTGACAACCATTGCTTTGAACTGAAAATCTGATAGTTGAGTTGCCTCCATTTCATTTAGCATTCTTTCTGGGGCTTCCTCCTTTTCTTTCATTTGGGGATTGTTTTTTTTGTCTTCCCATTGTTTGTGAGACTCTTCTTGTTAGGCTCAGCTTTTTAAATTGATCTGTTCTGGCTCCCTGGTTTTGTAGTGTGACCCTCTGTGGCAGAATACCTGTAAAATTCAGTGGTGTAGTCTCCTTCAGGTATCCTGAACAGCTTCCACTGTTTCAGCTAGGATCATGGGTGTGTGTTTTGGGTCCTCCACAAAGCCCCTTCCTCTGGTCACAGGGCTGCTGGCTGCAGAGACACCTCCAGTCCCAGTCCCAGGGCTGCCACTGGTCACTCGGCAGCCCTTGGTCACAGGGCCTCCCCCATCACAGGGACACCCCCCTTTCAGAGCTTCACCTGGTCACTTGGCTGTCCCCGATTATAGGGTCGCCCCCAGTTGCAGGGCTGTCCCCAGTCGCAGAGCTGCCCCCAGTCCTGGTCCCAGGGCCACCTCAGGTGGCAGGGCCTCCTCCAGTCGTAGGGCCTCCTCCAGATGCAGGGCCTCCTCTGGTCACTGGGCCTCCTCTGGTCGCAGAGCTGCCCCCTGTCATGGGCTTTCCTCTGGTCTCCCAGCTGTTTCTGGTCACAGGGCCACCTCTGGTCTCGGGGCCTGGGTGAATCACCGTCAGACTCCCGCACAATTCAATCTACCTTCTTCTGGTTGGGTTTTCTTTTTTTGGTTCTATATTTTTGTAGTCCCTAATCTTGGCTGTGAGAGGGGGCACAGCATGTCCAGCTACACCTCCCTCTTGGCCGGAAGTTTGTAAATATGCAATTTTAATGAATAAATTCCACTTGTAGGTATCCACTTGTTTTAAATTTTGATTGTGGTTGGATCATTAGTTAGAAGAATTTTACTTAGTTTCCAAACATTTGTAAATATTTTAAGTTATTTTTTTGTTATTGATTTTAGCTTGATTTTTCTGGAATCAGAGTATAATATTCAACTTTGATAAATTAACTTTTAAAATCAGCTGAATGGGTCATCATATCATCAATTTTGTCAACTCTTCCATAGATACTTGAAAATAACTTAGTATTTTTGGTATATTTTTTATAAATGTCATTTTGGTTAGGATAATCATCATGTTGCTCAAATATTACATAGCCCTATGGTTTCTTTTTCTGATAGACACTGTGAAAAGTGTGGTAAGTCTTCTGCAGTGGCAATAGATTTTTCTATTTCTTATTTGAATTATTTCAATTTTTGGTTTATATACTTGGAAGCTATGTTTTCTACTGGATATATGATTAAAATTGTTAAATATTCTTGGTTGATTGACTTTTTCATTGTAAAATATCCTTTATAAATGCTTTATGTCTTAAAATCTTTGATATTATTATAGATATATCAGTTATTTTAATTGGTACTTACAAGCATATCTTTTTATATTCTTATATTGCAGCTGTATTTTTACCTTCAACATTTTTATTTTTAAAAAATCTGTGGCTTCTGTCTTGTAGTATATGAGGTCTGTACAGAATGTATCCAGCCATGTACTATGAATAATAGAACATTTACTGAAGAACATACAAGATATAGGAAACTCTGTACATAGGACAATGATGCCTCAGTCCCCTTCAAAGTAGGCACCATGGGACCTCACACAGTTTTCCCAATTGCCATCAGCTGCCCTGTTGAATGTTCCTGAATCTCATGGAGGGTCTAAAACCTTTTCCCCTTCAAAGGTGATTTTAGCTTTGGGAAAAGCCAGAAGTTGCAGGATGCCAAATCTGGGCTGTAGGGCAGCTGAGTCACCTGGGTGACTTGATGTTTTGCCAAAAAACTCTGCACAAGACGTGATGCATGAGCACGCATGTTGTTGTGATGAAGCTGCCCATCACCAGTTGTCTATAGCTGCAGCCTTCTGAATCATCCCAATAGTTTCTGCAGAGGAATGTCCAAGCTTAATACAAAATTGGATGCAGATTTGTTGCTCTACTCAATCATTTTGAATATGACAGACATGTAGTACACATGGTCACTCACTGCCGTCTACCACCCCCACTGATTAATACAGTGAGGTTGTCATTGCTCATGCATGTGCATTCCAGTTCCACACTCCTTGGCTGCCAGGTTACACCGATGCTGTGCAAACCATTCTCATTGTATTAATAATGGCTGGACATTTTCTGGACAGACCTCATATAGGTTTTTTTTTAAATCCAGAATGAAAATCTTTGCCACTTTCCTCCTTCCTTGAAACAATTTGTATTGCATTAGTATTCTTCTTTCTAAATGGTTAAACTCAGAGGAAAAAATATCTGAACTGAGAATTTTTAGTGGTCAGATAATTTAATTACTTATTTAATTTCTTTAAGAGTCAAAATACTTATAAAGTTTATTTCTTTCTACTTAGTTACATATTAGTAGATATGGTTTTGTAGGTTTTATAGACATAGGTCTAAAGGGCATGGGTTATGGGACCTATGGTTATTTAGAATCATGTTGCTTAATTTCTAAATAATTAGATATTGAGTTTAAATTAATTCCAAGATCATCAGAAAATATATACTTTATAACTTCAATCCTCTTAAGTGTGTTGAGACTTTTTTTATGGCTAGAATATATTCTCTGTGTTAAAATACCCCTATGCACTTGAAAAAATTGAATATTCTGCATGCAGTTATTAGATATAATTTTGTAAATATGTATATTAGAATAATTCCATCTATCATGTTTTAAAAATCTTTTATATCTGTTCTTCCATCTGGGGTCATTTCCCTTTAGTCTGATGAAATTCTTTGTTTTTGTAGTGTGGGCTTATATATTTATTTAAAAATGTAATTATTTGTTTTGCTTTTGATATATAGTTTTTCTGAATATAGAATATTAGGTTTGCATTTTATTTTCCCAAACTATAGCAATGTCATTTCATTGTTTTCTGTCTTTTTTTTTTAAGTGATGGCCAGTGTTGAGAAACGGGCTCTCATTTTTATTGTTATCCTCTGAACAATAGTCACCCCCTCACCTCACACTTGACTACTTTTGAGACTCTCTTGACTTTTGGCTTTGAGCAGCTTGACTATAATGTACCCAGGAATGGCTTTCCTTTTAGTAATCCTACTGTGGTTCTTGAATATGTAGGTTGATGTCTTTCATCCTTTGAAGAAATTCTCAAATTTAACTATTATTTCTTCAAATATTGCCCCTCCATTCTGTTCCTGTTCATATGAGATAGCAAAACATGTATATGTTTAGTGTCCCCAATTCCCTTTACAGTTCTGTCCTGGTTTTCTTTTTCTTATGTTTAAATCAGAGGTTTTCTTCTGGCCAGGTTTTGAGTTCACTTATTCCATCTTATACTATTAAGCACATTGAGTGATTTCTTAATTTCATCCATGATATTGTATTTTGTGGTTCTTGGATGCACATTCAGGTTTTTTTAATGGATTTTATTTCTCTGTTAAGATACATTTTCATCTACTTTTGGTCATCTTTTCCTCAATTTTATCACATTCATCACAATTATTTTAAAGTCCTTCTCTGCTAAATTCAATATATGAATCATCTGTGGATGAGCTTCCAATAACTGTTTTTTTATTATCAGTTATTTTCTCCTTCTCCCCTGCACATTTACCAATTTTTAAATTATAGTTTTACATTGTGAATAATATTATAGACTTTTGATGATTTTATCTTATTCTAGTGAGTATTGGGTTTTGTTCTGGGTAGTAATGACATTTCTAATAATCTAGATCATGCAGAGGCTTGATCTTAAGTGTTAATGGGGTATGTCTATTTTTGTATTGCCCTTAATTTTATATTATATTTCTTACTTCAAGGACATGGTGTTTCTGAGATCTCAAATGAATCTCTGAGGTATTCACCATCTATTTTTCCCATTGGCTGGGTGAAACTCCAACATCTACTCTCCTTTTGTGCAACATCTGAAAACTCAGATCTCAGCCCCTCTGTGACTGTTCCTGTGATAGAATTCCTGGATTTTGCCATAGGCATGTGAAGATTCAAAGTCAGGAGAGGATCCAGATGATTTTTTTTTTTTACTTCCTGGTTTGTGGCTTTCTCTTCTCCAGCTCTCTGCTTTCCAAACTCCATCCAGTTTAGCAGCTCTCTTTCCTCTTCTCTGTGAGACCACTTGCACTCTACTTCCATGCATAGCAGATAAAAAAATATGCCCAAGGGAAAACCAGGGTAAACATAGGGCTTAGTTGGACATATGGTCATGTGGTCTTTGCTTCCAGTACCTGAAAACTTTTTGTTTTAATTTTATTTTTGTAATTGTCTATGGCAAAAGCTTATTTTTAAATGTGTTTTAGGTCTTTAGTTAAATTTCTCTTTTCATTCCTAATATCACTTTATTATACTTTATCTCTTTTTTTTCCTGGTATCTCTTTACTGTCCTCAAACAGATATTTAAAAATATACCGGTCCTGATTGTGCAGTTGTTTTAATGAGAGAATTAGTTTGAAACAATGTCATCTGCTGTTAGAATGGAGTAGATGAACTCAACTTCATTGTTTTACATTTTATAGTTTAGTGTTCCCTGCAGATATTTTCAAGTATGTCTTTTCTTTGTTTAAATACATTAAGTACAGTTACTTCCTAAACTGTATCTGATAATTTTGATATCTGATACACATTTGTTCCTACTATCTGTTTTTTCTCTTGATTCTGGCCCATAGTGCCCCATTTCTTTGTTTGCTTTGTTATACTCTTGCCTACATACTGCAATTGTTCTTGAAAAATTGTATTTCTTGAGTCCAGGATAAAGGAACCCTGCACCAAAGAAGATTTACATTTACCTCTACCTGGGTGAGACCAGTAAAAGACATCCTCTATCTAACAGAAGATATGAAGTTCTCAGAAATCTCCAGAGCAAATCTGCTGCAAGGCTGGCCAGGAGCAACATTTATTCAAGAAGCTTTATCTCCTTTGCTTTTTTTCTCAATCTGTCTTCTAGCACCTACAAAGCATTGCTTATGAATCAGTTTTATATTAGGTGAAAAACCCTTCTGTGTCAAATTATTGTGAGGGAGCCTCCTCTCTGACTCCCTGCTATGGAGAGGTCCTAGGCTTTGACTTTCTCCCATCTCTGCCCAGACCTCATTTTGGCAAATCAGGTGTGTGGCTTCAGTGTAAAAGCAGCTTGGTGCTCATGTGTACAGTTTATAGCTTTGTGGTTTGTTCTTCCCCATCCTTAGGTTTGTATATATAGTTAGGTACCACTTTGTTAGCTTTTAAATGATTTTAAAAGGATTTAAAAATCTTTTATCCAGCTCTTTATCATTGGGAGGTTTGATCTAAATAAAGTCATCATTATTAGAAATAGAAGTTTCTTATCTTTTTGTTTTTAATTTATTTGGTAAAGAAAATACAGACTTATTTTCTTTACCCATGAGTACTGTATAAGAGTACTTATACAGTACTCTTGGAAATTTATTGAAATATAGTTTTGATGTGGTAATAATGCATGGTCAACATGGGTAAATATTCATTTGAGACAAATGTTTTATTCTTTTGGGTACAGTACTGTTTGTGTATATCATTTTAGTTATTTATATCTATTATACCAAATCAATAAATGTTAGATTTTTTATGTGTAATTATAGCACTTAATATCATTGTCTTTTATGAATGTTATACATATTTACTTCTTTGTTTTATATATATATCTATTTCGAACATGTATATTAATATATTTTACTATTCTGATGGATTTGTGAGTTATTCTTAAAGTATTTTTAACAGTTTTAAATTTATGTGTAGCCAGAGATAGGTAAGCAGGTTGATAATGAAAAGAGAAAATAGTTGAATAGTTGGGACAGTAAAGCTAAGACCAGCAGTGGGAGAGCACATGCCTAGGGTACAGTGGCAGGTCTGGTGGATTAGGAACAATAGGATGTTTGGATTTTCGTATCTTCAGGTCATGCAAAAATCCCAACAATAAAATAGGTCATGCCATACATGATTTAATTTCATTTCTTTCATATTCTTTTCTTGATGAAAAATTGTTACCAAATTGAGTTTGAACTCTTGGTAAAGCCTTAAAAATGTATAACTGTCATTTTACAAAAAATTTAAAAAATGAATTCATGGAGAAATGTATTGTTTTATGCAGATTTCTAACGGAAACCTGCAGATGCTCACATAAGAAACATTCTTCCTACTCTTTTGAATAAACATGTTGCCAGCCCAGTACATTTGCATACCCACAAGAACAATTGTTTCAAAGATATGGGCTGTGAACACATGTGGCTGACTACCAGATTATGAATACCAGACTTGAGCTATATATTTTTCAGGTGTACAGCTTGAGGAAATTATTGAATACTCAGCATAAATACTATATCTTGGGGATTATTTGGAGAAATGTAGGTGCTACTGTATTTTGAATAATCAGTCCCTCCAGCTCCCATTGTGACTGATGGAAAATTTATTTTATTTTGCCTTGAAAAAGGGAAAACAAAATTGTAGCTATCTTACTGCATAGTTTGTTAAGCAATCTCCATTTTGTTCTTGCGTTTAACAGATGTTCTGAAATGGTTAGGCCACAAAAGCATGTTTCAACTCATGAGTAACTCATAACAAAACACATTCCCATCAGTTGGTTTAAAATATGTTATATTAAATATATCAATAAACTATAAAATTTAAAAAATATATAAGGGTTTCACTGATAACTGAGACATAAAAAGAAGTGTCATTATAGAACAGTGTAATCCTTTCTTGCTTTATGGGTAAGAAATTATAAAGTCACGTTATATTTGAATGTCTGACTTTTTGTTTATCTTTTGTAGTTTATTGCAGTGGAGCTGACAGATGCTGAAAGATGCTTAGATATACATGAGGCCTAGAAGCTCCTATAGATCTGCTAGACTCAAGTCCTCACCTGCTATCAGCAGAATCTGTTATAACTTATGCTTATTAAATTGGCTCCAGGTTTTATTGTTCAGAGTAGCCCCTAAATAACTATTTTTTCCAAAATATGTCCAGTCTTATCCATACCTCCTCCTAGAAAGCAGCTTTTTCAAACTGTCCTCATATAAGTAGGACAACCACATAGCAGGGTTTGTCCAGGCCAGGAGTAATAGTTACTAGTGCCTTCTGTATGCTCTCAAAAGGTACAGTGTTGGGTGATAAATGTATGGCTACACTATATTTAAAAGGCTAAGATTCATAATATTCTGAAGAAAGAAAAATTGGTCTCACATTACATATTCATGAACTGTACCTGCCACCAATTAAGGCATTCCATTTGTTATCAAACATTTTTCCCCCTGCTCTTTGGTCTGAAGTAGATTCTTCCTATTTCAGTTAGAAGTATATTGAGGGTTCTTTAGTTTGGCAATTATGGAAACTATTACTGTCTTATACAATTTATTTAATGAATTCAACCCAGACTTCTCTCAGGATTTTTTTGTGGTAAAATAAGAAACCTCTCCATATTAATGGTTTATCCTGAAATCAGATACGGAAACCAGGGACCTATCAGGCACATCAGAGAAGTGAGGCACTTTCTATGACAGGAAATACATAAAGCAATGAAAAGATTGTTGAGCAAGAAGGCAAATTTAGATAAAATTCAGATGCTTTTTATTCCTGAAATGGAATCTTGTGTAGATGTGATTATTAGAGGTTTGAAATGAAACTCTGCCCTGTATCTTCAGGTGGATGACTCCCTGCATGTGCATGCTTTGCCTTTACAGTTGTTGATATTGTTATCTAATAGCTAATATGAAAATATCACTGTATTCTCAGACTTTATGATATAACTTTAAACTGCAGAATACAGGAAATATAATTATAACCCCCCAACAAGCAGGTATATTACAGAGAAACAGTAATAACATACAATCATGCTAGTTAATTTAAATGAAGTAGATACATTTTTCTTAACACCTAATAGATTATCCTCAATAAAATAAAATCCACATGTGAAATTCTTGATTAAGCCCTCCATTTTGAGCTTTCTTCACATTCTCGGTTTGTGTCTACTCTAAGGTAGACATAACTTCAACGGTTAAACATTTTCAAAATCTATTTCAGTTTTACATACATTTAAAATTTCTAAATATTTAAGAATTACATAAATGTAAATTAGTTTCCTTTCAAAATGTGTTTTCCAAGAGCAGATAATAGACTTTCACCTTCGACTGCACATTTAGATGTTTTTATTTTCAAGTGTACTTTCTCCTCAATATTTTTTTCCCACAGAATTTCGGAATTTTGTTCCTCATGTTTTATTGGAAAGGCTCTCTGCCATTATATCATGCCGTTTTCCGGTTTTAGCCTTTTGTCTGCAGGCCGGTTGCAGCGTGCCTGATGTAAGGGCTCCAGACAGCGAGAGAAATGATGACAGCACAAGAGTGTCTCTAGTCAAGGTTGAAAGAGAGCACGGATCTTTCTATACCACACGCCCTGCGTGAGGAACATTTAGGTTATTGCCATGACAGTTCTAATTGTGGGAACTTTATTCTTATTACGGTCTTTATTCAGTTGGAGTCACCATAACAGCACCCATCAACGAGTCACTTTCATTTCTGGGCTGGTTTCGGAGAGCAGGTAGCCAAGACTTATCATCTTTTTGTTGGCGATAACAAGACACCCGGTCAAGGGGGATCTGCCTGGAATTGCATGTGCCAGGCATGCAGAGATCGGGACGGAGGAAGATGTGCTCCATCCGACCCCGGGAGGCTCGCTCTCACAGACAACGGAGCTACATTTTACATTGCAGCAGATTCCAATTACTGGTGCAATTATGGGCCTATGGGAACTCCCTCTATGGGCTAATTGAACGTCTGCAAATTATATTTCTCCTCTTTTTTTTTTTAATCTCCTTCCCATTTTTCCCCCAACAAAGCCTGCCTGCGGCCTGCGGGCCCGGGCGGCCGCGCAGGGCCCCGGGGTCGTGCCCCTCGGAGCGGAGCAAGATGGCTGCCCCTCGGCTGTTTGAAGCCCGCGCGTTTGAAGCTGCCGCGCGTGTTTGAAGCTGCGGCATTTGAAGCTGTCGGGCTTGAAGCTGGCGCGTGTGTTTGAAGCTGCGGCATTTGATGTGGCTGAGGACGTTTGTAAATTTGAGACAGACTTTAATATTGTGAGACGGTAGGGGAGTCCTTTTCAACCCCCTTTTCATTTTTTTTTTTTACTTGAACTTTTAAAAAAGTTTTATTTAACTTTTTTCCCCCAACTATTTTAACTACTTATGTCAGCCGAGGAGTGCTGTGATTCACAACCATTATTGTAAGGAGGCTGTTATGTATTTTTAGTGCTGCTGGGACCGTAGGAATTCTTGAGTGGCTTTGACTGGATACAACAATGCGGAGAATAAGCCCAACTGTGAAAAGTGCTGCTGTGGCCACAGAACGGTGCAAAATGATGTTGAAAAGGGGCAGGTGCCTTGTTGCTTTCAGAAGAAGGCCCAGCGTGCCCACGGTTGCCTCTGCAAGTCTGATGAGTGTAGAGGTAGAACAAACGTGGATGAGTGGAAGTCGTTGGGGATGCATAGGAGTTGGGATTGATTTTTGCAGTTTTCTGGGAGCAAAGCATTTTCTAATTTCTTCCTATGATTTTTCCTCTAATTTCTGTAAGAACTAGACAACACCGTAAAAATGAACGGAGCATTATTCGCAGAGCATCTACGTTGAAAATGCGAGAGAGAAGGGAATGAGTATTGCTGCTGTCTGTAAAGGAAAGAAAACAGGTGGTTGAGCCTTGGAGTCTGTAGATTGTGGTGTGGGAAGCATCTTGTCTAGAGAAACCCCAGCTGTGCAAGTGAAAAAGGCAGACAAAAAATTGGAAGGAGCCATGAGTTGTCAAAATCAAAATGTGCTGAATAAGATACACTTGGGTTTGGGTGCAGATAACTTTTCCCTTAATTCCTAGTTTGGAGCAACACTGCGCACTTGCAAGTGGAGCTGTTGAAATAAGACACGTTCTGTTGGTGTCTACAGCTCTCCTCTGATAGACAGTTTGGGTTAGAAAGCTACTTTGATGAGCAAACTATCAGTTCTTTTCTTGGGAAGGAGAACATTGGGTTCTGCTAATGATAATTCTCTTGAAAATTAAGTCATAGTCTCTTGATGTTGGCTATTTGTCAGGACTTGAACCTGTTAACCTACATGCCCATCATTAAGGTTTGTTGTTGTTGTTGTTTAATTGGGTAGAATACAAATCCTATAAAATAAACATCTGTTTTTCAGACATATTTTGACTATGTATCTACCCAGGATTGAGATATTTGGTTCAGTATTTCATTCATTTTAACAAAGGTATTTAGTTCCTTCAGTTCACAGAAAAAAACTATACTGTATTATATCTATATCATTAAATTTGAGTTAATGCTTTTTAATCTAGACAGAACTGGCTTTTATTCTAACAAATAATTTAAAATGTGTGCATTACCTATTCCACTAAGAACAATATTTATATGTCTTGCATATCTTTTCAATGATGAAAACATTTCCCATTTCTTCATAGAGCAAATGATCTTGGATTCTGTTTTCTTGCAAATAATTGTTTTTAAGGATTTCCATTCATTACTTCAACTTTCTGATTTGGTGGGAATATAAATTTGATAAGCATTTTCTCTTAATTGTATAGATTCATTTTCTACTGTAACTTTTCATTACTAGCCCCTTCAATTGTATTCTTTTGAAACCATGTCTTCCCATTCTATTAGCTAATGACTTATTTTAAATGTTAGTATTTGATCAGATTTGTATTTCCAACTTATATGAGCAATACGGACATTATTCATAAAGAACTAAGTTTTTATAGACTATCAGTCTAATGTACTTAATAATCCATTATAATAAGTCATTTTATAAGTCATAAAGGCATTAAAAACTAAGTGACATTGTCACTGGTGTAGGGATTTTTCCCCATCCCTTGAGACAGAATATCAAGAGAGAAGGCAAAACATATTCAAAAGAAGAGGTTTACTGAAAACAAGATGGAGGGAAGGAGAAAGGGAGGGAGCTTGACGAGTCAAGGGAGCACACACTGGGAACAGATATAGCTCCCCAGACTGCTCTCAAGGTCTGGTTTTATATAGATATAAAGCTGACTTCTTCACGCAGGCGCAGAGTAGATTTCTTGGCTTTCTAGGTTCCCGCAGTGAGTTAGTGTTGATTGGTGCAGGTGCAGAGTGGAGCTCTTTAGGGAGTGGCTAAAGAGAAACTTTAAACTAATCTTGGAGAGGCTTTACAAAATAACTAAAGAGCATCCCATCTGTTTAAGAGAGGCTCAGCTTGTCTCAACATGGGAAACATATAAAATTAGTGGCTCTGCACATTTCACTCATACACTGTTTGCAGCAGTTTGTCAAAAAACTTTTTATAACTCAAGAAGAGTACTTTAAACACACACACAGGGCTGTAAGACACACATGCCCATGTATGTATGTATGTATGTATGTATAGATACTTGTTTACACAGAAAACCTTCCCAATCATTTCAATGTTTCTCATTCCTCAACTTCTGTAATGCTC
Source organism: Anoura caudifer (assembly GCA_004027475.1). Lineage (NCBI taxonomy): Eukaryota > Metazoa > Chordata > Mammalia > Chiroptera > Phyllostomidae > Anoura > Anoura caudifer. Next base: position 12,540 of record PVKU01002614.1, read on the forward strand.
AATTGATCCCTATTACTAACATTTTAAGCTTAGAGACAAATTAATTTTTTTCTACTCTTCACCATTATGTAGTCTAATTGAACACATGCTTAAATGAAAACTACAGGCATTTTATTATACATTTGTGTGAGCATATTCAAAGAAAAAGGAATAATGTAGAAAAGTGACAGGTATATCTTTAGTTTCAGTTAGAAACTTCTGGGATAATTTAATCAATCTGGCTGCATGTCTGACATTACTCTTGTGCGTCACTTTTTTGTGCTAAGAAGTAGCTTCTCATTTTTAGAATCTTTCCTGTGATTTTTTTCACATAGTTTTTTATTTTTGCTCTTTTCATTTTATTTAATGAAAATTAATTTCAGATAACTCTTCTTTTTAATGGATTTCTACACATATGTGCTACTTTCAGTAAGCTCCACAAAATATAGGCCGCTAACCAAAATAATGATTTCTTTTTTTTACTCTATATCTCTCTTTCTCTCCAGCTTGAGTTTTCTGTCCTATCGCTATTTACTCTGCCTCTTCCAGCATTCTCTTCTATCCTGCTCTGATGAAGTTTATAATTTGCTTCCTGTGGTAGAGAAATGACAGGAGTAACTTCCCAAGTGGGATCTGAGCTGAAAACAGCTTTTTCCATTACATGGCACCATAACCCCATTTTTCAACTCTTAATAACAATATCTCCATTATAAAGCTAGGTCAATGGGTCAGTGTTGTTAGGCCATTCATCCACAATATCATATAGGTTTATTGATTTGATTTATTAATAAAAATGAGATTTGTTCCTCACTTTGTTGATTTTCCTTTTCTTTCTGTTTCACAAATTATACTGTTTTCACATTGGAAATTTTACATATAAAATTTCTATTTTTCTTTTGTCTTTTAAAATCAGCTTTATTGAGATATTGTTTACACATAGTGAAATCTCCCAACTGTGAACGTAATTCAGTGAGTTTTAACAAATGTACACACAGCCATGTAACCCCTACCACAGTCATGACATTGGGCATTCTCATCCACCTCAACATGGCTTTCCTACCTTTTCAAAGTCAATGCATCTATCCCTTGGCCTCTGGCTGCCACTGGTCATCTTTCTTTCACTATAGTTTTGCATTTTTTAGAATTTTGTATCAATGAAATCATATAGTATATGCTGTTTTGTATCTAGCTTCTTTCACTTAGCATAATACTTATAAATTTTATTCGTACTGGCCTAATAGTAGTGCATTATCAGAACTCAACTAAAGTTAGTGTCAGTAAATTTCATCCATGTTGTTGCATAAATCAGAAGATTTTTCCATGTTATTGCTGAATACTGTTCTACCATGTATATCACTGTTTCCTCTTTTGGTGACCTGTTTTGTTCTTTCCAGTTTTGGTTATTATGAATAAAGCTGATAGACTCATTTGCATGCAGGGCTTTTTTGTGTGAACCTAAGTTTTACTTGCTCTTGGGTAAATATCTGGTGGGGGGGATTACATGGTCACGTGGTACATATATATTGATTTTATTTAAAAAACTATTAAGCTATTTTTCAGAATGGCTGTAATATTTTGCATTCCCACCAGCAATGTATGAGAGTCTCAGTTATGCATCATCCTTACCAACACTTGGTGTTGTTGGTCTTTTTAGTTTTAGCTATTGTAGTAAGTGCTACATTTCCTAAAATGGCTGTTTGTATTCTTTGTCTCATTAGACAGCTTAGAGAACAGTGTACCATTTTCCATTAAAAACCATTTTTATTATATCCAATACCTACTTACAGTTGTTAGAATTGGTGATTTCTTTAACCTCATTTAAAAAAAAAATAGCACTAACTCTTCTCAGATCTCTGGCTTTGTTTCCTGGACATTAAAAAGACACAGTCACTTTGTTAAATTCCTTCTTTAAAAACCAAGTGAGAATCATCATCTCTGTCACTCTGTTCTTTTCCTTCTGACTGTTTCAATTCAATACATGCTGAAACTCTGATTTTTCTTACTAAGGCTCAGTTACCAAGTTCAGGATAATTACTTGGTTAAGATATTTTTCACCAAAGAATTTATATAACAATCAAAACTGAATGCTAATGAGTTGCATAGCTGTAAATTCTCTTTAATCAAAGAGCCATAGCTTATGAGTCAACCCTTATTTCAGAAAATGGTTTTAAGATGCTCTCTAAACTTTGGTTACTGTGTAGTCATTCTCTCATGAGTTGTTTTTTTGAGTTCTGTGTTTGAAGACAAGTTGGATTTCTACACAAACTTCTCAGTTTTGTTAGTCTATAAGTAAACAGTATGACACCACAAAGTGAAATATAGTTGTTTTTGAAATCAAGAATTAATCCAACTTCTGGGAAAATTGACTTTTAGTTCATCGAAAGGGTTTCTTTTGAATGGGAGGAATTTTTTTCATGTCACATTTTCTCATAAAAACACACATTTTATACCTTTAATTTTAACTCTGGTATTATTTTAGTGAGTAAAGACTCGGAGGTTTTGCAGATAATAAATTGAATGATGATGCTAGAGAATTGTGGATATTTTTGGTTATCTTTTATAGTTTCGAAAATCAATCTTATTTTTCTATATTTATGTTCAGCTAATATTAACCCAGGTTGTTAAATTTTACCTTAGTAATAGCATAAAAACATGAGAGACTGGGGCATTTTTGATATTTGAAAGAAAAAAAAAACTGAATGCAAAATAAGCTGATATCAGAAACAATTCAAAATTTTGATTTTACAAAATTCACTATAGTAATAATAGACTTATGCTTAGTATTCTACAGTTATTAAGATTGAAAATAAAGGGACACACTTTACAAAGATTTTCTTTAAAAGTTGGAAAGAAAATTCAGTGATTCTGAGTTAACCAATATTCTATATTCTACAAACATCTGGGTTTTGTGGGTGAACTAGTTGACTTAAATACAAACAAATACTTCCTCCAAACTGAGATTCATTTCTTACTTCAGATCCCTTGTATTTTGGTTTGGAATTGATTGAGATTATTTATAGTACCTGTTCTTAAGCCATCATTAAATATATTTAACAAATAACAAATGTATACATACACTTAATTTATTGTTTTCCAGGGAACGTATGTACTATGGATTTTCCTGGTGTCAAAGTCTCAGCAACCACAGCAATTCTTTGTATTTGCCTACAAATCTGCAAAGAATTCTTGTATCTTATTCTTACATAAAAGGTATCTTCTTAGTCCAGCCTAAATCCTAAATTCTCCCTGGCAATTTGCATCACAGGAACCCTCACATCTGTTGTATAGTAGGGTTGATTCCAAGGGAATTAAGCTCTCCCCTTAACAGCCTTCATCTCATTCATGCTACACAGAGGGAGGGCATTCCTGCTTTCCCATTCACCCCACTTGCATTGCCTGACCAGGAGAATTAGTCTTAATAGTGTATGATCCAGAAAATTGGTTGACTATTTTAACACACTGTGCTTTTTAAATGTGATTCTTATAAACCAGAGCATTGTAGGTATCATCCAACTTTAAATATAAATCTTCCTGTGGAAATTTTAATACATGCTCTGATGATTTTTGAAAAGAGGAACTTCAAATTTTATTTTGAGTTTGTCTCTTATTTTAAGGAAAGGAACTCTATGAAAGAATCTTAATTTACCTCTTTTAGTGAATACAGATATTTGTCATACTATGCTTCTGCTTATTTATTTGCCATGTTCTACCCTGGATTACTTTTTCATTGTCCTTATGAAAAGTTTATAGCTTATTTATTGCTTCCAAATTAAATGTATCAGAATTGATTTAAAAATATCCTTTTAGAATAATTTCTTTGAGTGATCTACTTTCATGCTAAGATATTAGAAAATTATGGAACACAAAGTCTCATCTAAGATGTGATGAAAATGCAAAATATCTTGCTGTAATATTAGCAAGAAGAAGCAGATGGGAATTATGTAATAAAAATGGTAAAAGTTTGCTGAGATCTGAGAGACAATTTTATCAAACAAAGATGAACTATATTAAAATGCCTATTCTTTCCATATTAATTCAGAGAATTGATACTATTTACTTAAAATAAAACAGTAAACTTCTCTTTTTTTTAAACTCATCATAATGCTCTTAGAATGAAGAGGGATAAATCGTTAATACAATGATAAGATATAAAGCTACAATACTCAAGATGATGTCATTTTGACAAAAACAATGAAAAAGAAGAAAAATCAAGATATTCAAATATGTAAAACTTTATTGAATTAGTATCATTAATTAATGGGGGAAGAATGAACTATTTAAGATGTGGCCCAAGGACAATTACTTAACACCTGTGGGGGGGGGAAATCAGATCTTGTCTCACCTCATCACGTATACAAATTCCAGATGAGTCTGTGGACAAAAAAAGGGGTCACATACTAAACTTGAAAAGCTCAGGAAAGGCCTACAAACTCAGAAACTTAAAGTAATCACACAGTATAATCTGAAATGAAAACTTTCTGAGGAAAACTGGTTCAAGAGTGTTAGTCATGTCCTAGGGTGGTAATTTTCTTTAACAGAGGTCAATCTTCACCTTAACTGAAGCTGGACAAGTTAAAAAAGATAAACATAAAATTAATATATGAGACCTCTGGAAACTAAAAAAAGCTGTTTACTGTCTTATTTAATAATGATGAGTAGTTTTAAGCATATAAAATAATGGAAAAAATCACAAAGGGAAATTCATAGATTTGACTACATAAAAAATAATAATTTCTGAATAACAAATTGTGGTAAAAAATAACCTAGGCTCTGGCTAGCTCGGTTGTTTAGAGTATTGTCTCCATACGCCAAGGTTGCGGGTTCAATCCCTAGTTAGGGCACATATGAGAAATAACCAATGAAGACATAAATAAGTGGAGCAACAAAGCAATCTCTCTCTCTCTCATCAATAAATTTCAAAAAATAAATTTAAAATAATCTAGAAAAAAGTATTAGCTGCAACTATTTCAGAAGTTTTGTATCTTTACAGTCAAATAATTCATATAATTAATACATAAATGCTAAATAAATAGAATGTTAAAATCCTAATAGAAAAATGGACCAAGGAACAGATTTTAGATAAGATACAACAGAACAATTTTAACTATATTAGAAAAAATTTAGCTTAATTTGAAATCAGAGATATGCACCTATAAGCACACCACCAGAGTTAACCAAAGTTGTTGATATTTTGGTGACTATTTGGTGAATATTATTTTATTCTTTGTACTCTATCATATCGCTCTCTATCCACTGACTGATCTAGTGACTTTTCCATAGATATACCTACCTTTATCTTTAATTCTCCATCTATTTAGTCATCCACTCATAAATAAATGTGATATGTGTATGATATATTTTTTTCTAAGAGGGATCATAGTGCGCATATTGCTTTTAATTTTTTACTAATAATGAATTTTCAATTTCTTCCTGTATCATTATATATTCTATAACATGGGCATTTAGGTTGTTAAAATTTTTTCACCACTGACATACTGAACACTATTGCACAGATCAAATTATTTTCTAAGGGTGAGTTTTGAAAGTTTGGATGTGCTATATGCAAATATTTAAGGACTTTTTTTTTGCATGTCTCCAAACTGATGCTGAGAAAGATTTTAACTTTTACCTTTCTATCAGCAATGTATCAAGAGTGATTATTTCTTAAATTCTTGCAAGCACTTGTTACTATAGTAGACATTTTGTATAAAGTAAAAAGACTGTCAATAGTTTATTAATCTCATACTTTGTATTTTTTGATTAGTAAACTGATGAACATTTTTTCTTTGTTTTTATGGCATTTTATTTGCGCAAAATTCCTAATCATGTTAATTTTGCCCACTTTCTGTTGACATATTGTTACTGAACCCCAACATTTGAGTCCATCTGCTTATGTACACTGTCTGAAAGAAATACATAAGCAGGAGTTTGCAGTACAGAAAGGAAATAGTTTAATATTGAATTGGCTATTCCGAAGAGCAGGGAGCTCATACTTTAAAAGACCAGACTCTTCAATGTCATGTAGGTTATAGATTATACAGGACAAAATCACAAGACACTGGGGTCAAGGGTTCTCATTATCCAGGGAAAAAGGATAGGTCAATGAGAGATAGGTCTTTCTCTACAGAAAGAGAGGGAAAAATAGATTTTTAAAGCTATAGTCACAAATCACATTAAACTGTGAAGACCCTCATTTTTCAATATTAATCTCAGTGCTGATTTTTAAAAGTTATGTTTGCATTTAGGGTAAACATGCCTTTGGATTGTGTAGATTTTTTTAGTTTATATAAATTAAAATTTTTTTAATTAGCTAAATCTTCAATTTTTTTTTTCTCATATGGTTTCTACTTTCAGCATCATGATTGCGAACCTCCACCAGATATGAGCTTTGTATTAACTACAATGGAAGAATATTTTGATCCATCTCTTCCATTTTCCTTCTGGTTGATAGTTGAATCATTATGGAAAGCATGATATTTTTAGCACAGAGCCTTAGAGAAAAACTCAGGACCACCTGGTTTTTAATTAAATTGAATTTTGTGGAAGGATAATATTGTTAATATGACTTCTCAGTTACTTCTTTCTTAGTACTGAAAATAGGGCTTGTTGGAAGGATTGAATTATATTAAGATTTTATGGAAATTAGAATTATTAATGTTTTTGTGTGTAGAGATTGAATTATTCTGGGTTTAAGTGTTCTGTTTTTTTTTTAGGGGGGGAACTGGTTCTTGAAATTTTACATTAGGAGGTCAAATTTATTTAGAAGATATTGCTTTGATTTTAGTGGAGTAGAATGATTGAGTAAACCTCAAGAGTTGAAGGAAAAAAGGGGAGCCATGTAACAGTAAGGAAATTAAAGGCTTATGATAACTGCTATGGACTGAAAGGTCTTATATAGGTTCCTAGACCCAATATCAATGTGTGGTGGGCTTCCCACATAATACCAAGCAATTCTCAGACACCAGAAGGGGCCAGGAAATTCAACTCAATTCTGGCACTATCTACCAGGATAGTGTCAGATCCTACAGGTTGAGGGTTCAGTCCTACAAGACTGTACTCACCACCTCCCCACTTCAGATGCCGATGGCAAGACCAGACTGTTAGCTGTGCTTCTGACTAACCCACTGCCAGTCTGATGTTCCAACAACTCCCTCCAACTCAGGATGCCAATTGCAAGTCCATGTTGTTACCTGTACTTCTGACCAATTGGCTATAAAATTAAGAGGTTCCCAAAACCTCTTTCTCAGGTTAGATTTATTTGCTAGCATGGCTCACAGAACTCAGAGAAACATTTTACAACTAGATCATCAGTTTATTATAAAAGAATATAACTCAGCAACAGCCAGATGGAAGAGAAGCTTATGGCAAAGTATGGGGAAAGGGTCCAGAGATTCCATGCCCTCTCCAGGCATGCCTCTCTCCTCAAACTTCCAAGTGTTCACTAACCTGGAAGCTCTCCAAACTCTGTCCTTTGGGTTTTTATGGAGGCCTTATTATAGTGGCATCATTGATTGAATCATTAACCATTGGCAATTGATTCAACCTCAGCCCCAATCCCTTCCCTGGAGGTCAGGGCAGGGGACTAAAAGTTCTAACCCTCTAATTACATGATTAGTTCTTCTTGTGGCCAGCTCCCAGCTTAAAGTGATTTTCAGCATTTCAAAAGCCTTTCATCAACGTAGCAAAAGACACATTATCACTAGTCAGTTAAGAAATTCCAAGGGTTTTAAGAGCTCTGTGCCAGAAAAGGAAGACCAAATATACACATTCCTTAAAGTACAATGTCTTTAAAACTTATTACAACTTACAAGGTAAAGTTAATAAAGTTACAAGGTAATAATCAGTAGGCTGGTGAGGAAGCATACCAGGATGCCTGGATTGGCTTTTACTAAACAACACAATTCTTTCCATTCCATTTTACTGATATGAGCATATTATTAGTCATGTATGTGTTTGCACTTAAGAGAATATCAATACTCTGGCACTAAAGGCAGTGCATTTTAATCTCCTGGGTCCTTCTGAGAAATGCAGATTTTGATTCAGTAGGTTTGGTCTGGGACTCGAGATTGTGCATTCCTGTCAAGCCCCCATGTGAAATCACTGTACTGGTTCACAGTCTCCTTTTTGAGTAGCCAAGTTTGAGAAGTTTTGTATTTATACTTCTAGTTCTTCATAAATAAATTAGTAGGTAAAATTCATGAAATAGTAAAATTACAATGCAGTGAATTGGTTAAACACTTTCTGAGGATTACTATCCTTAGAAGTTTAGTATTTGGATTTTAGAAGATCACGGTAATTTGTAGACATAGATTGGGTTACAGAGTTGGTCCCCGGAGAAACAAGTGGGACAGATGTAATGCTACTGGTCCTTGGCCCACACCTTGAATAATAAATTATTTTTCTTTGACTATATTGAGATAGACTTCAATACATTGCATATAACCACACTTGAATCTCACATGGGTATAGATTCCCAACATCTTAAGCCACTATCAACCATACATAACTTTTTTTTTTCTCTACTGGTCCCCCTCCTCTGATAGGAATTAGCAACAAACAGGACTATGCATCTCTAAGAATACCTTTTGTAGGCTTCCCTTACCAGAAGGAAAGGAATATAAAGTTAGCACTGAGCTTTTTTGGAACTGTTGACTTGGGGTTGGTAATAAGACATATCTGAAAGTACCTGGTGAATCGGTCAGATCAGTGACTTGTATTGGAAAACAGGGGGCAAATAGAAGGATGCCAGGAGCCAGAACTAGGGTGGGGGTGGGTGCTGAACCACCCAACAGATGGCCAAGGTCCAAAAAAGCTGGTACACACACCAAAACTGCACTGGGTACACTGAAGGTAAAACTTGGACTTGAAACACTGACCTTCATTCATTGTATGTGTGTGTTTTCCTGATTACAACAATAAATATGTTGTATGTAGAAAATGTGGAAGTGACAGACAAGTAAAAGAGAAAAAAAGCACCTATGATAAATCACATCATAATAATATAATATCACTTTTATCACTGTGTCTATAGATACATCTTTTCTTAAAATTTATCCCCCTGTCAGAGTTAGACAGGTGAGAGTTAAGCTCTTAAATGTCATGAAATACAGGACCCTTCAAGAACCGGAAGTTAATGGTGCAGCTAAGAGCTGGGTTGAGTTGTCTAGATCTAGGTGGGGGAAGCACGGTGCCTCAGGCCTTGTGTGTTTCATCTGTTGCTCCAGGCTGGCTGAGACTGCCCTGCCAAGAGCTGGAGAGCATCAACTGGGGCTGTGTTTAGCTGCCAACTCAGATTTCACCAAAAAGTTTGACCCCATTTCTGCCCAGCTGGCGGACTCAGATACAGGTATATATTTGATATAAAAAGTTGAACTATATTAACTATTATTGCATTTGAGTAGTGGTTCGTATTTTTTGTTCTTCAAACTAACAAATATTACATGGAGTCCAGACCAAAGTTGACTAACATGCCTGAAACAAACAGATGTTCCTAACCAACGCTTAGAACATTTGTTCTCCTAGAATATTAGCTGCAAAAGGAACATAATCCTTCTGGAAATTTCTGTCATGTTTGGAATTTTTTGGCTGTCCATGAAACTGAAGTGTTGCTATTATTTTTGATCTTTTATATGAAAGGAAAATTATTTTTTAAACTTGGAACCTTATGCTTTATAATTTACAACTAAAATTTTTGAAAGGCTCAAGCTAGGTTAAGGATTAAACTGTTAAAGCATGCTCCATGAGATGCCTTACCTCTTACAGAAATATTTAGTGCTAAGTTTACAAAATTCTCTTTTGTGGAGCACCAAACATGTCATTTTCAAGTGAGTAACCTTTTTAATCTCAATTTTGCCATCTGAAAATCACTTAAGTGTTGCATCATCCAAGGGCATACATTATAGCCAGTCCCAAGTAGTATAATTCACACTCTTTTTTAATATCATGGTGTATGTTCCTTTCTTTGAAAAAAATTATACAATATATCTGATGACATATAGGTCTCCGTGCAAACTTCAGCACTGATGAGAGATTACTGGTAGTTTCTTGGAATGCTAGTTCTCAGAGGGCAGCTGAGGAGATGTATGAATCCTTTCAGTGCCTTTGGTTTTCTAGGAAGTTGGCATATAGTGTGGTGATTCACCATGTCTGTCTCTACTTCAGAGAAATGCTCATAATACTTATTTTATTTCTCAAGATATTACTGCTGTGCGTAGATGTGCAAGTGGGAGTTCACCACTATTTATTTAGATAATACACAGATTCCTTCCTTCCTTCTTTCATTCCTTCCTCCCTTCCGTTCCTCTCTTCTTTGCATTAACACACCCATGTTCATTTATTTAAGTATTGTCTGTGACTGTTTTTGCACTAAAAAGGCTGAGTTTAGTAATTAAAATAAAGGGCATGTGAATACAAAGCCTAATTTACTATATGGCCCTTTACAGAAAAAGTTTGCCCTGGTATAGAGGATGGTATAGAGCAGCTCATTATTGGGGCATCCACTCTTTCACCCATTGAGCCAATATTTGGGAATTTATTATGTAAGCCAGAGGAAGGAAAAGAAAACCTTGATTGTACTTCTGGTAATACAGGGGTGGGCAAAAGTAGGTTTACAGTTATAATGCAACTAAACAATAAATAATAAATAATAATACAAGAATAAAGTGTGGCCCTGGCCAGTACGGCTCAGTTGGTTGGAGCATTGTCCTGTATCAGAAAGGCTGTGGGTTTGATCCCTAGTCAGGGCACATACCTAGGTTGTGGGTTCTATCCCCAATCTGGGCATGTACAGGAGGCAACCAGTCAATGTTCTCTCTCTCATAGATGTTTCTCTCTCTCCCTGCTTCTCTTTCTAAAAGCAATGAAAAAAAAAGTCCTCAGGTAAGGATTAAAATAAATAAATAAACTGCATTTTGTCTGCTCACAACTGTAAACTTACTTTTGCCTGCCTCAATGCAGACTAGGTACCCTGAACTACATTTCCAGTGCAAACATTTAAATTTAAAGATAAAATAGAACTTCTAAATTACATTGCAGAGCTAGCTAGAAATTTTTGTTTTGTCAGAATACAGAATTAATGTGGTTGCGGAAATCCAGATAGATATGATAGTACTAAAGCTCACTTTTGCCTAAGGTGTTTGCATAACTGGTTATCCTGACCATTGGTTTGGGTGTCTCTGCAAGGTCACAGGACTTGAAACAAATCTCTTTCATACATAAGGCAAGAGGTCTTTTGGGAGCCTCAGAGCCTGTTGCAAGAGCCTGGTAATCCAAAGGGCTAAACTTTCAGTTTAAGAGTGATTTAGAAATAAACTACCATAATAAACTTTTAGTGGTAGGTGGGGGACATCGAGACTTCATAGCACAAGCTGGCCTTGTTTGGACTGAAATTAATATATCTTTTGTGGGAAAACATAAGCAAAAGAAAAAACTGAAGAAACCTCACACAAAGAATTTATTTTAAAATAGGACCTAATTTCTGATCACTGAATGCTTCCAAAATGGTGTTCAGGTATTTCATGGAGGTTGGCTGAGTGACCTATGTTCCCTTTGGGTCTCTGCCAGGAAGCTGGTCATAATTGTAGATGCTACTGACCAGAACAGGGCTTTGGTTGATGTATCTTCCAACCACGTAAGAGAATAGGTTTTGCCTTTCAAATACATGCAACTCACTGACATAATCCTCAAGCTTGGCAGAAGGCAGATATCAGTACAAAGTGGGCAGCCACAAGATGGGCCAAGAAGATTGAAGCCAGAGAAAGGAAAGACAAGATTACAAATTTTGATCATTACAAAGTCTTCATGAAGGCAAAGCAAATAGGGAACGGAATAATCAAGCTTGAAGTTAGGAAGCTTCAAAAGGTGGTGGTCCTGAAAGCTTCTCCCCATCAGCACCTACTGCTAAAGGTGAAGCTGCAGCAGCTGCTGCAAACGTTCCAACAAAAAAAAGGTGCAACTGCTGCAGGCAAGAAAGCTCCAGCCCAGGGGAAGCTGCAGGCAAGAAGGCCACACCCAAAAGCTCATGAGAGTCCAAAAGCTCCAATCCGTGAAGCACCTGCTCCAAAGGCATCTGTCCAGAAAGCACAAGAACATGAGAGGCTATTATAAAAGTCATAAAGGTTTCTGTTGGCACACTGGCAAATCCTTTTAAAAGTAGGACTTCATTTAATGGTCTGGAATTTTTATGGAAGTAAACTGAAGTCCACTTTGAAGGAAATACTTTCAACTCTGGCCTCAAAGAATTCCCAAAGATAAAATTACAAGGGGAAAATGAATGATCAAAACTCACATATACACACAAGGAAATAAATGACCATGAAAGACAGCCAGCATAGTATTGAGAAACAAGGCATAGTATTATAAACCTGAAAAGATTTCAGATAATAAACTTATACAGATATAAAATAAAAATAAAATATTATACAAGTGTAAAGTATAAATCTATTTAAAATTAAAAGGTGGGTAGGAAAATATGAATAAGAACTAAAAGTGATCAGAATTAAAAAATCTGATATTAACAATATAATATTCATAACTTTAAAACATTTGGAAAAATGGGATAAGTAGCAAATTACAGAAAGGTAAAAGGATTAGAGTACTGACATGTGTAAGGAAATTATCCAGAATACAACACAGAAAGACAAAAGGATAAAAAAGTATAGAAAAAGACAGGCTGAGAGATGTGGGCTCAGGGAAAAAGCACCATTTATATTTAACTGAATTTCCTAGTGGGAAAAATAGAATGTAGCAGAGGCACTGCTTAAAGAAATAATGGCAAGGCATTCCCAGAATTGACAGAAAATACTTAATTTTCAGATGCAGAAATCTCAAAGGGTAAATGAAAATCAATCCAAGCTAGAAGTCTCAAACCTAGAACCTGCAGAACACCTGAAGCATAGAAAATACACTAAATACCACTCAGTGAGTAAAAAGTTCACACACACAGAAACAATAGTTAGACTGAGCTGACACTGCAGTCAGTAATGGAAGGTGAAAAAGTGTAGAAGCAGATCTTTAAACGGTGCATGGAGAATAACTGGCTGCTTAGCATCATACACCCAGCAAACTCTTCCAAAGATGAGACAACATGAAGAAAATAAGCACTTACTGAAGGGGAGCAGTTCCTTCCCAAGGGGAATTCTAAAACAAGTCCTCAGGAAGGAAGTAAATCCCATTTGGAAAGTCCAAGTTACAAAAAGAAAGAGGGAGGGAGGGAGTGTGGGTGGAGGAGAGAGAGAAGAAAAGAAAGAGAAGGGGAGAGAAAGGGAGCGAGAAAGGGAAAGAAAAGGGGAGAAAGAAAAGTGTATGAAAATTCTAAGCAAACACTGACTATTGAATATTATAAGTTTAATTTCAAGGGATAATTAACCAAAATTCTATCATCAAAATAGTGTTTTCCTGGAGGAGGTGACCAGAGGCAGAGGGTTCCAAGGTTCTTAGGAAGTTTCAGAGAAATGTAAGATTGGTTATCTCCAGGTTTTAAGTGTGTTAGTTTAAAAGTAAGGCAACCACCAAAAGATAAATTGTATGTATAGCTTTCAAATCATTGTATAAAAAATTATAATGAGGGAAATATCAATTACATACCAAAATCAATTCAGAAATCAAAAATTAGATTAAATAAAAAGCATCAACTGAAAGACTATATATGTAATCATATTCAATATGGATGAAATAAACTTTTCAGTTAAAAGACAGAATGGATTAACTTATTTGGAAGATAGATAATTAGAGAATGAAAAATTCATAAGGTTTTCAAAAGATAATAAATGGACATTATAAATTCCTCTTTGCTGCCAAACTTGAGACAACATGAAAATGGTAAATTCATAGCATAAGTTATCAAAATGGAATAAAAAAGAAATAGAAAATATGTTTGTTCTATATTCATTGAAAATTGTATCAGCAGTTAATCTCCTCAAAAAATACCATGACCACATTATTTTACTGGAATGTTTCACTGAAGCTTTAAGCAGCTGAAAATTCCAATCTTATAAAATTTTTTTTGATGAGGGGAAAAAAGATCTACTACCCAACTTACATTTTTGAGACAAAGATAGTATTTTTTAAAAATGACAATTACATACCAGTTTCACTGAAAACTTAGATTTAAAAACAGTATTAGCAGAGTAAATCAAACAACATATAAACATTATACGGTAACCCAATTGTTCAACAGGATGGCAAGGCTGGCACGGCCTTAGAAAACAACAGGGTCATTGTATGGGTCCCCAAACTGATAGACCTGATAGACTTCAATAATAAATAATGATAAAATTTCTGAGCAAAGCAAGTGAAAAAGAAAATTTCTTAGTGAGATATAGGATTTCTGCCCCAAACCCCCACAATTTAATCACCATGTTAATGGTAAAATATTGAAAACTGTATCCTTTTTTTGTAGGTACTGGGATGATGTGATTTTAAAAGGTGTATATGGAGAGCAATAGTGATGAGAGCCCAGTTGTTTCTGCACCACAAGAATAGTGCTTTACCAGGTATTAATTCTTACTATAAAGTCACAGTAATAAGATACACATTGTTTTTACAGGCTTAAACAGACAGGCTAGGGGAGCAGAAAGAGTTCAGAAATATGCAAACACTTTCTTTTATTTATTTATTTATTTTTTATTTTAATTGTTGTTCTTGTACAGTTTTCTGTCTTCTACTCCCACCCCAGCCCACTGCCCCAGCCCTCCGCAGCTCTCTCTCATTTCCACGCCCCCCAGCTTTTGTCCATGTGTCTTTCATACTTGTTGCTCTAAACCCTTCCCCTTTTCCCTTGAAATTCTTATCCCTCTCCTCTTTTGTTCTCAATTTCAGTGTCTTTGGTTATATTATGCTTGTTTGTTTGTTCTGTTGATTAGGTTCCTGTTAAAGGTGAGATCATATGGTATTTGTCTTTCACCTCCAGGCTTATTTCCCTTAGCATAATGCTCTCTAGTTCCATCCATCTGTCATGAAGGGTAGGAGCTCCTTCTTTCTTTCTGCTGCATAGAATTCCATTCTGTAAATGTACCATAGTTTTTTTGATCCATTCATTTACTGATGGACTCATTTACTCTAGGTTGCTTCCAACACTTGGCTATTGTAAATTGTGCTGCTATGAACATTAGGGTGCATAGGTTCTTTTGGATTGGTGTTTCAGGGTTCCTAGAATATATAATCCTAGCAGTGGAATTGCTGGGTCAAAAGGTAGGTCCATTTTTAGTTTTCTTAGAAAATTCCATACTGCTTTCCATAGTGGTTGTACCAGTCTGCAATCCCACCAACAGTGCACTAGGGTCCCCTTTTCTCCACAACCTCTCCAACACTTGCTGTTTGTTGTTTTGTTTATGATGGCCATTCTGACTGGTGTGAAGTGGTATCTCATTGTGGTTTTAATTTATATCTCTCTGATAGCTAGCAATATTGAGCATCTTTTCATGTGTTTCTGGATCTTCTATATGTCCTCTTTGGAGAAGTGTCATTCAAATCTTTTGCCCATTTTTTTAATTGGGTTGCTTGTCTTCTTAGAGTGGAGTTGTGTAAGTTCTTTATATATATTTGGAGATTAAACCCTTGTCTGAGGTATCATTGGAAAATATGTTTTCCCATAGAGTCGGTTCTCTTTTTATTTTAATACTGTTTTCTTTAGCTGTGCAGAAGCTTTTTATTTGATGAGATCCCATTTGTTTATTCTTTCCTTTATGTCCCTTGCTTTAGGGGACATATCAGTAAAAATGCTGCTGCGTGAAATATCTGAGATATTCCTGCCTACGTGCTCCTCTAGGACTTTAATGGTGTCATGTCTTATATTTAAATCTTTTATCCACCTTGAATTTATTTTTGTGTATGGTGTAAGCTGATGTTCAAGTTTCATTTTTTTCATGTAGCTGTCCAGTTGTCCCAACACCACTTGTTGAAGAGGCTACTTTTACTCCATTTTATGTTGCTGCCTCCTTTGTCAAATATTAATTGGCCGTAGAGAATTGGGTTTACTTCTGGGCTCTCTGTTCTATTCCACTGGTCCATGTGCCTGTTTTTGTGCCAGTACCAGGCTGTTTTGATTGCTGTGGCCTTGTAATACAATTTGGTGTCAGGTATTGTGATCCTTCCTACTTTGCTCTTCTTTCTCAAAATTGCTGCAGCTATTCAAGGTCATTTATGGTTCCATATAAATTTTTGAAGTGTTTGTTCTATATCTGTGAAATATGCCATTGGTACTTTAATAGGTATTGCATTGAATCTGTAAATTGCTTTGGGTAGTGTGGACATTTTGATGATGTTAATTCTTCCGATCCATGAACACGGTATATGTTTCCATTTGTTTGTGTCTTCCTTGATTTCTTTCTTCAATGTTGTGTAGTTTTCTGCATACAGATCCCTTACGTCTTTGGTTAGGTTTATTCCGAGGTATTTTATATTTCTTTTTGCTATAATGAATGGGATTTTTTCTTGAGTTCTGCTTCTGCTGTTTCATTTGTGGTATACAGAAATGCCTTTGATTTCTGGATATTGACTTTTTATCTGTCTGTTTGGCCAAATTCATTTATTAGGTCAAGCAGCTTTTTGGCCAAGTCTATAGGATTTTCTATGTACACTATCATGTCATCTGCAAACAATGATAGTTTTGTTTCCTCCTTTCTAATTTGGATGCCTTTTATTTCCTTTTCTTGTCTAATTGCTGTGGACAATAATTCCAATACTATATTGAAAAGAAGTGGTGAAAGTGGATAACCTTGTCTTGTTCCTGATCTTAGTGGAAAAGATTTTAATTTTTGCCTGCTTAGTATGATGTTGGCTGTAGGTCTCTCATATATGGCCTTGATTATGTTGAGGAATACTCCCTCTATTCCCACTTTGCTGAGCGTTTTTATCATAAATGGGTGCTGTACCTTATCAAATGCTTTTTCTGCATCTATTGATATGATCATGTGATTTTTGTCTTTGCTTTTGTTTATGTGATGTATTACATTTACTGATTTGTGAATGTTGAACCATCCTTGCATCCTTGGGTTGAATCCCACTTGGTCATGATGTATGATCTTTTTAATGTATTGTTGGAGGTGGTTTGCCAATATTTTGTTGAGGATTTTAGCGTCTATGTTCATCAGCGATATGGGCCTGAAGTTTTATTTCTTTATTATGTCTTTATCTGGTTTGGGGATTAGAATGATGCTGGCTTCATAAAAAGAGTTTGGGAGTCTTCCATCATTTTGGATTTTTTGGAATAGTCTGTGAAGGATAGGGGTTAGCTCTTCCTTAAATGCTTTGTAAAATTCTCCTGTGAAACCATCTTGTCCAGGGCTTTTGTGTGTTGGGAGTTTTTTGATTACTACTTCTATTTCATCTGCTGTTATTGGTCTGTTAAGGCTTTCTGCTTCTTCTTCATTGAGTTTTGGAAGATTATATTTTTCTAGAAACTTGTCCATTTCACCTAGGTTTTCAAATTTCTTGGCATACAGCTCTTCATAGTAATTTCTTACAATCGTTTGTATTTCTGTGGTGTCAGTTGTAATCTCTCCTCTTTCATTTCTGATTGTGTTTATTTGGGTCCTCTCTCTTTTTTTCTTGATGAATCTGCTTAAAGGCTTTCCAATTTTGTTTATCTTTTCAAAGGACCAGCTCCTGGATTCACTGATCCTTAGAATTATGCTTTTAGTCTCGATGTCATTTAATTCTGCTCTGATCTTAGTTATTTCCTTCCTTCTACTTGCTCTGGGCTATCTTTGTTGTTGTTCCTCGAGTTCTTGTAGGTGTAGGGTTAAGTTGTTTGAGATGTTTCTATGTTTTTTAGGTAGGCCTGTATTGCTATGAACTTTCCTGTGAGGACTGCCTTTGCTGTGTCCCATAAGTTTTGGGTCATTGTGAGTTCATTTTCATTTGTTTCCAGAAACTTTTTGATTTCCTCCATAATTTCATTCTTGACCCATTCATTGTTTAATAGCATGCTATTCAATCTCCATGATTTTGAAGACTTTGTTTTGTCTTTTTCCCCTTGGGGTTGGTTTCTAGTTTCAGTCCCTTGTGGTCAGAGAAAATGCTTGGTATGATTTCAGTTTTCTTGAATTTGTTGAGGTTAGTTTTATGTCCTATCATGTGGTCTGTCTTTGAGAATGTTCCATGTACATTTGAAAAGAATGTATATTTTAGTTTCTTTGGGATGAAGGGCTCTACATATATCAGTTAAGTCCATTTCATCTAGAGTGTTGTTCAGTGCCACAATATCTTTCTTGATATTTTGTTTAGCAGATCTGTCATTTTTGACAGTGGGGTGTTAAAATCCCCAACTATAATTGTGTTGCTGTCAATATCTTTCTTGAAGTCCTCTAAGATTTTCTTGATGTATTTAGGTGCTCCTATGTTGGGTGCATATATATTTATAATGTTTATGTCTTCCTGGTGCATTCTTCCCTTGAGTATTTTGAAGTGACCTTCTGGGTCTCTCTTTATGGTTTTTCTTTTGAAGTCTATTTTGTCTGATATGAGTATTGCTACCCTGGCTTTTTTTCCTGTCCATTTGGTTGGAAAATTTGTCTCCAGTGCTTCACTTTGAGTCTGTGTAGGTCTTTTGTCCTGAGGTGGGTCTCCTGTAGGTAGTAGCATATGTGTGGGTCATGCTTTCTTATACATTTAGCTATTCTATTCCTTTTGATTGGAACATTTAATCCATTTACATTTAAGGTTATTATTGATAGGTACTTATTCATTGCCATTTTTGTTCCTGTGTTCCTCTCCCTCTCTTTCTCCTTTCCTTCCTTTCCTTAAAGCAGGCCCTTTAGTATCTCTTGCAGAGCTGGTTTGGTAGAGGTGTATTCTTTTAGACTTCTTTTGTCTGGGAAGCTCTTTATTTGGCCTTCTATCTTGATTGAAAGCCTTGCTGGGTAAAGTAGTCTTGATTGCAGGCCTTTGGTTCTCATTACTTGGAATATTTCTTGCCATTCTCTTCTGGCTTGGAGCGTTTCCATTGAGAAGTCAGCTGGTAACCTCATTGGTATTCCCTTCTTTGTTACTTCCTTTTTCTCCCTTGCTGTCTTTAAGATTCTCTCTTTGTCTTGGAATATTGCCATTTTAATTGTCTTGAAGTAGGTCTCTTTGGGTTCCTCTTGATTTGGACTCTCTGTGATTCATGGATTTGTGTGACTTTTTCCTCTCATCAAATTAGGGAAGTTTTCCATCATTACTTTTTTCAAATAGGTTTTCTTTCCCTTGCTTTTCTTCTTCTCTCTCTGGTATCCCTATTATATGGACATTATTATGTTTCATATTGTCTTGTATTTCTCTTAATCCCTCTTCCTTTTTTTCTGAGCCTCTTTTCCTTTTCTTGCTCTTTCTGGATGTTTTTTTTCTACTTGATCCTCCAGCTCACTGGCCTGATCTTTTGCTTCATCAATTTTGCTTTTCATTCCTTCCACTGTGTTCTTCAGTTCAGAAATTGTATTTTTCATTTCCTCTTGCCCTTGTTGATAGTTTCTATTTCCTTTTTCATGTTGATATAGTTTGCAGTGAGTTCCTCGTAGCTTCCCTGTAGTTTCTGGTAGCTCATTGAGAGCTCTTGGAGCTTCCTGACAACCATTGCTTTGAACTCAAAATCTGGTAGTTGAGTTGCCTCCATTTCATTTAGCATTCTTTCTGGGGCTTCCTCCTTTTCTTTCATTTGGGGATTGTTTCTTTTTCTTCCCATTGTTTGTGAGGCTCTTCTTGTTAGGCTCAGTTTCATAAGTTGATTTGTTCTGGTTCCCTGGGTTTGTGGTGTGAACTTCTGTGGTAGAATACCTGTGAGATTCAGTGGTGCAGTCTCCTTTGGGTATCCTGGTGTTCACAGCTTCCAGTGTCTCAGCTGTTGAAATTCTCCCTCCTTGGGACCAACTCTGGTCTTTCCCCAGTTCCAGGGTTTTTTTGTTTTGTTTTGTTTTGTTTTTGTCTCACTCATAGTTGTTTAAAAAGAGAAAAGAGGAAGAAAGAAAAAAGAAAAGAAGAAAAAGGAAATAAAAAAATGAAAAGAGAATAAAGAAAAGCAGAATGAAAAAGAAAAGAAAAAAGACAGGAAGAAGAGATAAGCTTGGAAAGAAAGGAAGAAGGAATAAAACAAGAAAGAAGTAATGAGAAGCAAAAGGAGTTGAGGGGTAAAAACATCAAAATAATGAAAAATTAATAATAAAAAAGAGAAAAAAAAAACCCTCCAAAAAAACAAAACAAAACAAAAAACCCACCAAACCTACCAACTCTTGCTGTTATCAATCTTGCCAAGCTGGTTTTTCTGGCCTTGATGACTGCAGTGGCTGAGGGGTGACTGTATTGTTTTTCTCCCTGTTCAGCACTCAGTTATCTTTGGCCTACTGTCCTCAGAGCTAGCCTGGGCCTGTCCACACAGTGCCTCAGGTGTGTCTTCTGCAGTGGCAGGCGCCTACTGCAGTCCCGAGTGCGCAAGTGCTAATGATCTGTCAGCCTTCCATGCACAGGTGCCAACTGTCCTGCGAGCACGAATAGACCTCCACACAGGTCACACACAGGTGTCTAAGATCTCCTAGCAGTCCACGCAGGTCCCCAATGGCACAAGGGTGCCAAGAGACCCTATCGTATTCCAGCTCCCTGATGGGGCGCAGGCGCTGAGAGACTGTAGCAATGAGCGACTATAGCATGAGTCCCCCAGTGGAGCACTGGTGCTGATGGATCCCCAAGCAGCTGTTCCAAAGAGCGTAGATAGATAGTCACGTGAGCTCCAACGAGCAGTCCTCCCAGGGCTATGAGATCTTAACTCCTCTCTGTGAGATTTCAAGCAAGCAGGTTTATCCTGGTGCTCCCAAGATCTTGTTTGGCTGATCAAGAAGCAGTTGACCCGACTCCCTCCCTCCCTAGAGTCTTACGGCCAGCACTGGCCCAGGATCTCAGCCCCAACCCTGGTCTCCGCGCTGCTGGTGTACTCTCCTTACTGTCTGGTTTTTCAATGTCCACTGCAATTTTCAATCTCCCGTTTTCAAATATGCTGTGTTTCTGGTGTCTGTTTGCTGTGCTCTGCTGTAAATCAACCAGGTTTTTCACCTGCGTGAAGGGGGAAGAGGGATGTGCATCCTCTTACCACGCCGCCATCTTCTCTCTCTCAGATCTTGGCATTTCTAAGTGATTTATCGCCCACACTTTCTTTAAGATGGCACTGCCACTGCAGATCAGTAGGGAAGGCCCTCACTACACAGGTTGTGCTGAGCCAACCCTATCAATATGGGAAAAAAGAATGTCTTTATTGCCCTCACTTCTTATGTCATTCCACATGCAAAAGTCAGTTCCATGCAATAAGAAAACTTAAATAAGAAAGGCAATTTCTAATCTTTTGAAAGATAATATAGAATAATATGTTTATGCCCTTGGCTTAGGAAAGATTTTTTTTAAAGATTTTATTTATTTATTTTTAGAGAGAGGGGAAGGGAAGGATAAAGAGAGGGAGAGAAACATCAATGTGTGGCTGCCTCTCATGTGGCGCCCACTGGGGACCTGGCCTGCAACCCAGGCATGTGCCCTGACTGGGAATTGAACTGGTGACCCTTTGGTTCTCAGCCTGCGCTCAATCCACTGAGCTACACCAGCCAGGGCTAGGAAAGATTTCTTAATGAAAACATAGAATTAGAAAACCAGGAAGGAGTTTGATTTCATAAAAATTATGAATATCTGTTTATCAATAGACATTATGAAGTGAAAATAGACCATAACTTGGAAGAATGTGCTAAATATATTAGTCTGTCTGGGAAAAGTCCAGCCATTGTTAATATATCAAGAATAGTTTGTGTGACATTGATGTAACCTGGCAGCCAAGGAGAGTGGACTGGAATGTGCTTGTGTGAACAATGACAACTTCGCTGTATTAGTCAGTGGGGGTGGTAGATGCTATTGCATGAGCATGTGTACTGTGTGGCTGTCACATTCAAAATGACTGAGTGAGTAGAGCAATGAATCTGATGATGATTTGGAGAACTGTGTGAGGTCCCAACGTGCTTCCTTTGAAGGAGACTAAGGTATCATTGTCCTACATACAGTGTTTCTTGTATCTTGTATCTTCTTCAATAAATGTATCTATTTTTCATATTACATGGCTGTATACCTTCTGGACAGACTATATATATGTATATATGTGTAGTATATATAGTATATAGTATATACTACTATATGTGCTATACTATACATATACACTATGTAGTATACATATATACATATATAAAATATACAAAGATATTATACAAATTTATATGTAAAATCAAAATAATGACAAAGAGAAGATGGGCAAATGACTTGAGTGTGTACTTCACATTAAAAGATCATGACTGGCAAGTAAATAAAAGATGTTTCACTTTATCAGCAATCATGAAAATACAAATTGAAATGACAGTGAGATACTATTTATAGTTGCCAGATTGATAGATGTTAAAAAAAAACAACAACTACAATATCTTTTGTTGGTAGGAATGTGAAGCAGTGGGAATTCTCATACAATGTATTTAGCAATGAAAATAGTTAAAACCACTTTAGAAATCAATCTGTACTTTATAATAAAGTGAAACATGCAAATTCCCTACAATTAAGCAGTATGTACCCCAAAGAAATGCTATATATGTGCAACTGGAGACAGGTAAAAGAATATGCATAGATATCTTATTTATAATAGCAAGAAAAGTGGAAAATATTCTTGATATCCATTGATAGTAAAATGGATAAGTGAATTTTGACATATTCATGAAATGCAACATTACACAGTTCAAATGTGTATGCTACAGCTACATGCATTATCAGAGTTAAATCTAAAAAGCATAATATTGAATGAACAAACCAAGGCATAGATTATGTCCTATGTAATTTCATTTATAAAACAAAATATAACATGCAAAATCAAACAATATAATACTTAGGATAAACTACAAATAAGGGAATGATATGGATTAAATCAAGGGTAGTGGCTATTGATGTGATCAGGGAGGTGGTTTCAAAAATACCAGTAATATTATTTTTATTCCTATGTTATTCACATGTTACAAATATTCATCAGTGTAAGCTTAACTTAAAAAGGAAAAAAATCTCTGTTTAGTTAATGTTAGAAGGT
The DNA here is from genome assembly GCA_004027475.1 of Anoura caudifer. Lineage (NCBI taxonomy): Eukaryota > Metazoa > Chordata > Mammalia > Chiroptera > Phyllostomidae > Anoura > Anoura caudifer. The sequence goes on from PVKU01002614.1 coordinate 35,581, forward strand.
CCAATAATTTCAGTTATTATCTATCCTGCTATATGTGCACTTCTGTAGCATTAATTAGCTCCTACACAATTTGTAAGTATGGGAATAATACATTTAGAATGGATGAAAATACATGGGTTCATGTGCAATTAATATTTTGTGCCAGCAGGTAACAGCATTTAGACTCCAAGTACACTAACACAATGAACATGGTCAATGTGGAGGAAAGGAGTGCTGTGCGTGATGTCCTTTGCCTACCAGTTCTTTCCCTGGCTCACCTGACGAGAGCTCTGTCTTGGACAGCTAGTTGAGTGATCTTCCTGTGTGCATTTTGTTTCTTTTCACATCATTCAGGAACCTGGACCTTTCTTTACACTTCCTCCAATCCAGTTACTTCTACCCATTATTATTTAAAAGCAAAGTTCCATACTATCACAGTATTCCTTTATTAGGTGTCTTTTAAACAGTGCAAAATTTTTAAAAATTAGGAATTTTTATTGCTATTGTTGTGCCTTAATTAAAAGTTTCATGGGTTTAATTATGCTGTCCAACATCCATCCATTTTCTCTTAAATTCTGCCATTTTGTTGTCTAGTTTTGTAGAATAGGTATTATTTTTTTCTAGACATGCATACATTTTTTCCACAGAAATCCCTTGTTAGTTTTGATTCAATTTAGTCTTCTACAGGCTAAATTAATAAGTCAACATTTAATTACAAAAAGTGCATTTACTGATAAATTAATAAAAAGCATTTACATGTACATGTGTTTGTCTACCACACATATGACCTAAAGATTTGATGCTAGATATGAGGGATACCTAAATGGGCAAATAACATAATACTTGATCATAAGTGCTATGAAGCCTGATACAAAAATAAAGGTTAAATTATTAGCAATCAAGTTTCTGCAGAATCTTGACCTAATCTACCATTCCAGTCTCCTCTTCCTAATTTGTCTTCCAGTTGCTCTGCCTTCTGACCATATTGACTTATTATCTGTTCTTCATGTATACACCACCAGGCTGAGGGGGGATAAGGGAAGTGTAGAGCTTTTACCTTGCCAATCCCTCCTTCATACTGCTGATAGTGTCCATTCCTACACCATTAATCACATCATACAAAATCACCTCTCACATTTAAAACCTTTAATGGTTCCACAAAGCCAACAGAATTAAGTATATATTCATTGCATAGTGCCAATAGATCCTTCAGTATATAGATGGTCCCAGATTTCCTGGAACACATCTTCCTTGCTGACCCTAGGCTTTAGGTGATTTCAACAGTCACAATTCACTAACACACCAGACACTTCCACAACTTCCCATCTTGTTTAGGTTGCAGTGTTGTGACGGTGCTTTGACTTTCCTATGTGCTCTTCCTGTTTACTCAATCATCCATGCCCGGATAAAGGGCCACATATTCCATCTGGCCCACCTAGTAGACCGAAGTAAATACTTGTAGAATCGAAGACATTTGTTTACTGATTCTTTATTGAATAATCTTGTGTTTGTACAGTTTACAGTTTACATGTTTACAGTTCAGCTAGTATTTTACTTGTTTGGTTTCCTACCATACCTCAAAGTTTCAGTTCTAGCTTCACTATTCAATATTCTTGGGCAAATAATTTCTTTAAGCTACGCACTCCTCTGTAATGCAGGGGCAGCAGTTTGCTGTGAGGATGTTGGGAGAGAGAAAATAAGTATTTGGCTAATTACCAAGTGTTACACACATGTCAGATATAACTATTATAGTTAGTAAAATTCTCAATAAATATTGACTTAAAATCCTATTTAGATATTTCAAATGAAACATCAACTCCCTGACTTCTGTGAAGAATTAAAAAGTGAAATGCCCTTGGTTTTCCACCATACTGTTAATTTTAGCTTTTATTCTATGTAATTAGAATATAAACTCCATAAAACTATTCCTTGCATTGCCTCATCATCTCATTTAGAGGGCATTGTCAAATGAGTGAATGAATGAATGTTAGTATAAAACAGCAACTTGAGGAGAGGTTGGCAAATGGATAAGTATATTGAATAGGTTTATTGAGTGAATGGCTTTTTTAGTAGGAAAAAAATCTAAGAAATCATTTTTAAATCATTTCAGATTTAACTCTTTAATTGGGCAAGCATTTTTTGTATCAGCCTCCCTATCATTAACATGACTATGAACACTCACTAGGCACCTGGTTGTTTTTATACACTTATAGCCAATCAAGTATACTTTAATTTATCAAAAATTAAATTAGTCCTTGTTGTTCAAACCACCACTAGTCAGAAAAATGTGCCTATTGAACATATACTTACCTATAAAATAGATATCATTCTCTTTATGGTCTTTACATTGCTGAATTCTAGAGTCCAAATAACTGAAAATCAGAGTTAGGGCAGTGAAGTCAGACTCCCTGAGTTGAATTCCAAAATATTCTGCCTTCTAATTTTTCACCATTTGCCTTGGTCCTCAACTATGAAATGAGACTAAAACAAATCCTAACTCATTGGACTGTTTGAGGGTTAGTGGTACCACAAACTATCAACTTTTGTCGAAGTGCCTCATTCACAGGAAATGCTTAAACAATGTTAGGTAATGCTGTTTTTTTTTTTTTTTTGTAATTGCTATTTTTATTACAGTCACTTTCATATGTCTTCTGAGACCTCAAAGAAACACTGACATAAATATCTCTATATGAAAATGGAGTGTTTTTAAAGACTATGCTTTGACACGAACCCCTGCTGTGACGTCTACCTCTTAGACTGTAAAGACATTTGTCTACAGAAGGCTGGGCAGCTCTGTCACCTTCAGAGCTTCGGTAGGGGCTGTAGATCCTACATGGGACCAGACATGAGGGTTGGGCAGAGAGCAGGAAAGGACAAAGGAAGTTGGTTTCCCTCAAGCTGATCTACCCATCAAGGGCTTCCAGATATATGAGACCGAATCTTGCACTAGAAGATGAGCACAAGATCCTGCAAGCCACAGGTTGCAATGATATTCAGTCTGATGTTTTGCTATGTTTTATTTAATGTTGCTCTGTAGCTAGTTCAGATGTTTAAGAATTATTTTCCCAGCAAGGTGATATAGCCAAGTTCAGGACAGTATACTTTTAATGTCTTTTCCATTATGGGACACAATAATGACCTACTAGATGAGATGAAAGAAATCATGGTTGTCCTACCTCTTTAACATCTCTCGTCTGTTTTGGGTTTTATCTACTTTGATTAAATATAGTTGATTTTCATATTCTTTTGAGAATATGTGGCTTTATATTATTATAAGGAGATCAAAATACTGTATGACAAAAAACCCAACAGTTTTTAAAATGCTCATCTCAAAAGGTGCCTTCCGTCTCAAGTTCTGGCTAGATATAAAAGTAAATAGTTACCTGCAGTTAGAGATGCTGCTACCCTTCACCCTGTGAGACATGTAGTTACTGAGTACGTGGTTTGTCTTGCTTTTATGTATCCTTTAGGAGCTTGAAAATTGCCCCATTCCAACTTTGTACCTATAGGCAAATTGGTTTACTCCTCTGAGTTTCAGTTTCTTTAAAAGTAAATGGGAATAAGGGTACCTACTACCTAGATCAGTGAGAATTAAGCGATATAATCTACTTATATTGAACATATTAAATATATAGTACATGGTGAGTGCTGGTCCTAGTGATGATTGTTGCAGGTGAGGAGATTCACAACTATTTTTACATAAACATGTATCTCTGTTTAGAATTATTTGAGTAACAGTATGAAGATTCCTCAAAAAATTAAAAATAGAACCACCATGTGATCATCAGTCCACTTCTGTGTAGGTATTGGAAGGGAATGAAACCACTAGGTGGAGGAGGCATCTGCGCCCGTGTTCATTGTGGCATTATTTAGAATAGTCAAGATGTGGAGATAGCTTAAGTGTCCTCGAAGGGATGAATGGATAAAGAAATTGTGACATACGTGTGTATATGTGCCTATATGTGAAAATGTGTGTGTGATCCATAAAAAAGAAACAAATCCTGCCATTTGTGACACCATGAATGGACCTTTTGGACATTGCCAAGTGAAATAAGCCAGACAAAGAAAGATGAATAATGTATGATCTCATTTACATATGGAATCTACTGAACTCATAGAAACAGAGAGTAGGTTGGCGGTTGCCAGCAGTGGGAGGATGTGGGTTAAAGGGTGCAAACTTCTAGTTGTAAGATGAGTCAGTCCTGGGGCTCTGTTATAAAGCATGGCAACTACAGTGAACAGTATTGTATTGTATACTTGAACGATGCTAAGAGAGTACATCTTAAAGTTCTCACCATACACACAAGTTGGTAACTATGTGATGGATGTATTAACTACTCTTGTGTTAATTATTTTTCATTATACACATATGTCATCATGTTGTATACCTTACACTACGTTGATTATATCTCAATAAAGCTGGAAAAAATGCAGAAAAAAAGGAAACTGATTGGCTAGGAATTAATGAGTATATCTCCTTAATACTAGAAAGATTTTTTCTGTTAACTAGGAATATATTCAAATGTTATCAGAATATTTTTAAAAATAGCAATTTATTCTAATTTTTAATATTCCCTGTATAATATTGACACAAACCAGTTCTGTATAATTTTGTCTTAGATAAAAGCATCAGCACATTTAGAACATTAACCAAATTCTATCTTTTGTTGAACTTCCCAATTTAGTAAAAGCATTTCAATTGTAATTTTTCAATGTAGTATGACTTAGAATACTAGAAGCTTCCAAAAATGTAAAAAAAAAAGGAGAATAATTTCTATTTAATTGGTCTAAACCTACCTTTCTTAGGTCAATAAGAAGAGAAACCAGCAGCATTAATCAAGATAAAATTATCAGCTGATTAATCAGTGTTCTAATTACTGCATAGTTCTTTACCTTTTCAGTTTTAATTACCAAACCTCATTGTCTTTTCCATATGGCTTTTCCACAGTACACTGTGTATTCACAGTGTACTTTTTCTCCTACTGAAATCATTAAGATAAAAATATACATTCTAGACATGAAAACATCAAATGCAAGAAATTGCTAGTGCCTCTTAAGAATTTCCGTGAAAGGTATAAATAAGCTATGAAATGATACAAGAAAGAATGATAAATTCATGGATATTTAAGTGGGCATGCATTGTAGCTATTATTATAAAACTAAGCTTTGTGAGACAGTGGGTCTTGTCAGTCCCATTTCACCAAGTGAATTTGTATAAATTGTGTCTGAATCCAATTGCTGTTAAATATAAATTAGGAAGATACATTGGAGATTTCAAAAATTGTTTTCATGAAGGCCTGAATATTTCTTTTCAGATGTGTTTATTAGACTACGTTGACTTCACTGCATGGCTTCTCTCCCTCAGCACTGTTAACGTTGGGGCCCCACAGCTCTCTGTTCTCGGGGGCTGTTCTCTGCACAGAAGCTTGTTTAGCAGCATTCCTGGTCTCCAGGCACTAGCTACCAGTAGCAGCAGATCTCAGGAACCTACCTACCCACCGCTTTTTGACAAACACAAATGTCTCCAGACATTGAGCAATGTCCCCCAGGGGGCAAAATCATCCCTGCATTGAGAACGACTGATTTCACTCTATGGCCACCATTAAAACATGTACTTTAAAACAGATATACTGTATAATAAAGCACCCTGGCCAGATGAGTAGAATTTTTCTACAGGTCACAGACTTTTTTGGGAACACTCTTGATGCAAAACTTTCCAGACACTTCTGATGATATAATGGTGATGATCCTCCTCATGATGACAGAAACAGCTGATGTTCACTGAGCTAATCTGCCAGTCACTGGGTGAAGGCGTCCACACGCGGTGCTGCACTTGGTCTCTAACACAGTGCCATCGTCAGGGAGGCCTGGGTGTTGCCTGTTCTCTGCCTCACACAGTTTAGCAAGCTCAAACAATGCCCAGGGCCATAGAATTAGGCCTTCTTTACCTGATTTGATAGGATATGATGATTCAGAATGACCATCCTGGAGGAAGATTTTGCATTTCTAAGGAGGTGAGAACTTTTTACTTTCTCTTTTGAAAAGCAGTTTAGAATTTTGACTACATTTCCAATAGTCTCAATCTGTAATCTGTTAAGGACATTAATGTGAAATAATTGCATTTACAAGAGGATTATCTTAAGATTCCAAGGTGGACTTGTTTGGAATTTAAGTGAAAAGACAGTTATGGGGCTGATTATAGTGAAATGAGTATCATGGTTATTTCATTATAATTGAAAGATAGTTTCCTTTGAAATGAAAAATATTTTCTCAATATGTTTTTCTCCCTTCTCCCCTCACTTTCTCTCTATTCTTTCCTTCCTTCTTTCCTCTTTCTCTTTCCCTCCAACTCTTTTCTTTGTAAGATGCTGCATTATCTTCACTATGTACTATGTATTCTTGTAATAGCAAAACCACTGAGGTTAGCCACCACTTGTAACTAAATAACTTGAACACTGATTAATTCTATTTGCATGGTGGTAATGGTACAAATGTGAATACTGATGTGGCAAAGACCTAATTGTACTTTTTAGCTACCTTGTTCAATTCTAAGTATTTTCTCCAGATATATAGGCTTAACATTCTACTTCTTCTACCAAATATTATCAGTTTTTAATTTTAGATTTTAGCTTAGATGGCATAAGTTTTAATGTGTCAGGCCTAGACTCAATTATTTGTAACTCACTTTTCAGAGAAATGTTTGGACAGCTTTCAGACAAAATTGGACTAAAAATGCATGCCTGCTTCTGTGAGTATTTATTCCAGCATTAGAGCTGGTTCTAAGGCATGTGATGAGTTTAGGTACAGGATTCTTAAATGACAATTTTCAACCTCTATAACTACAGTGATTCAACTGAGATATCCTCTTTCCCTTTAAGTGCATTGTAATAAAAATGCTTATTGCTTTTCATTCTTTGTGTGTGTGTGTAGGGGGGCAATATTTGCAAAGCTAGCAAATAAATGAATGTACAATTTTTATATGAGGGTAAGGGAATTTTTTTAGGGACTACTGTATTTGATATAATGTTCTACGTTTTTTAAGCATAATGACATTGGATGATGAATGGGCATAATGTTTAAATTCAAAGAAGACAAACTTTGAATGAAAATTATTTGCTGACAAGAATGGTAGTCCATGCTAGTTACCTTACTACCTCCTTGTAATAAATTAAAATACCATTTCTAAAATAGTAGGCCAATCATGTTCAGTATTGTTTGCAGGCGTTTGCTCTGCCACTCTGACCAGGACTTTAGATACAATGTTAGGCTGGGCAAACACAGCATAGAGAGCAATTGCATTTACAGGCATGTGCTATCTTGATATACCACAGTGGGGAAGCTCAGCAGAGATTCCCTAACACTTAACTAAATACTGTATCAAAGATACCAGGGGAGAAAAGATATATACCCAACAGGAGAGTGGTCAAAGAGCAAGGGCTCACAATTCACAAAAGAAGAATACAAATTTAAGTTTAAGGAAAGCATGCTTAATCCTATTGGTGAGCAAAATATTGCAAATTAAACCACAGTAAGTTTCTCATTGTTGGCAAGTTAACAGAAATGTTTAAAAACAATAATAACTCAACATTGGGATTTAAGTTAGTACAAATTTCCTGGAGGGAAGCTAGGCAATATGTATGGTGAGGTCAATTTCCAAATGTAAATTTGCTTTGATTCAGATACTTAATTTTTCTGAAATATAAACATACATACATAGATGTGAACAAATATTTATGAGATTTTAGCTAAAGTTCACTATTTACATCAGCAAAACTGTTAGAATATCTTTTAAAGACAGAGTAAGGAATGGGTGAGGGTATATGAAATATGAGTGACCATTAATTAATTATTAAAGCTGGGTCAGGGGTAAACGGTGCTTCAGTCTTGCTTAAAAACAACAATAGCCCTAAGTGTTTAACAATACAGCTTTGATTAAATTATTTATGGTATATCTATGAGATAAAATAATACACAGCCATAAAAATGATGTTTATGTGATATATTTTGTTGAATAGTTAAGAATATTTAGGCATTCAAAATGTTCATAAAATATTAATAAATGTAAAAAGGTTACAAAGCAGCATGCAGAAGCTTATCCCATTCAGCTGCATAGAATGGAAATAAAGACCCCAAATTAGCAGTTATTATCGCTGAGTGAGAGGATTATGAGTGATTTTAATTTTCTTCTTTGTGTTTTTTGTGCACTTTTAAAATTTCTGTAATAAAAATGCACATGTTTGGTTATCAGGTTTACAATATTATTAACAATGATTGAAAGAACAAATATACTTTAGAACACTTTTCTCCATAAATTACATAAACAAAAATCTTGGGTATTCTGAAGATGTTTTTGTAATATAAACAGAGTTTTATCTTATGGTACTATCACTTGGCTGGGAGAAGTCAATGAAAATTAATTTTGTTATTTTTGTCTTGCTTAAGAAGGAAAGCAGTAAAATATAGATTTTTTTAATGTGAAAGGGTCAAAGAGGAGTCCAACATATACAGAATGTCTGCATAAGCTATATACTTTATTTTTGCAGTTCTCAATACACACTTTTGACATGTGTTTATGTCTTTACAGGTGAGGAAATAGAGATGAAGTTCAGCAACATGTAACTTCCTGAGCTGGGCATCAAGCTAAGGTCATTCTGGCTTCCGCTAGACCTTCTGGCACTATGTGGAAATTTGACTCTTATTAGAATGTGTATTTCCTCAGGGTCAAAAATATAATGGCATTTGGTTTTATGAAAACTAAAATCATACAATCTGTTCTTTTGACATTTGTTATCTAGTTTCCAAAATATTCTCATCAAAGGAATTAAAATAAAGTTTGAAACTTAAGATTTCTTTTATTTAGAAAAATTGAAATGGTAAGAAATATCTAAATCCACAGTAGTGTTGGACACATAATGAGATGCCATCCCTTTCCTCCTGAGTTTCCCTGATGGGCTCATCTTTTACTGGGGTTGGGCATGGACCAACCTAGCTCTCTATTCTTATCCAACCTCATGCCACAGTGTCTTTGATACCACCATTTCAGTCACTCATCAATTATGGTTTTCTGTTTTTTTTTTAATTTCAGGGGATTCTTATGCAGCTATGTGTCTTAAATTTCATGTGGTGGGTGACCTTCCCCTGTTGGCACGTTCATTCCCTTGCTCTGCAAGCATTTGCTGAGCACCCGTGATGTGCCCGGCTACCAACTTGGTAAACAGTTTCAGAACACATCTTGTAATACTTTCAGATTAGAAATACTTTAAAACATTTTATATGGATATAGATATAGTGTTCAGTTGTTGGTGCACTAGGCCCTTACACTTAAAATGGACTAGTACTTATTTATCCATGAATTGAAAAAGAGTAAGAAATGAAAACCCAGGCACAGAGTAAGCTATTTGGAACAACAAAAAGCCACAGCCTTTTCTATCCATCCCTGGGTGGGGGGAGCATACACACAGGCATACATATGAATATTTAATCTCATAAAATAATATATTTTAGTCTGGACTGTTAGAATACATTAAATATGGAAGTCTTAGCATTTTATACTGATGTGCTTCAGAGACAGAGAATCACAGTTATTTTTGTAGGAGAGTATAATATTGTACTAGTAAGTGCTATGAGTTTGTTTTCAAATATATTAAGGAAGATAGTATCTTGATTATTATGACCCTTTACATCAATCTCTTTAATTATAGTCTTTATTCCAATATAAGGGTAATCTCTTGACCAATCTACTTATCCCTATTATAATAATTCCATAAAAATAATATGAAAGCAGCATCTACTCACTTTGTAGATTTAAAAAAATCACAGGTAATTGTTTATAATATTATGGAGAAATTTATATCTCTTGCAATTCAAGATTTCCAATGGAAGTCTGCATTTCAAAAACTCAAGTAGCAAATCTATGGTATGGTTTACATTTTCTGAAAATTATATGTTCTGGCCACTCTTAAGTTACTTTCCCTTTCTCTTTCTAATTGCATCATTATTCCATTTTTCTAATTGCAGCAGTAATTGAATTGTTCTACACTCATATATAGAATATGTAAGATTAATGGATAATTAGAGCAACAGCTGTGTATCCTTCACTGTACCTGCACTTTGGTCAGTTCTATGTCCTTTGTGTTTTTGTTTCTTAGCTGAAATGTTAGGTCTCACAAATAACTTCTTAAAAAATTTGTGTCAGAAGCAGCAGAGAACTGATCTGAACTAGTGTGTTTTGCCGTGTTTTGAACCTTGATGAAGTAGGGAGAAGCTTCTGCTGCTTCAGCGTTAATAAGCCTCCCATGCATGGTACTAGCCTGCCTTTGGTGTGTCAGGGCAGACTCTCCTCATGTGTCACATTCATCATTGGCATGTGCATTTCATACACCGGGGAAAATCGGAGCTGATGATCAGCATGGCACTTCAGTTTTTCTCTGAATTAAATAGAATTGAATTTTGGTCTTCCTTGTCTTAGTATCATAGTCCATTTTGCTAGCGTGTGTTAAATATGTAATGTTCTATTTATTGCAATTGAGGATTTTGTTCTGCGATCATCTTTTTGACCACTTAAGGAAGAGCACGAGTACTTAGAAGTACTGCAAACACACTGGTCATTGAACATATCCATGAGTAAAGGGTGAGTGGATTGGTGATAAATGAGAGAGAAGTACCTTTGTTTTAATATTTATTGAGGATTGTTTTTAATGAAGTGGCCTGTCTAAAGTGGAAATACTGCTCTTTTTCTCCCTCTTCATAATCTCTTTAGTGGGTCAAGGTGCTGACTGTGGCTGTATCTTCATGACTTAGAGAGCTTGGAAAAGGGTGAAAGCCTTGCTCTGGATATCAATTCAGCAACGTGTCAGTGTTTTCCATGAGTATGCCAGAGCAGAAATTCACTGATGGGCCACAAAGAGGGGGACGCCTGCTCATTGAACCTCTTGGTGGGTTTGTGAATTCTTAACTGCAGCTGATAAAAATCTAGAGAACATACATGTCTGGTGGCTGTTGGAAAGTACAATTTGGCATCATATACTATAATTTCCATGTTGGAAAAATGAAGAGTCATGAGGCATGCCAAATCTACAAATGTTCTCTCTCTCCCAGCAGGAAAACCTTCCTGTGTGGGATCAGTTTTGGACAAGCAGAGCGCTAGAAAGTCCATCCCTGGCCTGAGAGTGCAGGCTTGTGTTGGACATTCTAGTTCCCGTAGATTAGGCCAACTGAAAAACAAACAAAAACAAAACAAAAATCTACCCCACATTTAAAACTTCCTCTGAAAACATCATTTTAATAATAGCTGTGCATTGCATCATTCCAAGTAGATTTTTCAAAGTGATTTCACATCATTATCTCACATTACGCTCCCAACAATTAACGTCTGTGAGAAGGGCAACCTGGGCCTGGCGTGTGGGCCTGCTTCAGAGATATAGAGCAGGCCCAGCCCTTCTCCTGGAGCCCTGTCATCTTCCAGTCCTGACGGTTCTTCCATCTGCCTCTTTATCCTCGTCTTCCACACAGACTTTTCCTGCCTGTGTATAAAAACGGCAACTTACTGCTATTTTAAGCAAGCAAATAAAACATCAACCCATCTTTCCATAATAGCCTTCTTTTTATCCATTATTCCCACTGCCAGTCAAGTGTCAGGAAAGGGGGTTTCACTCACTGTTTAAAGGTCCCTGTTCTATTCCTCTCTCCTTGAATTTCTCAGTGCTGTTATGAATTCTCTTCACCATTCTGCATTTCCTCTTACCCTCTCAGGGAGCTCCTACTCCATCGAATTTGTGGGCTCTTCCCCCAAATCTGCATATTTCCATCCCACCTTCTCTGCTGCATATATACACCCATATATATGTATTCAACATGCACAGAATGGATCCAATATCCAATGCGTTCAAGTCTGTTTCTCTTTAAAAATTTGTTTCTCACCTTGTGTCATGATTTGATGATCAAACTCCTTGCTCAGGCCAGAATTCTGTATCAAGTCGGGGACCCTTATCAGCTTTTGACAACTTCACCCTTAAACAACATATGTTTTGTCAATCCTACCTGCTTACAGCCCTGTCAATTACAATTTATTATTTTTAAAGAAAAACTTCAAACTCTCCTTCTTCCTTCCCTGCCGGCACCGCTATTCCGGTCTCACTTCATCACCACAGTAACACCTCCCCAGTGTCTCTGCTTCAAGTTCCACTTCCTTCCAAGTGTCTATACCCCTGCTACCCTGTGTTTCTGACATTTACCTACATAAGACCCACCTATTTTTCTTTTTGCAACCTTTCAGTGCAGTATCCAAACTGCTTCACATCTCACATGAGATCCTTCTGACCTGTTTCAGCCTCCCTTGCCTGAAATGTCCTCTGTACTGAGTGGAATAGTGTCCCTCACAAATCCATGTTCACCAGGAACCACGCCATGTTACCTTATGAGGAAATAAGTTCTTTGTAGAGGTGATTAGTTAAGATGAAATCCTAGCAGATTAGGGTGGGCCCCTAAATCTGATATGACTGATGTCCTTATAAGTGAAAAAGAGGAAGCACAGGTAAGAAGGCCTTATGAAGACAGAGGCAGAGATTGGGGGGATGTATCTGAAAGCCAAGATTACACAGCACTAGAAACTAGGAGATTGTCATGGATGGTTTCTTTTTCCTGCAGAAAGAAGCAACCTGCCAACACTTTGATTTCAGACTACTAGCCTCCAGAACTCTGAGAGAACACATTTCTACCATTTTAAACTAACCGGTATGTGGTAATCTCTTAAGGCAGCCCTAGGAAATTAATACACTCTCTTTCAACCCACTCTCGATTGAAGTAGTCAACAAGACCTCCCCAGGCTGGGCAAAGGGCCACCTCTGAGCATGACATGGTTTTCGGTTCTGTGGTTGTGCTGGAACCACCAGCCAATGAGCAATTTGAGGTAAACACATGAGCTTTTGCTTCAGCATCCAGCACAGTGCCTGGAACAGAACAGAATAGGATTTTTGTTGGTTAAATAAATCACTGAAAGGACAGATTTCTACTGTGGGTTATCACAAATTCCTTTTAATCCTTATATTTTGTTGTGTTGCATTTTGTTTTTAATGGAAGACGTGAGGTATCCAGGTGTGTCTATGATTTTGACTTTTCTTTTGAGAGACCCCAATGAATAGCTGGTTGTACTTTGGGCACAAAGTTCTGCAGTCAATGGAAAATCCGTTGTGGCTATTGGTTAATAGTTCAACAGAGATGAGGTTTTTTTTTTTTTTTTCTGGTTATGTAACTGGCCTCTTCACAAACAGCTGGTCCCATGGTAGTGAGATAGAACAGGTTTAAATGTCAGAGTGGGCTGGGCCTCATGGTGAGGGAGGGGATCAGGAGCTAGAATGTTGAAATGAAACTTGAAGTCATCCAGGGACTTTGTTCAGAGTAATTGAATGAGAATAGGGGCCATAATTACCCACAAGTTGTTGGGAGTTGGGCCTCTTCCTACTTTTAGTAGTTTCATTTCTGTGCTCCCCACCCCCACTCTCCAAACACTCCCTGCTCTTCCTCCCTCTGGGCCCTCATCCACATACACAAAGTTGAATTTTATGTGCTTCTTCTCAAAATTCCTCAAATACCCTAATTTTCTTTCCCATGATTGACCAATTTTAGTGTCATTTTAGTCTTCTCTTATAGGTGAGTACAAGTGGAAGATAGAAGATGAAAATTATTTTTTCATTATAATCAAGTCCATTCCCTTTTGAGTCATCAGAAGGCAAAATGAATCCCAAAAATCTTAGTAAGTTTGATAGCTCCATTGCACAACCAGAAAAATATATGCTACAAAAAAATTACACATCACTCATTTGGTTAATTGATAGGAAAATAAAGGCAAGTTTGGAAATTGTTCATGGTTTCTATGAATATTCACAAATAATTAACTTGCATCTTAATTTAGAACCTAACAAGAATTCATTTCAATTTAGGGGGATTTGTTCTTTAATATCTGAGTTAATTATATGCTAATATCTAGTTGCTGGATGTTCCTTCCTACTGGTGATTCAGTACCTGCCCTTAGTGAAAATAACCCGGTACTTCTGCGACTTTCACCACGTGGTTGTGTGTAGCTAAAGGAAGACCCAAATTATTCTGTTTGAAGGGCAACTAGCTTCCTGGGGTTGGGGGTGGGGGGTGGGAGATTCTCTCTTCCCTTCCCTACTTCCAATCTTTTCACTAACATTTATACCTTTGAGTATGAATTCTTTTCTTTCACATGTTTTACAAAAATTGCAAAAACCTATGCAAGATAAGCAGGAGAAGAAATCTGGCTTTCAGTAAATGGCGAAAAGCTACATTGCTACATTCTTCTGGGATTTAAGCCTCTTGGATAGCCACATGATTAGCCCTGTGAGGGACAGAGAGAGTGCAAAGCCCTCAGGGTAAAAAACTCCAGTTAGAACTGGGCCTAACTGGGTAGAAAGGACCCCTGCACTTTTTGAAAAAGAGGCTGCACAGAAGAATAGAGCCGGAGGGGTGTTAGCAGGAGGGAGGCCGTTCGGGGCTGCCCCTTTGTCTCTTTGCCTTGAAGAGGCTGGAGGATGAAATAATTGTGGACAAAGGGTCCAAGGAGGGCGGAGGGTAGGGTATGAACTCTTCAGGCAGCTGTTTTCAGCTTTATTTACCGCCCCATCTTTCAGCCCAGTTCTCCTGTCCTCTTCCAAGCCCCTTCTGGGGGCTGACTGCGGGGTAACACTGCCATCTAGTGGCCACCTAGCCCCTCAGCTGGCTTTCTATGCCCTCTGGCTGGCTCTGTCACTCCACTCCCACTCTTCTTTTTCCTTTTCTTTCTTGCTCTCTTTCTCTCTCTCTCTCTCTCTCTCTCTCTCTCTCTCTCTCTGTGTCTCTTTTAAAAAAAGGTTTTTATCCCGTCAAGGAAAAAAAAACCCTGGCTCTTGGAAAACAACCAACTCTGTTGGAACTTAGAGATAATAATCAGTTTCTCTGGGCTTGCGAAATTGGCTCATTAAGCGTGCTTTTTAACAGAAAATATTGGAAGCGATTAAGTCTGCTTTACTGAGTGGGCATGAAATGGCCAACCTTCGGCCACCCACAGCTCCTAGGTGCCTGGCGCCGTTTTATGCATGCAGCGTAATGTCTTTACTTGAAGTGCTGTTTATTCATCACCTGCTTATTTATCTCTTTGCATTTGGCAGGCACATCGATCAATGTTAAACTGTCACACAAGGTTATTTTTCTTTTACATAACAGTATAGGCCTAAGGTAGTGGCATATTAAAAGTAATAACTTTCTAACTTGTAGCTCAAGATGACAGCCCCATTTTTACCCGAATATATTACAGCAAGGAATTCCTCATTCCATTCTCCCTTACCGTGCCCAGCTCTTCCAAGGTCAAAGGCTTCATTCTGCCCTGCCTTCCTCCCAGTTTGCATAGCACTTGGTTTCCCCTTCACCTCCAGTTATCTCCAGCTTTCAGGCTGATAAGCCCACAGTGAACATTCTGTCCACCTGGTATACACATCTTGCTTGTCCCTGTTTGTGATGACATTTTCCCCTTTGCATAAAGATGTGGGGGCTGACCAAGTTCTGGAGAAGAAGAAAAAAGCTTCTCCAGAGGGTGGCGAATGTTGCAATGGTCTTAAATCACCATCGCCACAGCCATCTGGGGAGCTGTGATGGAATATTGCTGCCTTTTATTTTGTTTTAGAGTAATAATGGTTGCTGTAACAACAACAGCAACCAGACCCATGGAAAAGTAGTGTTAAGAAACATCTGAAGGCAACTGGTATTACTTTGAAGCAACTGGTGGTGGTTTAGGGCTTTTAAGTTGAGTTGTCTTCCCCTCTTTTCTTCGGTTTTAGCATAGCTTGTGCTGCTTTTGGGCCGTGCCCAGCTTGTGACGCCACCTTTTTTGGCAGTAGGCCAAGCAAGCTTTCTTTGTACAAACAGGTTTTCTTTCTCTTTCCTTCGTTCCTTCACCCACCCCACCCTCCCCAGTCCAACCTAAAAATGCCTACAGATAGAATATCAGATCTTTTTAGTATCTGATTTCAAAGTGGTCCTTAGAATTCCTTCCTGCCCTTGATCTCTCCACTTGGATTTCAGCTCAGACTTGGACTATGTTGCTAAATATGTCTTGAACAGTGGCTTTCTGATACAATGCTTTGACAATCTTGTATACACAAGTATTAAGCATTTTACATAGTGGACATTGTTGCACAATTGTTCTTGTGGTACAGGGTACCACACCCATTCAGATAATCTACTGTGCACCAGAATAGCTCATCTGGGTGGTAGGGGAAGGGAAGTGTAAGTGGTTAATACAAGAAGGTTTAGCAGGGGGCTGCAGCACCTGCTCTGGAGCTTAGCATTGCATGTGGTCTAACTTTTCGATTTACTTTTGCATTCTTGTGCGTAGAAGATGGTGGAATTCTGATCTATGGTGATCCATTTTATCATGGGTAGCACGGCCCCAGAAAAAAAGCATGTCCATTAAAAAAATGCAGCCCAGACTGTGTGTATGCTCCTACGATCAATATTTGCATTAAAATGGTTTAAATGTATGTGGCTCTGAGGCTGTCCATTCTTTCAACTTGACCTGCTGCATTGATTAGGGCTAGTGATAGAGGGAGAAAGAGCAAATCAGGCGAGGAAAAGAATTAAAAGGAAAACTAGAAGAAAATGAAAGCTGTTGCTGTGAGTCCTATAGGAGATACACTTTAAGCCATTCATGGATGCCATATTTGCTGAGCAGCCCACTCCATGGGAGAACACACTCTCTCCATCTCTCTCATAGGGCTCTTTTATCTTTCAAAAACCACAAGATTTCTGGTCATCGCTAGGATGGGACAACTCAGTGGCTTGTGATTAATAGCCAGATGTGTCTAGGCCAGTGCTTGTATTTACTGACTGTCTTACATTCTATATTTTGGGGCCTCAACAGTTCCTATTTGTGAGCTGCAGTTTCTTGATGAAAATCTCATTAATAAGAATTACAACCACTACTTATTAAATGCTTATTTTGTACCAGATGTTGCTAAGTTCTTTATGGACATCACTGAAATTGATTCTTTAAAGCTGCCTGTGCTGGGTGCATTCTGATCCCATTTTCACATTCGGCGTCCAGGATGAATTGTAACTAGTCCAAAGTCAAACCTCCAGTAAAAGGCAGTAACTTTTCAAATCCATATCTCTGAATCTAAAACCCATACTGTTAACCATCGTGCTGGGAATACTGTGTCTGAAAATTGTTTTTCTATAGTGGGATGTTTTATCAGAGTACACATCACACTTAATACAGGTCTGTGTATGAAGAGATATAATGCCCACTTTAAAATATTGGAACCTGTTGTTATATTGCCATAGACTCTTTCAATTATTTGGAGCACAGAATATTTTCAGTGGAAACATGGATGCACATTGATCTCGTAGAGAAGGCAAGGCAGCCACCAGAGCAGAGCTCTCACACATTAGTACTTTGTCCTCCCTTTTGCCATGCCAAAGAGATAATTTTTTGCTGTGTGAAGCAACCTCAGGGAAATCTAAAAGCTTCTGAAATGAACAACTTTAGGGAGCTCATTTGCAGGTTAACTGGACTGGAGGGTGAAGACTCTGTAATAGCACTAGATTAGTACTTCTTCAAAGAATACAGAAGAATTATTTGCTGAGTAACTGTAGTTGAGACCTGTGCCAGATGAGATGCACTTCTTAATATCTAAGAACTGATTCTGTAGTGAAGCATGAAAAGCAGGCTATGAAGTAGTGAAATTCCTTTACAAGACTGGATGTGACTTTGTGCCAAAATGAGCCATATGGGAAATAAGTTTTGGGGGGATGGCAGAAAATGGAGAGATGGTTGGGAGTGGAGTATTTTGGAATGACCTTGTAGAGTTGGTCTTCTGAAGACCTGGAAGATGAATGAATAGGACATAGACTGGAGGATAGAAGGCATGGAAAATGGAGAAATATATGAGTTTAGTCTAGGATTTTGGAATGAGTATACCTGACCGTGCTGATGTTAGCATGTCAAAGGCTGTTGGGTTAGGTTAGATCACAAAGATCTTGAAGGTCAAGATTGGGCAGTTGAAAGGCTCTTGCATTAAGTCTCCTCTTCTATTGTCTTGGGAAGTCAGGCAAATTTGTCTGCTGAAATTACAGCTTGGAAATTTGACCTACTTAGGGCATTGCTTGGAGCGTTAGAGTTTCAAACAAGTCCTTTACTCTAAAGGAAGAATCTCTTGATATTTTCATTTTCTCGAGGATGAAAAGAAATTAAAAGTAACACATGTGAAGATTTTACTTACGAGGCTAACTAGAAGTAAGAGAATTACCTCGAGAGAGAAATAAAAAGGTGAAGCAAATTTTCCAAATCTGAAATCTTTAGAGCAATGTGTTGACAAATTCACTTTTAACCAAAACTGGTGCATGAAAATTCAGCTTCTCAGAGAGATAAATTTGCATGCCATCATAATTCACGTTAGAAAATAATTTTCTGTAAGATTTCTTCAAATGGAACTCCCTTTGTACAAGTAAAGCATATTTCAATGTATTATACTAACTGAAATACAGACCAAAAAAAAACCAAAAAAGAAACAAAACCCCAAAACTTCAGAAACAAAACTCCCACAAATAAACCAAAAGACTAATTTATAAATGGCTTCTAAAGAAGTCATATTTTATTAACCAGTTCATAAAGCAAGGTAAATAACTTATAGGTTGCTTCCACACCTTAGATTGATATAAAACTGTAAGTGAATTTCTGATTTTGGGAATGTTCTACATGCTTAGGAAACCAGGTTCCAGGGGAATTTAGTTTTATATGTGAAAAATCAGGTTTGAAATAACAGTGAGAGTAGTAACTCACCACTGAGTGCTTTGGGGTGCACATCTGTGTAAGTGGGCCCCTTCAGGGGTCTGCCTTTGGCTGACATTGTCTCCTTTTCAGTGAGTCCCTTCGTTTGCCTCTCTGTTGTTCTGATGCTTCATTAAAGAAGGGCATCTTGTACCCTACATCAGTGATTCTCAAAGGGCATTTCTCAGAAAGGCGGTGTTGGCATGGCATGAGAACTTGTTAGAAATGCAGATTATTGGACCTCATGCCTGAACTTCTGAATCAGAAACTTGGGGCCGGCCCAGCAGGCTGGGTTTCAGCAAGCCTCCAGGTGACTCTGATACATGCCAAAATTGGGGAGCCACGGTCTCATCTTCCTAAAATCCATCTTAGGCTAGTGCTGAAATACTTTTGACTTAAATCACAGGATGTCTTATTTCTACATAAATAATTTCAAAATACTTTTTGTGTAGTTCCGTCTGCTTTGCACTGTTCTTCTGTGTATTTCTTCCAATGGCACCAGTAGTAACCCACTGCTCTCCAGACACTTTGCCTTCGGGCTTTGTTTTATATCCTGCTATGTGGTGTTCTTTAGGGTGCCTGAGCGGAGCAAGGGTGTATGGATTTCCTTTTTCTCTCTGATGGAAATTTGCCATTCAGGGAATTGTTTTAAAACCTAATTTCTATATTTGAAATAGTGTTTTAGGTAGGTCAGATTGCTTGTCGTTTGATCATCAGATAAGTTAAATGATATTTATATATCACTTGAAATAAAAATTCTTTTTAGTTAGATAAAGTCTGGTAAGTCTCAAAATAATCTTCCTCGGTGATCATTTAATTTCAGCTGGCTTAAGATGCTATTTGTATTAAGTTAACAGGGTGCTAATTTAACATAGGTTTATAGTCATTTGAAGCCATTTTCATTCATTAAGAAAAATATCTCTCTAGATTAGATTATCATAAGGGTTTGAATAGCAATAGGGATTCCTCTGTGTCAGCCTGAGGATTTTCCAGATGAGTGCACACTGTTTCACTGCCCTCTTGAAAAATGTAGAATTTTTTTTTTTTTAACTAGACAGTGGGGCACTGACAGTGGTACCCAGCTTTGTCTTGGCAGGAAAAGAAGCACATTCATATATTTCATACTAGAGTTAAATATTGGAGTTATAATATGTTATGATTTACACAATTCCAGCATATATTATAATTTCAGTACCCTGATTTTTAATTTTTAAAAACATTTTAAATATTATATCCATCATCAAAATTCTTATTTGCTCTTGATTTTTAGTTTTAAAAAATATTATTAAGTGCAACGAAAATTTTGTATAGACTGCCTCTATACCAAAAACATGTTGTGGGTAGAGGTGGAGGGCAGGTGTCCCATTTAATTTTCAGAAGTCATGAATTAGAGAGGATGTTAGAAATGTATTAAATTTCTTTTGAAAAAAACTGACTTTTTATATAGTGTGTCAACCATGTCCTTTCCAGCTGGTTTATAAACTTTCTAAACCGGAATGCACACCCACCCAAATGCAGCTGGGCATATGGACCTTGCCTTCGTTTTGCCCTGGTTTTTTCATTTTGTTTTGTTTTCTCTCCTGGTACTGAGTCTCCTGGTTTCCTTGGTTTCTCTGGCTTGGACTCTCGGGGCTGTCTGAACACTTGGAGGGAACTTACCCTCTAGCTACTTGGAATTTGCTCATTTATGTTTTGGCCTTGAAACTCTGGATCCTTAACCACTTAAAAATAATGTTGATAAACCCCTATTTAAAGTGATTCCAACCAGTTCAACCTTTAGAACTAATCAGGAAAATAAGCCCAAGAAAATGTTAATGGATCCATACACTCTGGGCATAATGGACTCTTCCGAACATCTAGGCTCTCCTACTCTACCAAAAAAAAACCCTTCAGAAAAAAAGACTGTAAGATTATAAAACTCATATTTTCATAATTTACTGTTTTGTGATAGGAGATTTGCCTGTGATTAATTGTAGAACTTTATGTAATACATTTGGGCACAGATGTATTTTGGCTGAATTAGCCTCAATTTCACTTGTTTTAAATCTCAACATGAGAACTCCTAGCCACAAGGCAGAGTGCTGGCATCTGCTGGCCTCCAAAAGCACCTATTTCTGGGAGTGGTAGTGTCTCAGTAGAAAACTATTCCTGACATTTCAGAGAGGTTTTGGAGGTAGACCTTGCAGAGTTAAGATCTACATGTGGGTATTATATTGCTATTCTTTTCCTTGCAACACTCTTAGTTTTATATAATGTAAACCTATTTCTGAAATTCAGCAAAGTGTCATTATTATATGATACTTTTAGCAACCTTCCAGACTATTAAAGGCAGAACAGTACACTCTCTTGAGGAAATGAAAGCTTCTCTGAGTGGATTTCTGACTCCCATGGAAATGTGTATTGAAAGTTTCAGGAGTCTTCAGGGCCCAAGCAGTAGGAAAAATTAACCTGAATTGAGGGTTATGAAAGACAAGCAAATAGTACAAATATTATAGTAAGGCATGCAAATTACATTTAGAATTTAACTCTTTTGCAAACTTTGATTTTATCAGCTTAATTCCTGGAGTACCAATTTAATGCTTAACCAGGTGTTACCTACTGAATAATCTGGGTTGTGAGCCAAAAATTTCCTCTATTTTCTAACAAAACAGTAATTAAGTCACCTCTTTAATTTTGAAAGCTGTTATGAATAGAATAATCTTGAGAGATCACGTAAGACATTGCACTAATTTCTGAGAGAGAAAAAAAAAAAAAAAACCAGGAGCCCATAACTGACAGAATTGGGTTCAAATGCACTATTTTCTATCTGTGTAACTGGAACTGGATTAAATTTAATTCGAATATATGTCTATTTTTGTTTATTTTTAATTGAATTTATTGGGGTGACATTGGTTACTAAAATTATGTAAATTTTAGGGGTACAGTTCTACAATATATCATCTGAACAATGTATTGTGTGTTCATCACCCCTGATCAAGTGTCCTTCCACCACTGTTTACTCCCCTAACTCCACCTCCCCACAATGCCCCTTTCCCTCTGGTAATCATCAAACTGTTGTCTATGAGATTTTCTAATTTTTTTTTATTTCATTACACTCATAGAGCAGGGCTGGCCAACTATGGCTCATGGACCAAATCTAGTTTGCCTCTTGTTTTTGCAAATGAAGTTTTGTTGGAACTCAGTTATGCTTATTTATGCACATATTATCTGTGGCTGCTTTCACGCTAGAAAGGCAGAATCAATTAGATGTCACAGAGACTGTGGGGCCTGAAAAGCCCAAAATATTTGCTACCGGCCCTTCATGGAAAAAGTATGTCAACCCTTATCCAAGACTGCAGTTTGTTGGTCTTGGGATCCCGCTGTCTGATTTTCTTGAATGAGGTAGGTCTTTGGAAATTAGAGAGAATGAAATCTTATCTGGTGGGAGGGAAACCATGCATTGGTAACTGTAATTTGAATCTCTGCACTTCTCCAGTTCTGTTGGCGTAGGCAGGTCATGTCACTGCTTTTACTCTTGATGTCCTCACATGTTAACAAGAGGAAATTGGTTTGTGTGATTCCTAAGGTTCCTTCCTTTCCCTCCCTCCCTCTCTCTCCTTTTTCATCCCTCTCTCCTTATCTTCCCTTTTCCTATCTTTATCTTAATAGAGACAGAAAGTGGATTGATCTTGCTTTTTGTCCTATGAGGAGTGGTTATAGGGTACACCGATTTGGTATCCTGCCTGGGTAGGTAGGACTTGTAGGAACAGTTGTGGGAGGTAATGGATCTGTCCTGAGACCTAAAATTTATATCCTTACTCCAGACTAAAATGTACAATTTTCATTTTGTGGGTAAAAGTGAAAATACTAAAGAACAGTTTGTACATTGTAGTGTGCAAAGGGGGGCCATTGGCTTATAATAGGACTGTTTGTTGTCGTTAATATTTATCGATTCCCTACAATGTACTTTAAAAGCATTAGAAAAATACAAAAAATGCAGCCCCTTGTTTCATCCCATATGATGGGGCCAAGATGAACAGTTATCCTACCCACTGTCTTCCCTGGTTACTTAGTTTTTAGTGACTTAACCTCCAGAAGAATGTTTGAATTAGGTGTACCATGCAATTATTGTTATCTTTTTCTCGTTGATGTTTAAAATAAGATCATCTTATTGCTATTGCAATGCCTCTGTACCTGGTTTAGAGATTGTGACAGTTTATTCTTAGAAATGAATGTTACTTATTATACAAAGACTTTCATTGGCATGGAAAGGTGGTAGTTATTTGAATTAGATCAAGCACAAGAAGATAGACTTACTGAATGGGAAGTTTTGAGACAATATCACAGGACTTTACTCCTCTTGGCTGGTCTTCAGTATGCCCATTAATGTAGCATGAACTATGCATTGCACATGGGAGCCTGCATACCCACGTGCCGTATGGTCTTCATTACATTTGGTTAAAAAAAAAGAAGAAACACCTTAGAACAATAAGTAATTTCTAAATAGAATTTTAACTTGTTTTGAAAATACAGTAGAATGCACAACACCATTTATCATTTTCAAGAACATCGAGCATTGGCACAATCTGTATACTTTTCTGTTTCACAAATGACAGAATATGTTTTAAGGAGAAAAGGAATTCATGATCACAGTAGTTTCTGATTCAGCAATCACCTGAAATACATACCAAAAATAATAAAGGAAGACTGTATATTTTTACTTTATTTTTAATTGTTTAGTTAGGTTCACACAAGGTCCTAGATATATTATATGGGGGATATGGGCTACATCATCCCTGGTCCCCAGGAAAGCTAGATGTATTTTTTGGTCCATGAAAATAACATTGCAAAAAAATGTGCAGAAGGTTCACCACCATGCTGACCCTATATAGATGTCACTCAGAAGACAAGTGTGTGTGTGTGCACGCATATGTGTGTGTTTATTGTAGCAATATTTCTTACATGCCACTAAATTGATCTCTTCTTAGTGGAAGTTTTTCACATTGAGTCTTTAAAACATTTCCAGAAAGTCCAAAGGAAGTTTCCATGTACAAATCTAATAAATATTAAAGAATAATAGAGCTTTTTGGTTGAAAATGTCTGGGTTAAGTACAGTGTGTCATTTCTTTTGGTTTAGAAAATTGAGGACAGTATGGACTGAAATAAATTTGCTGTTTCATTTAAACACAGAATAAAAAAAAAATCTTTGTCTAGAATTTAAGGATGCTAGAGGTAATTGTCTAGAATTTAGGAAAGCTAGGGTTAATTGAATTAATTGAACATTCAATTAAAAATCTCATGCCAGTTAGAAAATGTCTTAGCAATTATTCAAATAAGAATCCAAACCAGTTAATAGGATATGACTGTGGTTGAATAGGGCAAAGAAAAAGTGCAGAGAAAACAACATCTTATGACATAATGGTTACACGTACAGCAACGCAGTGGGTGGATTTTCCATTTGACTCCTGAAGATGAGAATGGCAATTAGAATAGCAAAACAAATAAATGAATAAGTGCAACCTCTATGAATAAGAGGACAGAAGTAGATAGTGTTTCAACAATTCATGATAAAGATAGAAAGAAACCCTGCCTTTGAAATGAGATGTAAAAAAATTTAATGGACTTTTCTGTTCTGAATCAGATTGATGATTATCCATTCACTCTAAGATCAGAGACCAAATTCTAGGCCTTGCAAGAGCAGATCGGCAGACACACTTCCCTCTCCTTTTTTTTTTTTTTTTTTTTTTTTTTTTTTTTTTTTTTTGTCTCTTCTCTTCTGAGCTTCTCTTCCTTGTTTCCATCTCTTGAACATCCATGGAGACTGGAAGATGCTGGAGGAAGGAATCTTACTCTTTACTTCCTCCAGTCACTGCCATCTAGATACGAACATGGGACTCTGTACTTTCCACCCTTTGGAGGAACCGTCTGGGTCCTGTCTATCAGGGCAATGAAAAGCAGTTTTCCACCCTCTGTTCTTCAGCTGATGGAAGAACAAAATCATCGAGTCATACAACTCATCTGGATTTCCAATCCATCTTTCAGAAAAAGTAAACTGTTGTTCTTGGCTGAGCCCCAGGGACCACTGCTTAATTTCTCAGTTCATTTTCCCCTCTTAGCTGATGTATCTATATGGGTCCCTCTATAGTTCCCTTATGAAAATGTGCATTTTTAATACCACAAAAAGATGGAAAAATCATTTTTTTTTGTAAATATTCTTTCAGTAGAATTGCAATCAATGTAGTCAGAACTAACAAGCAGATGGATGTATTTGAATGCCATTATCTTGTGTACAATGATATTATCTGTTTCATGAAAAATTCAGCAGTTTGGGCTGTTTTAGTGAAGGGAAGATGGAAGTAAAAAAAATAGCAAGAGAAACATGATCAGACTCAGAATCCCTGAGGGGGTCCCGTTGCATCATTTAGCAGGAGAATGAGCAATGCAGGAGAAGCGGTGATGGTGGAGGCGCTGTCTGTGCTCCTTATGGCATTCTTGGCTTTGGGTCCTGCTCGAGCCCCACAGCTGTAGGTGGGAGCTCCTGGGCATGCTAAAGCATCACACCGTGACATTTTTATCATCCGTCTAAGAGAAGAAAATAAATTTGCTAACAGAATAGAGCTGGCAGGCTCATACTACCTTGTCACATTCCAGACATCTCTTGGCCTGGCCTGAGCCAGAGGAAACCTACGTGTGGGCCAGAAAGTGTGTGATGGACATGAAGTAGACTTAACTAGTCTGGGGGGAAGAATGTAGGTTTTCTGAGACTTGAATATGTGGTGTTTTTTTTTTTTTACTGGGGATTTGAAGAACAAAAACATTTGGCTGCAGCGGGTTTGTGACCTCAGTTTGATTCTCTACAGACCAAGGATATATTTATTGACATAGGCAAAATGGATTTGAAAATTGTGCAGGTTTTTTTTTAGATAATGTATGCAGTGAGGGAAAAGAACCCAAGCAGACTCTGCAAAATACATTTTCAAAGTTTGTTTTTTTTTTTAATCACCTGATGATCGAAATACAAACTCTTTAGAGACCCTTATACAAGATGGCATCTACCTATTTCTTCAAACTGGCTCATTTCTTTCCTGGATATATTTTTTATACCTTAACCAATGCCATTTTTCTAACCTAAAATATTCTTTCCCTGGGATACTGTCTGCAGTATCTGAGCTTTTTGAAGTTCTCTCCTTCTACAAAAACATTATTTCAATATTCATTATTTTAGTGAGGGCTTCCTGGGTGCCTCTCATTTTCTGAATGTACCGTGCATTTTTTCACCAAGCAGGCCTCATCTTGCCTTGGGTTGAGGCTCATCACATCTTTCATGTTCCCAATCAGGTGATGAGTTACTTGAAGTTAATCTGAGTGACTCCAGCATCTAACAAGCTGCCCTAAACACTTTAGACACCCAGAAATTGTAACATATTGGTAAAACTGGTTAGTAAAATGAAATGGCATAATTGATATTTTATAATTAAATTATATGAATGATGACATTGGATTATTGGAGACAATGCAACATATTAATATTATAAAGTTTCATATAAATAGTTTCTATTATTTTAATAAAAACAACCTTAACATTTGCTTTTGTTTATCCCTCTGGGTTATCTTAGTAAAGAAATATTGTTACATGAATTAAGTTTTTCTAGGAAAAATAATACATGACTAAGAGCTTGATGCAGATATCCTTGGGGAAAAAATTGAGAAGTGAAGATCATGTATATGTCAAACACACAAATTAAAATTACATGTAACTAAAACATAGCACATGATAATTAACACAGGAGTACTTAAATTTGTTATTTCTATTGTAGTGATACAAGGCACATCGTACAAATAAGATTTGCTCTGGGGCAAACTGATTTCACATTGGATCTCAGCGTACTGAGGTTGAACATTGGAGACAGGAGAATGGGCAGGGGAGATATTTATGACCTTTTCCAGTAGACAGATATTTCCAACATGAAGCTTCCACAGTTTTAATTTTTTCCTTGACATCTTCTAGGTGTTCCTTTCTCTGTGTCTTTTCCCTTTCCTTCCCAGTCTTGAGGTTTTTCTTACCTTTAGCTATCTCACTCTATCCTCTTTTTTTTTCTTCGTCTTCCATTTCTCAGTTAGCCAGTAATGACTGTAAAATTTCATTGGACATAATTACTTAACAGTTTTATTAAAATAATATGTAATTTTAAAATCACCACTGAAATTACATCATTCTCTCTTTATCTGCTATGTTAAAATTAGTGCTTTTTTATCTATATAGTTCATTACCAATGAAATTAACATGAATTTCTTTCATTATAATATTAATAGTTTGAATGAAATATATTTTAAAATTTTACTTCTAAATGATGCATCAGGAGAAGTGATGAAATGATGATTTTTCTTTATGATGAAAAATCTGGTCATTTCTATTAAAAAATCTCTCTGCTGCAGGGAAAAAAATGAGGCTGGTAGATACTTTATAGAGTTGTGTTTTACAATTTGTAATTGGATAAGAGTACTATATTTAAATCCATGTAAAAATCTAATAGAAATTATCTGAAAAGTGAAATAGCAGAAAACTTTTTTTTTTTTGATAGGATTCTGTGTATAGAATTTATGTAAAATTCTAGCAAATAAAAAGCTCTGGAATTCAAATCACTTTAAACTATGTAAGTCAATGGGTTCTTCTATAAAGAAAGTATATATCTTACATTTATTGAGTATAGGTAAGTGGAATATAGTAGCAGGGATATCTGTGAGCAGATACGGAAAATAAGGTATTTGCTATTTCTTTTCCAGTTTCCTGCCTCCTACATATGTTAATGATCATGTCTTTACATTTGACCTGGTGCATTGCAGAGGGCACAGATACAAATGTTTGTGCAACATCCTTCATCGTAGGTCGGAAATCCTTAAGGACAATGGCCAGTTGTTGCAATAACAGATGACACCTGAGGGTAAGATCTATGAAGACATCACATTTGCTGATGCAAATTTTAAAGAAATCTGCTTTTGCAGCTAGCATGACTGGTGGTGAGTCTGAGGCTGTTGTTATTTTGGCTGAGAGGGCACTGTCTGTGTTACACTTTTCATTTGTCCAGGGTTCCTAACACAGGGGTGAGCACGGTTAAATGCTGTTCTTAGGGGATGCAAACTTTAAAAACGAAGATGGGCTGCTTGCACCCACTCTGTGACATGTGACTGGCACTCTGAAATAATGGAGAGTGTCTTTAGGCCTTGAATCAAGAACATTATGTATGTTATTTAAAACTCTCTATTCCATATAAGAAATTGAGAAGATTGTATTGGCACTGACTTGCCATTCATTTGGTTCTCAGAATGACAGCTTTCACTCCAAAGATATTTAAACCTTGTTATTCTGCCTATCCCCATCACTTTGAACAAATTAAAATTCAAGATCGAAATATTGTTATCAGTTGAGAAAGCTGCCAGCTCTTTAAGAAGAACCTATAGTTTATGATAAAGTCAGAATTTATATTTTGACAAAAAATGGCAACTAAACATTCCTAATTTCATCTGATTTCACTGTTTTCCAGAGGCTTGAAGAAGGTTAGAAAAGAAGTTACAGAATTAAAAAAAAAATATTTAATCTAAGTTGTAAAGGAGCTTGGAACCACACCACAAGCATCATAATTAACTTTAATAATTATAAATGTAAATGCAGGCAAGCCACAAGGTTTTAATGGTGTGCCACATGCTTCTGCTAATTATTTTAGAGTTTGGACACATTCAGTGCCAGCTAATTATAAACCCTGCTATGGAAATCATCTGTTTATATTAGACTTATTGATCTCTAGTGTTTAAGCAATATGAAAAGGGAAATCTACAATGCTGGACCATCTGCTTTGTATTCCTAATTGCTTTTAAGGAATCAAATATATAAATAGTCAGCTTTTTATATATTGGACTTCAAACTCTTTCAAGAAACATATGTGCAAGCCCAAGTGAATTTTTAAAAAGCCTATTTGGAATGTTACTTTCCTGGCTCCTCTTAAGGAGTCTCCTCCACCTCTTACCCACATGACTCCCTCCTTTGACTTTGTTGCAAGATCTCGAAAGTAACAAATGTCTTTTCTCCCAGATCTCACAAAATGGTCAAAGTAGCTGAGACTTCAGATGTTCACCCTTTTTAATTATATCTTGTTTCCTGTCCTAAAAACACATTCTCTTCCCCACCTCACTTCACCCCACCTTTTACAGCCATGCATATTTATTGCCATTTACACTATAAGACAATGGCAAAGAATAAATGTCCAGGTGAACAGTTTCCTATTGTAGGAGATATTTACCATCATTATCTCTGCTGGCCGTGGGGCAGGTCCTGGTGGGTAGGATCTGAGCTGCATCGCCTCTCCTCACTAACAGGGCTCTGATTGCATGTGGAGGTTGGGTTTAGATGGAGGAAGAACTGACTTTGCAGAATGAAATTGTTTGCTTCATGCATGAATTACTTAGATGGTTATTGTTTTAGAGTGTTCAAATAACTGGCTAAAACAATTTACGCACTGCAAAACATTTCTTTAAAAAATCCTTGTTAATCTTTTTTAGATATTTGTATTACGTCAGAGAATTATTGCCTTGAAATAGCTATTCCTATTACTCCTGTATTCATATTAGTTACTCCTATTAAAGTAGGAGTTTCTCTTCCTAGGGTTCTACCACTCTCATATTTCACCAACAGTAGTTATTAGAGACTAGTAATTAATATGTATGTATGCTATATGACAGTTTCCCTAGATTTAGGGCCCTTTATTTGCCTTTTGTGAGAAATACACATTTAGGATTAATTTGTAATTTTACAGAAACAGTGCATGACATAAACATGAAATAATTTTTTAGTGTTTAAAGTACTTTTTAAAATTTTAGTCATATAAGAGTTGTGAATTTTGTACTAAGAAATCAACAGAAGTCATCAATCTGACATTCTTTCATGATTATATACTTAAATACTAGTGCAGAAGGCTTAGAGAAGGCTGAAGTTTAATGCCTAACCCCAGATTGCTGACAGAAAAGGGTACAGAAAAGAACCACTACCCTACCTATAAGAATCAAAAACAAACAAACAAACAAATAACAAAAAACCCCTGACAATTTCTTTTACTGTTATTTTGGGAATAGGCACTGGTATGTTCCATCATGCTCTAAACAAAAGAAGATTTAATCTAAAAATGTCTGCTACCATTAGTAATGTGCAGTCATATATTTTGGATAAACATTTATATGAAATATACCTATATACATGCGTATACATATCCCAGGGTTTGTTAAAACAACTAGTTATGTTCAAACAGTTGTGACTTTTCTGTGCTGAGTTCTCTTAGAAATCTGTTTCTCTGAGATATTTCATCTGCCCCTGAAAAAGGCTTTAGTCATTCTTTTTCTGATAGTTTCGAATGGAAGTACTGTTACCTGCCACTCAGACCCTGTGCTGCAGACTGCCAGTGTCTCTGAGTTTTAATCTCAGCACAGGTATGATCGTAGGACAGGTTTTCTGCATAACCTAAGTTCCTTTTAATTAGAGCTACAGGTTTCCTTCAGCTCTGCAGTGAAAAGAATATTTGAAGTCAGAAACAAGATTAGGACCTTTCTTAAAAGGTGTTTTAAGTGGCTCACGTTGCCCTGCCTGGACTGGTGTGGCTCTGTTGGGCATTACTGCTGTAGAGAAAAGGGTTGCTGGTTTGATTCCCAGTCACAACATATGACTGGGTTATGGGTTTGGTCCCCAGTTGGGGTGCATCTGGAGGCAACTGATGAATGTTTCTCTCACATGTTGATGTTTTTCTCCCTCTCTTTCTTCCTCCTTTCCTCTCCTTCTAAAAATAAATAAAAAATAAATAAATAAAATTTTAGAAGGCTCATGTTCCCCCAACCCTATCAAAGTTACAAATCAAGAGAGCACAACAGGCAGCTACATTATTGAAGCCTTTCTGATAATGTTACCATTTAAATTGAAAAATATTGTTTAATGGGCTTTTTTAAAGCAACCATCCTTCGGATCAGACAGTCCAACATGATTATCCTTCAGGCCAGTAATAATTATAGTATTCATTTCCATCTGGAGTTCAAGGGACTCATACACATGAATACAGAGAGAGAGTTGAGCATCTTCTTAGTGTCCATAGAGTGGACACTAATTTGATATTTGTGGTTCTAGCCATTCCGTCTTTGGTTCATATAGACCACAAGAAATAGCTTTCCCCCAGTCTTTCTCGCCACCAGCAAGCTGTGGGAGTTTTCTGTGAGTTAGCTTCATGATAATGCTTTTATGGAAACCAAAAATATAAAAGAAAAATTATTGTTACCCTAATTGTATTTTCTGTAAACTGAAATAATTTCAAAGATGCAGTTTGTCTATTTTTATTATCATTTAACAGAACACCAAATATCTTAGCATTAAACTCAGGCATTTCCTAATTTCTCTCAATCCATCCCAAAGAAGAAAACATTTTCATTACTAATAGCCTTTTAAAAAAATCTAGGACCAAAGATAGTCTTTGATACACAGTAGGGCTTCAAAATTTGTTAAGGTATTGTTGAATGGATGATGTTAACAAATATTTAAATGCCTGTCAGAGTTCTTATTTAATTCAGTTCTTAAAAGTGAAGAACTATTAGGTTGAGTCATATGAAATTGCATTTTTTTTCAGGGGAAAATAGTTGACTATCAGTTATTTTATGTAGTTCAAGTTAGTATTTTCTATACAATGGCCTACTCACTTATGTATTTTTTTTGGTAAAAGAATATTTTTGTTTTTTGAAAGTGGAATTAAGCAATTCCTTTTTACCTTAACTATCGTAATAAAATTGTAATACAACAATGAGAAACCAAAAGTGGTGAGATAAATTTTTTATCTCAACAATATGACTTTTATTGATTGTGTTATTTTATCAGCCATAAAGTAGAAAATTGACATGTGCTCACACAAAGTTTCTATTTGACAGTTATAATCTAATTACTTTATAGACTCTTTATTATATGCTTTACATGTTTACTTGCTATCAAAGTCACTTTCCTTTTGGTGAGACGTTTCACAGTTCATATAGATTTCTTTCCACCAGAAAAAAATCATCTTGGGGATTGCACTGGGTTGGATAGTATCCATCTGTCAACCTAAATCTTACAAGACTGCCTATTGCCCATCCTTTGGATTGTTGGCAGTCTTCAATTTGAGATTATAGAAGAAATTAGCACATTAATGGTGAGAGCTATAACTTCACCATTAGACACCAGACATTAGAACAGAGCAATATACTATGAAGTAATCTATTGTTATGGTTTAAATTTTATGTGTCATGTTCTTCAAATTTTATACCTATCAATGGGTGCATCTCTAAATCTTACCTTTTGCAACAGTGTGGATGGACCTGGAGAGTATTATGCTAAGTGAAATAAGCCAGTCAGATAGATAAGTGCCATATTATTTCTCTACCTGTATATGTTGGATCTAATAAACAAAATAAACAAACAAAATAGAAACAGATTCATAGACACAGAGAACAGACTGACAGTTCTTAGGGGAGGAGGTTGGGGTATTGGTGGAAAAGGTGAAGGGATTAAGCAAAGAAAACCCCTCATAGACACAGACAACAGTATGGTGATTGTAAGAGGGAAAGGGAGCAGGGGCAGCACAGAAAATGGTGAAGGGGGTAAATGGTGATGGAAGGAGACTTGACTTGGGGAGGTGAACACACACTACAATATACAGATGATGTAGTATGGCATTGCACACTTGAGACCTATATAACTTTATTAACCAATGTCACTCCAATAAATTCAATAAAAATAAAACTATATAGTAAAACCATTTAAACTCTTAACTCTGATTAGCATTAATAGTGTTCCTGACTTCGGTTTGGGGAGTGAACACTGCTGGTGGGAAATGGAAACTCAGTAAATTTCCTTCAACGAGGACAGAATCTCCTTAGTGTGAGAATCCAGTCAGCCCCTAGTGAGGTTGTGATGTCCTCTAAATACATAAAACATAGGGTGAGATCATTGAATTTGGCCTCTGGGGTTCTAAGAATGCCACAACCTGGGTGCATGGTTGCCTCGGAGAATCAGGACATGACTGCAGCCATATAGTTCCTATAGTCCTTGTTTTTCAAGCCCTCTCTAGACTTTTGCATAAAAATCCCAGAAAGAGAACTACTCTTTGGGTAGTGAAAACACCCATGCCTCCTTTCTTTATTTTTTAAAGTAGGTATGATAAAGGGATGTTTTTACCATTTTACATCATTTTAAAAAATATTACAACATGAGCTCCCAAACTAAATTTTGAGTTTCTGGCAAAAATTGTGACATAGCTAAGGTATTACCATCCCCCACCGCCCTCTGCCACACACACATTAAAAGGAGGTTGAACTGAAACCCGAATGGTACTGGGGCTTTTGAGGAGCCATAATTACGGTTCATGAGATGAAATCAGGCAGTTCCTGCTAACATTTCTTTAAATGCAGATGTATTTTGGGGGAAATAAATATTTTAGAGTTGTAAAGTGAATACTAGAAACTAAACTTTCATCTTCTTTCATTATTTGATGGAAAGGGTTAAAATTGCCTATGTAGATCATTCAAGTTTTATTATATAAGATGACCTTAGGAACTGTCATCTCCCTTGAATTTATACAAAGAATTCAAAGTAGAGGTTTTCTAGGTTACACTTCTTTTTTCAACCCTTTGTCCTGTCAGCTCAGTCCTTGATATCTTCATCTGCCGACATGCCCAGATGTGCTGTGAATGTTGATTTGAGCTGGCCCCTCAACCCCTCCCTGCTGGTGTCATTAAAACCAGGGAGGCAGCAGCTCCCCTGGCATCTTTGGCACGGCTTGGCTTTACACTGTGGACTAAATTATTGATGAAGAGCACTTCTGTCGCAGTGTGTTTTACCCACCTTTAAATGAAACAGTGCGGATTGAGCTGTCACTGCCTCCTCACTCCCTGCAACTTCTACATGACATTTATGATGTGGTTCAGATTGCACTGAAGCAATTAATTTCCAGTGGAGTCTGCACTCAGAATGAAGATCCCTGACAATTACCAAGGGCTGGTTTCTCAATGAGCACATGACACACTCATCAATACTGTACACAAAAGGAAAACATCCAAATAGATGTAAAAGAGTCTGTGATCCTTTCCTCCTCCTCAAGTTGAGTTCTGGATTCCAAGACTTTGTTTCCATATTGTACATTTGGTTCTCTTCTGTCTTTTCCTGAAAAGATGGGTGGACTTACCATTCCAGCACATATTTTACACAAGCTGCCAAAATTTTTATAAATTTTTTTTGCTACAGTATATGTTTATTCTAGATAAGGTTTTTGTCTGCTTGTTTTTGCCAGTAAAATATCCTTTGATATTTGCATTCAGTTCATCAAGTGATTCTGTGACCCTTGTATATTTTTCAGTTCATCCAATGAATGAAATAAGCAGCATGTATATGCATACATGTGTGTATATGTACTTAAGTGTGTACATGTACCTGCATATTGTTGCATGTATGTATTTGTAGATATGCATATTTTTGAAGAATATAGTGTTTCCAAGTATGTGAAATTTAATATCTAATCAATTATAAAAGATTATTTTTGCCAGTTTCTTTTTAAAAACTATAACAATGTAATTCAGATTAACTTGGGGAAAAAATCTCCATTACATAATATTTTAAAAGATATGAGGTTTTAATATTTTTGAGAATATTGGATAACATCAACTAGGATATGAACGTCATTTTGAAAATTCTTCAAAGGATTTTAATAAATAGGTATTAAAATATTTGTAATTAGCCTATCTATTCTTCTGAAGGCTTGAATATAAATTCCCATTTGTGATATTAATTTATTTAGATAATTTTTTCCTCATAGGTAGAATTTTGTTTTGTCCAAACTGGTTCATATTCAGCAAGAATGTACATGGGGTAACCCCACAAAACTGGAATTTATTTATAAAATAATGTGCATTTATTCTTACATATTTAAACTTCAGTCACCTTCAAAGTACTCTCCATTTGATGCAATACACCTATTGAGACATTTTCCAACTGCTCAAAATAGTTTTTGAACTTGTCGATTTTGATGCCTTTTAGTGCTTCTGCTGTTTTTTGTTTCACCTTTTCGACATTAGCAAAATGTTCCCCTTTGAGGACTTTTTTCATGGGTGGGGGAGTTGCTCAGGGAGAGACCAGGTGAATAGGGAGGGTGGGGCATGGGGGTCATGCTGGTTTTGGTCAAAAACTGCTGAACACTGTGTGGTGTGGGGGCTGTGCTTGTAAGTTACCCATCATGAAATGGGCAAATGCATTGAAAGAGTCTTCAAAAAAAATTCACTGAGGCTGATGCAGCCTCCCAGAACAATGCCCACTGGTGCACTGATGCACATGGGTTCCTAGAATACTCACGTAGTGGAGGAGGCCTGTAACACAAGGGACCCACCCTCCAGAAGATAATTCTGTGTTTTGGGGGGGTTCCTCCTCATATAGTGAGTTAATGAGTTTTTAAGTTTCAATTTAGTTCTCATTTAAATACCAGTGCTTCAGAGCCAGTGGTTAAGATCTAAGAGGCAAAGTAAAGTCTTCCATGCTACGATACTTCTGGAAAGCAGCTGCATCAGTCTTTCTTGCAAAGGCACCATTTAGCAAGGCATTAAGAAGTGAGGACTTCAGATAGGATCTAGGAAATAACTTGTGTATTAGAAGATCATAGTTTGAGAGTATGTTTAATGTGTCAGTCAGGTAATTGAGGAGTCTGGATGACTCTACTAAGCATTACCACAAATAATGAAAATCCAACTGTGGGCCAAAAAGCATTTTATATGCCATTATTTACCCTCACTTGCTCCTTGTCCTTACTACATACATACATACTTCCAACATTTGTCTAGTGAAGTGGGTCAAATGGTGGGAGAATATATATTATATGAGGTCTGTACAGAAAAGTTCAGCCATTGTTAATATAATGAGAGTGGTTTGCATGACATCAATGTAACCTGGCAGCCAAGGAGAGTGAACTGGAATACACATGCGTGAATGATGATGACTTCACTGTGCTAGTCAGTAGGGATGGTAGATGCCATTGAGTGAGCACATAAACTGTGTGGTCCTTGGATTCAAAATGACTGAGCAAGTAGAGCAATGAATCTGTATCAAATTGTGTGTTAAGCTTGAACATTTCTCTGCAGAAACTATTTGGATGGTTCCGAAGGCAGCAGCTATGGACAACTGGTGATTGGCAGCTTCTTTATGACAACACACTCGCTCATGCATCATGTCTTGTGCAGAGATTTTTTTGTGAAACGTCAAATCACCCAGGTGAGTCAGATCCCCCTGCAACCCAGATTTGATGCCCTGTGACTTCTGGCTTTTCCCAAAACTGAAGTCATTGAAAAGGAAGAGATTTCAGACCATCAGCAAGATTCAGGAACACATGGGAGGGCAGCTGATGGCAATGGGGGAACCATGTGAGGTCCCAAGGTGCCTACTTTGAGGAGGATTTAGGTATCATTGTCTTATGTACAATGTTTCTTGGATCTTCTTCAATAAATATCTCTATTCTTTTTTTTAAGTCTTGTGTATTTAACTTTATATAGTACACTAGAGTATATAAGATGTACAGAAAACATTATTCCATTGTACAAATGTAAGGAAGTTAGAATGCATAGGTTTTTAACTCATACTTTAGTGCTTTCCTTGTGGTATTGGTCAAAGATTGGTCATCAGAGATGAGCTGGTAGGACTTTTGCTGGATTTAAGGTATAATGATATCAGTGTTTGGAGGAGTGAGTCCTGTTGTGTTTGTTTTATAAGGCTTAGCCCTATTATTTCATAATCATTTGATATTCATTTCTTGATTAATGATAAAAGGGAAAAAAGCAGGGATCTAATGATGGTTGCCATACCCCATTACAAGGCCAACATAGAAATACTTTTCACATTGCATGGCTGGACAGACCTCGTCTTTGCCAAAATGATATCTGATATTTTCCAGTCCTTTGAAATTAAAATAAATAAAACATGATGTATCTCTTCTTAGAATTCAGAATTTGATCTTATTTTTCTCTTTAAGATTATTTATTGTACTAAATTACCCTTTCTGAACTTCAAGAGATGATGGTTCAACAAGATAAATTTCCAGAAAGAAATCCCACCTTAAGTATTACCTGCTCTTCCTCAAATAACATGTATACTTCAGATGAAGAAACATATACTCTAGTTTTGGTCCAAAGTGATACATTTCTAACTGCCCCCCATCCAAACAAAGACACATAATACTGCTTATGATCAAGATGTTTTGGGCACACTTGTGCATGCTCTAATACACATATGTTCACAAATAAGCTGATAATGGCAACACTATATGGTGACATTTTCAGAGTGAGTGTTCCTTTTTTTTTTTACCTAGGAGATATGTGAGAAAACTTTTAGACATTGGAAAAGAAAATTCTAATTATGATCTATCTAAAACATTTGATAATGATGATACATTTTTTGAGTACTCACTTTATTTGCCACAGTGCAATGGCATTTTCTCCTTAACTTTCCTTGGCAACTTTTTGAGGCACTGTTACCCTTCTCATTAGTCGGTGAAGAAAGCAAGGCTTGAAGAGGTTGTATGATTTGTTCAAGGCCACAGGGCCAGTTGGTAGCAAAGTCAGGACTGTGTCGTAGATCTAATCTCTTTTTGCTTTACTATAGTAAATTCTTTGGTGAGCATAATTTACTCTTTTATATGATTTTTAATTTCTAAAATTTTCTGCATAATTTTACTTATGCAGAAAAAAATTGCCCAAGTCATTTTAGTTGCCAGTTCTATTTTTGTGTTTTTAGTTTGAATCTGGGGCCCATTATTTGCATTTCTCTTATATTATACGGACAGTGGTAACCATCTGCCTACTAGCAATAGATAGATAAAAACATGATCAGTTGACTCTTGCAAAACTATACAGTTCATGCTTTGTTTTCAACATTCTTATGTAGAGAAAAAGAGCAAAAAAGGAGTAAGGTTATATTATGCCATTAGTTATATAAATAATTTACACTAAAATCCTTCTATTTAGTATTCAGTTAATTTAAAAACTCTTTTCCTTTTACTCTATGTTCACAGTAAGTCACAGATGTGTAGAGACTTCCCTTTTTCCTTTCAATTTGGCAATTCCTTCCACCCATGTTCTGTCTCTTTGACTCAATTATTCTGGGTCCCTGAGTCAGATAATTGAGGTTCTCTAAAATGATATTCCTGAGGTATTCTAACATGGAATTGGCAAAGACTTTAGGACTCCCAGTAAACCATCTTCAAACTGTTGTATTTCTTATTGGACCATAGACATTGAGTCTTTATTGGATTGGAGCTGCAAATATGAAGAACAAATGAATATTTACAGACTGAATGTTTGGCTATATATTTTAAGGAATATAATACCTGTAAAAACAAAACCCTCTTAGATAAAGCAGTAAGATATAGTGGAAAGAGATGAAATCTGAGTTTAAAGATCTAAGTTCACATCAAGCATGTTCTACTTGCTTGCTCCATAATCTTAAGCAAATCAGTTGACATCTGAAATTATTTCACCATCTGCAAAATGGAGATAATTTTACCTGACTTTACCACTTCTAAGATTATTAGACTTTCAGTAGCCAAGATATGGAAACAACCTACATACCTATGGATAAATGAATGAGTAAAGAAATTGGTGTGTGAGTGTGTATGTGTATATGTACACAACACAATATTATTTATCAATAAAAATGAAATATTGCCATTTGCTGCAACATAAATAGACCTTGAGGGCATGATGATAAGTGAAATAAGTCAGACAGAGACAAATACAGTATGTTCTCTCTTATCTGTGGAATCTAAGAAACAAAACAACACCAAGCTAATACGTGCAGACAATAGATTGGTGGTTGCCAGAGGTAGGGTTGAAGTGGGAGAAATGGGTGGAGAGAGTCTAAAAAAAAGGTGAATATTTTATGTTACAGGCATTGAAATGGCATCTAAACTTCTGGATTTCAAAGAACCTTTCATGAGTAATTTCCAGTAATTATTAACCCATATCAGTGGTTATATATAATTAGAGGAAAGATAGTAATAGAAATACAAAACAAGATGTTGGATAATCTTAGTTTTGTGTATTTAGTGCTTCCATTGTATATTTCATCATTTTGAAATGATTAAACCTCAGGTATCTTTAATTCCCTGAGGGGAAATAAAATAATGTATGTGCATATGTGGAAAACATTTTCAATGGTAAACTGTTAGATAAATATCAAGGCGCTGTTGCTAGAACTCTTCATACATGTTATACAAACATATTCATTTGTAATGCTAATCTCAAAGAAGAAAGAAGGTGTACCAGTTAGGGCCGTGTTTAGCATTATAGCAGAAAATTCAAATTACACTGATTCAAACTAGATACAATTTATATATAACGAGCAGAGGTTGCTGTCTAGGGTAGATAGTAGTATCTCTATTTTGTCTTCACAGACACAATGTCCTTGTGTATTTCTGCTTGGCCATCTCTAGCTTGTCGCTTCAATCCTCGGTGTCACTTTATAGCCTAAAATTAACTATTAGTGGTCTAGTCATTACATCCGCATTTCAGGCAGGGAGTAGGAAGAAGAAGGAGAAAGGGACAAAAAGGTCAAAAAGAATGTCTAGTGTAAGGTCAGAAAGAGTTAGTCCTTTGTAAAGAACTTTTCTAACGTGGCACTCCATGATCGCTACCTGTATATAATTCATTGTGAGGCTGGGGGATGTTTTCTTCTGCCTGGGTAGATGCCTGGATTCTCTTGCTCAATGAGAAGGAGATAGAGATGTGTAGACAACCAATGATCTATGCCATGTGACTGTATGTGATTTGTATTATCTCCATTGTGGACTATGTGGGCTATAGTTCATGGTCTATAGTTATTTGACATAATGGTGGTGACTTAAAAATTTTGTGTATAATTTTAGCCTATTGAATCACTTTACCTTAAAAGTATCCAACCTAGATTTTTTTCAGTTATCATTTATAATTTTACTAAGAATGCTTTGTCTAGAAAAATCGCATTTATGTTTTTACGTTATCTTGGTCGCATTACAATCAAGTTTGAATTAGGATAGCAAATATGATTGTGAAATAAAAATTGCCCCTTCTTCATTTTTCAAAAAAATGATGCAGATTTTTAAGAATCAATGTTAGCATGGAATATTTGGATAGCTTGGATAGTTCTTGTTTCATTCAGCTTTGAGCAGGCCTATGTTTGCTATTAACTTTACCTGAACTTATTTTCTTAAAAGTGACATCAGAAATATTTAGAAATGCCACTAAATACAATGAGTCAATACAAGTAAGTGAGTTAATGCACCTAAACCACCTAGAGCAGTGTTTAGCATAAAAATAACTTCTCCCTAACAATAGTTTTATGTTGCACTAATTTTAGTGTTAACATGGCATTCATTAATAAATATAATGATGCTTTTTAAGGAGAGAGTATTAAAAAAAAGATGGAGGGAAGTAATTTTTCCTTCCAGGCCTTGTAGGATAGAAAAATATTGATCAATCTATACCTTAATTGATAATGAAGTTTCTAAAAGGAATGTTCAATAATTTCCCTCTATCTCATTCTCCAAATTTAAGAAAATATCAATATACTTAATACATAGAGATATAATTATATAACATGTAGAGTATTATTCTCCTTGTAGCATGCATCCTGGTTATTGACATGTTTTTTGCTTGCCCAATGTATGAAACCCCAACCTGTTGAATAAACGGGTTGACCTATTTCTTTGTGTCAGTCTTCACAGGCCAAATTATACTTCTCACTAAAGACACTGTATGGTCCAGTGTCTCCCCAATTCTCAGTGAATGAAGGTGTGGACATGTGTCTGAAGTGCCATCTATGGGATGCTCCAGCCTAGGATTTTGAATCTGGGTGATGATATAGAGATGCTGGACATATTGGAGAACCTCCAGTGATATTAAAATAGAGCAAAGTCAAGTTCTGACCACCCTTGTGGTATGACATGATGGTGTTCTCTGCTGCCTGCCTGACCACCTCCTGTGGGTCCTACATACTTTTCCAGATAACTCTCCAGTCTGCCCATCAATTCCATGAGCTCCCATAGACCTAATAAATTCATTTTCTGTTTATATTATCCAAGGCTAACATGTTATTTGCAACCTAGAATCTTGATTAGCTCAAGATGCACCAAACAATTGAGAAAAAGAAATACTAAAAATATATGAAACATAAGAAATGAGAGCTTCTTTTTGAGTGGACATAATTCAGTGAAATGTGGAAATATTAGAAGTAATAACACTGCATTAGATATTTTTAATTGTTTTCTGATTACATTTTTAGAAAATGTGAATGGCACCCATAGTTTGGAAGTCTTTTTTCACTGAATTGCTTTGCACATTCAAAGTGCTATTTTTTCTGCTATATTCAATCAAACTCAAAAGAGTCATACCTATTTGTTTTGCAAGTGTTTTATAGTGGCAAAAGTGCCAAATAAACATTCCCTCTCAATTATACTGGTAATGTGGTGAATATTCATAATTCAGTTGTCTGTTTTTCCATGGGAAAAAAAATGAGCTTTGGCTCTAAATGTTGAACCTTCTTTTAATGACAGATTTTTGGGGTCAGAAAGAAGGCAAGTGTTTCTTTTTGTCATTCTGGCTGATTTTTTCACTTTTGCTGGCTTTTCACAAGACAACTGGGAGAGATTGCTGCAAAACTAATTGATGGCTGACAGAGTGGACCAAATAACCTGAAAGATTCAGAGAGTAGTTTATTTGCTCTTAGAAAACATAATCTAAGTCTAAAAACAAGTATTGGGTTGGCCAAAAAGTCTGTTTAGGTTTTTTCTTCTTGAAAACAAAAGACACATTTTTCATTTTCACCAATAACTTTATTGATTTGGATATTTTGAGTATATTGGTTATCTCCCACGTGGTAGAACATTGATTATTCTCAATGTCTCAATTTGATCACTATCAACTTCAACTGATCTACCAGGCCATGGAACATCGTCCAGCCAGAAATCTGCAGCATGAAACTTTGCACACCACTTTGGAAATGTTTGATTAGTCACAGCACCTTGTCCATACACTGCCCAGTTTTGTTTTTTTTTTTTTTTGTATTTCAGTTGTGCTTTTACCTTTCTCAAAGTAATGAAGTGTACTATGCCAAAAATCTTGTGTACATTCTTCCATCTTCAGTATTAAAATGGCTACACAAAAACTCACCACTTTTGATAAATTTTTAAATGCACACTGATATGACAGCTGTAACAATATAATCCAACAAAAGTTGTTTCAAATGAAATTAAAGACAACTAAATGCTATTAGAGCCATCATATAAAAAAAAAAAAGAACATTTGTCCAACCCAATAGATAACATTATTATACTAACAAATACATAAAGAATTTTTCTTGCTTATTTGAGCCAAATTGGTCTACTTAAGACAATTAGTGTTAAACTCCCTGCCATAATATACCTTGGTTACCTTGATGTGTTGGCAGATGCAAAGAGGTATGTGTGAAATATTATCTGTGAAGGAAGCACTGTGCTCTCCTAGACTTCCTTCATTTCTGAGTGTGCAGTCACATGGGTCACATGTTCTATATGCATAGCCAAAGTATAGAAGATTTATGACTTAGTGAATATGTAGATGTAGTAGTGTTCTTGACCAACCTGGCAAGCTGTCCTTGAGTATGAGGTTTCACACTTAAAAAAAATACTTTAAAGAGAGAGAGAGAAACAATTATATGCATGCTGTCTCTGAACAATAGGGTAGCATTCTCTGAATTCACAAACGCAATGACTATTCATCTTATTCTCTTGGGATAGTGGAGTGGGAATTTACATATTTTGCTTTGGAGGGGCTTTCAAAGCCATTTACTGCTATTATTCATATAATATTGGATTGAGAGACATAGGTCTCCAATATCAGTAAGAGCTCATGTAGTGGATTTGTTGATTTAAGAAAAAGAAGAATATATAGTAAAAAAGGAAGAACTTAGGGTTTCATTTGGGATGAATCTTTGTAGGTCAAAATACAGAATGATAGTACAGAGCAGCTATCTGTTTGCTTCATCTTCACCAGGGAGATAAACAGTATATGTTACACTGACTGGCTGACTGGCACTCATTATACTTTCAAGTTCCTTTGTGGCTTTAAGCTCTCCCTGGTTAGAAACAAGCTAAAGATGTTTAGCACTTCTCATAAGGCTCTTTGTCCTGAAGAGTTAATAGTGGGTGGCTAAAGTAATAATTTTTTGAGAAACAAATAGTGCAAAATGTTCTGACAAAGTGTCTTTTTTTCTTTATATAATCTGACTGTGTTTTTCCTTCAAAAACTTCAAAACTACCTGCTGTGTAGTAGTTTTGCTTTCCAGCGCTAGCATTCTGCTAGTTGTGGTTGTGATAACCACTAATGATTTTTTTCCCTTTCTTGCTTTTCATGATCATTTGCTTCAATTAATCTTTATTGTATTTCCTTACATTACCTTTTAGTCCCCTTATGACCTCCACCCCCTGCCCCACAACAATCACCATACTATTGTCCACATCCATGAGTACTTTTTCCATTTTGCTCAATCCTTCCACCCCCTAATCTCTCCACCCCTCCACTAGATATCATCCTGCTCTCCATCTATGAGTCTGTGTCTATTTTACTTGTTAGTTCATTTTGTTCATTAGAGTCCACATGTGAGTGAAATCATATGGTATTTGTCTTTCTCTGACTGGCTTATTTCACTTAGCATAATGTTCTCCAGGTCCACCCATACTGTTGCAAAGGGTAAAATTTTCTTCTTTTTAATGGCCATGTAGTATTTCATTGTGTAAATGCCCCATAGTTGTTTTATCC
The DNA here is from genome assembly GCA_004027475.1 of Anoura caudifer. Taxonomy (NCBI): domain Eukaryota; kingdom Metazoa; phylum Chordata; class Mammalia; order Chiroptera; family Phyllostomidae; genus Anoura; species Anoura caudifer. The sequence continues at coordinate 79,214 of PVKU01002614.1, forward strand.
ACTTATCTATTGATGGACACATATTCACCAATATATCTGATGAGGGTTTAAGATACAAAATCTACAAAGTGCTTACAAAACTGAACATCAAAAAAACAAACAGACAAAAAAAAAAACCCAATTAAAAAATGGGTAAAGGACCTGAATAGATACTTCTCCAAAGAGGACATACAGATGGCCAATAGACATATGAAAAGATGCTCAGCATCACTAATCATCAGAGAGATGCAAATTAAATCCACAATGAGATATCACTTCAGATCTGTCACAATGGCCATCATCAATAAATCAAAAAACAACAAGTGCTGGTGAAGATGTGGAGAAAGGGAAATTCTTTTGCACTGTTGGTGGGAATGCAGCAGATTGGTGCAGCCACTGTGGAAAGCAGTATGGAGATACCTTGAAAAATTAAAAATGTATCTGCCTTCTGAAGCAGTGATCCCACTTCTGGGAATATATGTGAAGAAACCCAAAACACTAATTGGAAAGAACATAAGCACCCCTGTGTTCCTTGCAGTGTTATTTACAATCACCAAGGTATAGAAGAAGCAATCTCATGATCTTTTGATAGATAGAGCTCACCTTCCAAATAGTTCTGGTGATTTTACCCTTTGTAGATTTTTAAAACCCTGTAGCTTTTCCCTCCTACTTAGGCCATCATCTAACTTTTGGGTTCAGAGAATGAATTTTCTGAAGCATGCGTGGACTGTCAAACTTCTCTGTGCTGCCTTTAAATTGCTGTTCTTGGAGTTTGTCCATTTTCCAAACTGTGAATTCTTAGAACAGACAACAGAGCTGAAAACCTTTGGAGCCATACCTGGCTCTCCCTCATCACCATCACATCCAGTCACTTGCTTTAGCCTTCTGATTTTTACCTTCCAGTGTCTCACACATCCAATGGATGCTTTCCATTCAGACAGTGTTTCTATTTATGTTCCCTTTACTTATCTAGACTGCTGCAAGGGGCTCCTAGCTGAATTCTACACATCTTTTTCTAGTGACTCCGAAGCATATTACCACTAGCTGGATGTCTTAAAACATAGATCTACATCTATTAACTTATTGATTAAAGTACCATTTATTGTATTGCCAGATGTTACAGCATATCTCCAAGTCTTCCCCTCTGACCCACCCTTGAGCCTAATAGGGATAGTTGATTTTCTCTGAACATTCTCTATGGTCTCCCACCCCTGTCTTCATCCACGTTATTGCCTCACTCTAGAGTGTTCTTTCCCTTCATTGTCCCTCTTAACAGTTGTATACAGCTGCCAGTCCCAATATAAATTGCAAACTCTTTCATGAAGACTTTCTGAAGACCATACCTGGAGGTCATCTTTATCTCCCTCTTTGAATCCCCATAGATCCATAACTAACAGTCTTATGGCAGCTACTCTGTCTCAGAGCAATGTGAGTGCTTCCCACCATCCTTTCTCTACTGTGAGTTCTTCAAAGGCAAGAACTCTTTTTTTCCTTTATTTGTCTCACCTACATTTTTTTAACTTGAAGAATTTCATACTATAGGAGCTGAGATAGTCATTAAATAGAATTCTTGATGATCTTGGGGAAAAAAAGAACATTCTTTTTAAGTCACTTGACCTAATATTAACATAAAATTCTCTCACTGCTTTGTAATTTTATGCAAGCAGATTTTCCAGGAGGTCCCATTAGGCAAAAGTGTATGAAATGAAACAAAAATATTAGATAAAAAAGACTCTTGTGGATTCAGTTTATTTTACCTTGCATATACCTAACTGAATCCTTATCTGCATTTGAGACCCATAACCAGACTATGTCATGGTCCTCATAATCATTTTGATAATTTTGATAGTAAGTACTTTGTTATGGAACTGTGTAAATTAAAAATGTTCACATATCACATGCATTTTCCTCTTGTGTGTTGGAGCAAGAGTTATTCTTGTGTCTTTCCATGACTAATGCCACTTTCTGTGCATTTAAACCTCATCCTTTTCTGTCTGTTCTAAGACTTAGCATCATAAAACCTTTCTTCCCTCACAAGTCTTTAAATTCTTCCCCTTTCCACTAACTGCTTCCTTTCAACCAAAATAATGTATGCAAGTCTTCACTTACTTGAAACCACAGTTTTCCCCTAGCTACAATACTATCATACTTTCTTTTTTCCAGCTTAAGCAACTTCCTGAAAACAGTCTATCCTGATTTCCTCCATTAGTATGCTCTGCATTTTCTTACTGTGGTTGGGTTCTACATGACCTCCCCATTGACAGTGCCTTTGGAAAGCTCTCTTACTTTTTATATCTAAGCATCTATTTTCCATTTCAACTGAAATACTTTGTATTATTTTCAGAAAATCAAACATATTTTTCTTGAAACTCTTTTCTCTTCTGGAATATTCTTTTTTTCATAATCTTTTTCCTTCTCTTTCTTTAACCAATATTTATTCAGCACTAATGCACTGTTAGAGTAAATGGGTATACAAAGGCACAGCCTAACATTGTCTTAGAATTTAGTCTTAATAGACAAGCTATATGTGTGTTATGCATCAAAAGTTATATAATAAAATTTTACAATTCAAAATGATTCTTATTTTAAATGGATCTAATGTATGGGCTATTATCTAAGTCTCTTAACTGATACTCCTTTTTTAGAGGTTTCTACCTCAAATTCATGTGTCTTAATATGAGTTGCATTTTTCCAAAATAAATCACTCTGATCATAATGTTCTCATTATTTCAGTAGTTCTCTGGTAGCTTCCTAAAATTAGACTTTTCAGCAAAATCAGAGCTCTCTATATCCTTGTGACATGTCCAGCCATCTGGACTGTTTACTGCTTCCTAAATGCTCATGAAACTTTTGTCCATGATCCTTTCACTGTGTTAGCATCGCTGCTGCGGAAGGCAGCTTCTGCCATGGCCCCAGTGATCCTGACCCCCTGGCATTCATACCCTGTGTAACACCCTCCTCTTGAGTATGGGCTGGATTATAGTGACTTGATTATAATGAATAGAATATGGCAGAGGTACTATGATGTCAGTCCTGAGGTTAAGTTATGAAGATTGGCTTTCTGCCTTGGGTGTACTTGCTCTCTGCCTTTGTTTGTTTCTCTGAGACCTCTCACCTGGAGGAAGCCAGATGCCTGTCATTAGGCATCCCTGTGGAAAGATCCACATGACAAGGGGCTGAGGTTAGCCAGCAACCACGTGATGATTTTGGAAGTGAGAGCCTTCAGATGATACTGCAGCTCCAGCCAACTGCTTGATTGCAATCTCGTGAGATACACCAAGTCAAAGAGACTAAATTAAACTGCATCCGGACCCCTAATCCACAGAAACTGCAAGATAATAAATGAAATGTTTGTTGGGTTAAGCCATAAAATTCTGGGATAACTTGTTTCATAGCAATAGGTGACTAATACATTTGCTCAACCTTCTGCCTTTCTTTACCTATCAGTATATATACCCAGTTCTAACAGTACCTATTTCTACCTAGTCACTAGCCTGCTGACATTTTCCTTCTACACCTGTACTGTTTTGTTGGTGGTCTCCACTGTTACTTACCATCTCTTCCTTATTTATGCCCCTGAGAAGATAAACATCTTGAATGGTAGCAACTGTTACATACATTTCACAGTTCCTACAAAATGTAGCAATTTCCTGAACATGGTGAGAATGTAGAGCATATCTGTTGAGTAAAATAATGAGGCTGTGCTTGATTAATCATCAAAATAAGCATACAGGGCAATAATTATTATAAGAATGAGTGAGAAACACTTCGAATTTCTGGTAAACCTTAGGGGGAAAAAAGGTAGGCAGGGAGGAGTGGCAGGGTCCTATTGGACTAATGACATTGCAGAGAGCCTGGAAAGCATAGAGGATGTGAGACCGGTTAACAAGTAGCTGGTAGAAAACAGGGTTTAGATGAATGTGTGATTGAACTGAAGGCTCATGCCAAGTTCAGCTGTGTGTTTTGACTTTAGATACAATAGCTTGTACTTCCTATGAGGCAGATACACATGGAAAAATCTAAGCCAACTGCACCTCATATAACACATGGTGTGTGTTTACTAAATATTTGATCCAACTTGAAAATGGAAGCTGAGAAATGATTTTGTGGGTCTTAACTGGTAAGCTTTGAACTTTATAACCAGTTGGAAAGCCCCAGAGGCATTTGAGCCAGACGGCAGCAGTGTTTAAGTGATTTAGTCAGATTATTCAGATGATAATATATATAACTAGATACAGGGACTCGTACAAGTGAGTATAATTAGGAAAAAACTAGTTGAGTCATGAGCTTATAAACTAAATAGGTCTTCAGATTTGGCATCCTATTTCTAAAATATGAGGGAATCTCTTAAACAGTAGAATATCTTGTACTTTATCATTAAAATATAGAATTTAAAATTGTTTGATACTTGCAACCACTACTTAATTCTTTGTAGAAGCCGAAGGAGATGAGTATGTTATTCTATATTTTGACTTTCAGAAAGAGAATGATGAATTGATAAATTCCAATCATTTATTAGTGGCCAATAAACCTTTAGAAGTTGCATGTATAGTGGGGCATGTATATGTGAGAACACTTATAGCCTGAAACAATACTTGTTCTCTATGATACACCTTTTGAAAACTCATAGTATCATTAAGACACTGGAAGCTCATAGGTTGTCAGGATGTTATGGAGTGGAGAAATTCATTAAACACAATATTTTATTCAGTCTTTCCAGCTGGTCACAGCCTATGATTTCATGGAGTTTTCTGTCTAGTAGAAAGTGTCTAACAGGGAACGATTAGGGACAATGCATTAGATTTATCCAGTTGGCCCCAATAGCGCAGATTGCTAAATTTAATTAAAAGCTATGTCAGTTTTAACGTTTTACTGATATTTAAAAAAGTGAGGAAAGTTAAAAAGGTAAACATACACACAAAAGATGAAAGAGAGTGAGAGAGTGAAGAGTGGATAAAGAAAAACTAGAGAGAAGAAGTTAAAAGGAAAATGAGGAAGAAGTGCCTGAAGCACTGGAGCGGGGGCAGCAAGGCTGAAGTGTGGGGGTGACGGGTCCACGTGCATCGAGGGAAAGAAGAGAGAAGAGCTCGGAAACTGCGGCCAGTGAGAAAACCAGCCAGACAGGAGGACACTTAACTTGATCTGTGATTAAAAAAAGGAAGTGAAAGTAAAGGGTAAAAGCGGAAAAGAAAAGAATATACTTAGTATTTAAATAGTACTTTCCATTTTCAGAAAGTTTTATAAATATTAACTAGTTCACTCCTCCAGCCCTGGGCATAAGCATTATTGTCATAGTATTATTATTATTAATAACTGAAGGTTAAAGGGGTCAGAAAGGGTTAGGCACACACAACTTTAAATTTTGTACCTGCATTTTATTTCTCGGACATGAAAGCAGGAGCTGGAAGGAAAGTTTTATTTCAGATTCTTGCAAATGTGGTGTCACTAGATAAAAACAGCATTTATTTTGCTTCTCTCACCCCCATGACCTTGGGCCACAGGATCTGAAGATGAGGTCTCTTCATCTGGCTATCAGTAATTCTCCTGCAGCTTCTCCTTGATAGTGGGGCATACAAAGAGCTTTCAATTCAGTTTCAGGACTTTTAATTATCCAGATTATTATTAATATTACTTCTAAGAACAGCATATACCTCCTTTGGAAGACAATCACAACAGACCATGGAGATTAGTAGCATGGTCCACAGTGGCCAAACAACACTCACTGTGCTTGTTTCCAAGCCTTTCCCCTTCCTTGGATCCTGCCAAGCTGGGTGGAGAACTCTCCATTCAGGATCAGTTTGCAGTGTTCGAGCTTGCTAACCACACTCTTGTTTTCCCAGAGGGAAAATATTATAGAGTGAATTGAACCATCTTTGAAGGTACATAGTGGGATTCACTTTTTATTCCAGTTAGAGTGAGCAAGGAATCATATACCTAAAATAATGTAAATTTTGCTTGCATTATGATCTTTCTTCTACCTGCTTAATTAGATTGCAGATTTAGGGTGAAAAAGGAAGACTTTGGGTAAAATAGCCACTAGTCATGTGCTGTATCTGGAAACATCTGCAAAATGGCCCATGTTTTAAAAGTGAATTTCAACATGAGTACAGGTAGTTGTGAACCAAAAAAAGTGATAGCGATTGTGCCTTGGGGGGGGGGTGTGAATAACGTGTATGTTGGAGTTGAAAACAGTTTCTCCATATTTCAGTTTAACATCCACCTTTTTTTTTTTAAGCCAAACAAATGTCATAAGATTGATTTTCTTTAGCTTTGGTGCACATTACTTGCCTCTCAGTTTCTTTCTTTCTTTCTTTCTTTCTTTCTTTCTTTCTTTCTTTCTTTCTTTCTTTCTTTCTTTCTTCTTTCTTTCTTTCTTTCTTTCTTTCTAAATTTTTATTTTAACATTTTTTTATTGTTGTTCAAATACAGTTTTCTGCCTTTTCCCCCACCCCTCCCCACCACCCCAGCCCTCCCCACCTCCCTCCCCTGTTTCCACCCCTCTTGTTGTTGTTCATGTGTCCTTTATAATTGTTCCTGAAAACCCTTCACTCTTTTCCCCTGTAGTCTCCTCCCCTCTCCCCTCTGGTCACTGTCAGCCTCATCTCAATTTCTGAATTAGGATTCCTTAATCCTCATAGAGTATAGAGTGTTCTTCAGAAAGTTGTAATTTTAAATTCATGTGTATAAAATGTTACTGCGTAATTTATTATGCTTATATGACCATCTCCTTTATGTGAAACATATTGGGCAAATATTCTATTTATTGAATTTGAAAGGTAAAGATGAATATGAACTAACTGGCTACTTAGTTTAGGTAAAAATCTTTATTTCCATATAGCTATAGGATCTTACAATTCTTTGAGACATTGTATATAATTCTTAAATTATAAAAAAGAAAACTCTCTACTTTCACTAATACCATATTTTTTTACACTAAAATAATAAAACAAGCACATCAAGGTTAAAAAGACAAAAACTTTAAATACATTTTATGTATTCCCACAAAATTAATGAAACTTTTCTGGAGATAGTTACCACTTGAAATCATGTACTGGAGTCTGCAAACTTCACCAAGGAATTCTACTACTTTTAAATCTTATTTCTCTCTGCTTTTTAAAAAATTTTAATTGTTCAAGTACAGTTTTCTGTCTTTTACTCCCATCCCAGCCCACCCCCAGCCCTCCCATCTCCCTCCCATTTCCACCCCCCCTAGTTTTTGTCCATTGTGTGTCCTTTATACTTGTTCCTGTAAACCCTCCCCCTTTTCCCCTGAAATTCCCTCCCCTCTCCTCTGGTGACTGTCAGCCTGTTCTCTTTTTCAGTGTCTTTGGTTGTATTTTGCTTGTTTGTTTCTTTTGTTGTTTAGATTCCTATTAAAGGTGAGATCATATGATATTTGTGTTTTATCACCTGGCTTATTAATGTACGTGTTTTAGTTAATTTGGTTTCAAGATTATCACCTCAATAGTTTTATAAAATTCTTCAGAGCCATCATTGAAAATTAACAATTACACTCAAGAAAAGTTATGTTTTTTTAATTTATAAAATTATGTTTTCAGGATTTTATAGGAAATTAAGATGACCACACTTTTCTCACTTAGTGTTCAGAAATATGTGGGAGGGGGTGATGAAAAGTAAAAAAAAAAAAAAAATTGTGGTTAAAGGATTGTAGCTTTTAAATAAGTTTTCAGGGTTTCTTAATATCAATAACACCATCACAAATCACTGTTAGTTATTTTAAAAAGTCTTGTTTGTGTTCAGTAACATTTTCTAAAGCTATCACATTTTAAGAAACTGTGTAGATACATAACACTTCAAGTGTCTGCCACAAAGAATATATAATTTTTATAAAGTATAAATCAATATATATATGAGACCTGACTGGTTGGCTCAGTAGGTTGGGTGTCATCCTGCAAACTGGTGAGAGGTCACCAGTTCAATTCCTAGTCAGGGCACATGCCTATGTAGGGGGCCAGATCCTCAGTTAGGGGTGTGCGAGAGGCAACCTATCAATGTTTCTCCTTCACATTGATGTTTCTCTCCCTCTCTTTCTCCCTTCCTTACTCTCTCTAAAAATAAATAAGTGAAATCTTTTAAAAATCAATATATATATGAAAAAGAAAGCAATTTGACATGTCAAACTCTTGATACTCTATTACAGAATTTGAAAGAAGAGAGGGATCAAGGTGTATTGACATAGTCTCAAAAGGCATCACAGAGGAGCTACATGTGAAACTGGAATCACATGATACTGTAATAAATTATGGAAATAGTACTTTTTAGTATAGCATATGCATATAGAGCCAGTAAAGTGAACTACTTCCCATGTCTTAGCAGTGTTCATTCTCTTCACACATTCCTAAGAAAGCAGCAGATTTCATTAGTGATCTGGTACAGTAGGTACAATTTGGGTTTCACCAAATAGACTGATTATATTTTGCTCAGGAGCTGCTATAGAACAAAATCTCTTGGGTTCTACACATTCTGGAACTTTGCATAAAATACTCCTGTCTTTCAAATGCGTATTTATTGAGATGTGAATCAGAATGTCTATTTTGAGTAAAAATCACTAAATTTTTGAGAATCTTTGCAGAAAAGGAGGGCAGGTATTTGTACCATTATCAATTAATTAGAATTTGTTGCTTCTAAAATATATCCCAAAATATTTTATGAACATTTAAACAGTAATTTCAGGATTTGTATTTGAATAAAAGTTTGAAATATGTACAGTGGAATCTTGTTTCCTGAACTTGATTTGTTCCAGAAACTGTTTGAGAAACAATTTGTTTGAAAACTGAATCTCCTTTGTCACCTGAGAGACACATAACTTGTCATACAGGTGTCAGCATGAAAGGATAGTCAGGTAGAGAATCAAGACCCAAAGTTTTGTTAGACAACCCAGACATTTTTTTTCTGTGAACAACTTGGTTGAGAATAGAATTATTCAAGGACCAAGATGTTTTAGAACTGAGGTTTGACTGTATTTTTTCCCAAGAGAGTAAAAGAACAGATACATCATTAATGACGCTTTCCAAATAGTATGTATGAAATAAAATTAATGAAGATCAGTGGACATCTATTATAAAAAATTTAAATATGGCCACGGAGTTTGAATTGGCTTTTATTTTATTTAGGAGAGTTCAAGAATATTGTTACCCATTATGGAAAACTAGGTGATGTGTTGTTATCTTTTTCCCTAATTCAAAAAGATAATTTAAGACACAGTAACAGTGTGACCTATATTATGAAACAGATGATTTCTCTGGGATGAGGGGGTAAATTTGCAACTGTTCACTTGGCCTTGAGTAGCTATCCCCAGAAAAGAAGAAACTACCAATATGATATTCCTAGAATTGAGTCTTCTAAACTGGTATGGTGGATGGAAATATTTTTCTCTCCTGAAAGAATGCATAAGGTGCTGTTTCCCTCAGAAAAAATATGGAAACTTTAAGTGTACTATTTTTTCCCCAGCAAGCAACCAGGCTCAAGTCAAATCTATCATTATTCAGCTTCAAACTAAAAAGTCTTATTCTGAATATCAATTCTTATAAACTGTGTGGCTTTCAGTTACGGAGCATGAAATTGCTGGTTCCTTGATGCTAAAGGAACATGCTGTTTGAAGACACTACAATTTGACTGCAAGTAATCAATATTCTATCTGGAAAGAAACCTAGATGTGCAGCATGGCTTAGAAATGCTGAGAGTATTGCACCAAAGCCTTCTCCACAAGTCTTAGGTTGTTCTCAGTCAGTCTTCCTTAGGCCTGTCTGTTCACTTTCAGAGACACAAGGAACTTTTCTGAATAGATAAAAGAAGCCTCTTCTGGAGTTTTCAGGAAAAGCACAGTATTTTGTAGCTAAATGTATTTCTACTTTCCGCTCCCCTCATGAAGCTTGCTGACATTGTGTATCCTGAAATGGAGAGAGTAAAATGAAGCATTGGATCTTCTCCTAGGCTGGTGACATGCGAGAGTGTTCTGTGTGTAAATAACATTTGCCAAATCCGAGTTTTAGAACGTTTGTGTAACTTTTAATTCATTTTAATCAAAAGGAGAATGTCGTGTTTACTGAGCACACGGGTTTGTTTTCAAAATATGAATATAACATAGGGATCCTTTCAACAACCTATGTTGTTTTCTATTTTTATCTTTATATCTGAGACTATGGAAACTACAAGAAGTTTTTAAGTAAAGTACTCTGGGTAACACTGGTAGGAAGTACCAGAGCCAGGGTTTCAGTCTGGTTCTTGATTGTGGTAAGGCCTGTTATTGGAGGACTTTTCACTTGCATCCAGATGCATAAGTAAGGCATAGTGCCTAACAATCTATTATATATTCCACATATGCCCAGTCTTCTGAAGCTTGCTGAATTGCCCAAAGAAGGACATTATAGTAAGATTCCTTCAGTGTAAATTTCGCCAGGGTTTTTCAATGCCACAGAGGCAAGGTGACTTTAATGGAGTGTTAGCTAATGTAGATTCAAGTCTGGAGGGTTGTTTTATTTTTTTCGTGATGGTTGGCTGATCTGGAAAGAATGTATATCGTGTTGACTGAAGGAGACTGGATGACAAAAATAGCATAAGGAAAATGGGATGGGCCAGGGAGGATAGAAAACAGGGAGGAAAGGAAGCTCTCACTGGGTGGCCTTATAGAGATTTATCTAGGCTCTTCAGCAATATGAATGGAATGAAGAGAATCTGACAAAAAAACATTTTATCTGGGGTTTTCTCAGAATTCAATTAGGGCTATTTGACAGCCAACTATATAATGGGGTGAGGGAAAAAGAGCAGCAACCTTATGAAAACTTTTCCTTTTATTATGTTTTTAGATTGTTTTGCAATTATTTCAGCACACCACATTAGAAGGTAGCAAAGTTTCTTCGCACTGTCTGAGTTAGCCTCAGAAATTTCTACATGCATGCACGTGCTAAGAAAGATCACTCTGGTTTGACCAAGGCCAGCAGGGTCCCTGCCTAAGCTTGTCCCCGCCCAGGGCCTTGGACTCTCCCATGCTTCTTCACCTGTGTGACTTTTATCCTGGGAAAGCTCAGCCCGGCTGCTTGTCGATGGTATCTGGCTGTAACTTAATATTCCTAAGTGTAACTTGCTTTGGGGTTATGGACCGTGGGAGGTGTTAGTTGCTCCTTCACAATTGCTGCCACAGACATTTTCAATTCTCCTTGCAGTAAAGGATGTGTGAAAGGAGTTGCTGAGACCTGAGGCAGCCTGCTGTGAAGTGGCCCACACAATTTCCCTTCACCACAGCTCCTTTTACTCTTTTGAATGTGCTGATAATTCTCTGGGAATGGGAATATATTTTCAGGGGAATTTCGCTGTGGGAACAGAGGGGTTCTGCTGGTCTGGAGTTCACATGTCCTTCAGTCTGGGAGGCCAGGAAAGGAAAGCAAGCTAAGGGCCTGAGAGCGGCTGTCTCTCGTGGAGTGGGGGCGCCCTCTGCTGCCCAGGAGAAGGAGGTGCATACACGGAATGGTTCTCCTTGCCAGCACTTTCCTCCTGGCGGTACAGGAAAACTTCCAAAATACTCCCTTTGAAACCAGATGCCCTCAGTTGATCACTGAGCATCTGGTTTTACTCAGCTGTGGGGGCTTTGGCCTTTCAAAGAATTCTCATCGAGGCTGCGTATACCATGAGATGAGAGCCTATGTAGAAGGCAGCTTTTTCTTGGTCATAAGCTGTGGTGTAAGTAATCATTTCAGAATGACAGTTATTTGGCTTATTTTTTTTTTTATGAGCATAAGTGCCACTATGAAATGTGTGTGTGTGTGAGAGAGAGAGACAGAGAGCTCAGTTTTATCATAGATGTCTGAGAAAACTGAATATTGTAATTCCAGATTTGGAGGTTTCTGTATATTTTTCTTTCTAAATGTGCTTTTATATTTAAAAAAGAACATTGAGAAATGCACTTTGTGGCAAATGCAGTGCTTTTTAAACCATTTCTTGCTTTACTTTATAATGTATTTTATCTTTATGTGGTTAAGGATTTTATTATATAGTCTTACAGTTTAAAAGACTTATATCTCATTTAATCTTCATGGCAATTTTGCAATGTAGGCTACAGAGTTCCCATTTTATAGACAGAAAATCAAGGCCCAAGTCATACCCATTCCTGCAGTGGTGTGAGAGATGACAGCTGTGTCAGCAGTTGTGGTGAATAGTAGTGAGCAGGTATTTAATACTTGTTAGCACCATAAGTAAGTTTTTAAAGCATTGCTCGTTTATTCTTTATGTCAGCTCACAAGGGAGATCATATTATACATGTGGTTTTGTAGATATGGTAATAGAGATTTTGAGACGTTACTACAATTACTAGTCAGGTAGAGTGTATGTGAAAAAGCTGAGTTTCAAAACCTGGGCCATTTGATGCCAGAGGCTCTCATGGATAGACATTTTGTATGGAGAGAAGGTAACCCTCACCTCAAGCAATTTAGAATATTTTTTCTTGTGATAAAATACACGTTAGTTCCACCATTTTAACCATTTTCAGGTGTGAAGTTTGGCGGCATTAAGCATATTCACATGCTGGAACAACCATCGCCGCTATTTACTGCCGGAGCTTTATTATGGAGGCACATAGAGTGCCAAAACTGCACCCACGGAGCAGTGACGCCCACCTTCTCTTCCCTCCAACCCTTGGAAAACACTGTTCCATTTTCTGTCTGTATGAATTTGACTATTCCACGTACCTCATATAAGTAAAGTTGTACAGTATTTGTCCTTTTGTGTCTGGATTATTGCACTTAACATGTCTTTAAAGCTCATTCGTATTGTAGCATGAGTCAGAATTTCATTCATTTTTAAGGCTGAATAATATTCCATTGTATGGATATGTAGCACATTTTATTTATTCATTGATGGTCATTTGCAAGTATTTTACCTTTTGGTTATTATGAATAGTGCTGCTATGAACATTGGTGTATAAATATCCATTTGAGTTCCTGCTTTCATTGATTTTGGGTATATTCATAGAAGTGTGATTGCTGAATCATATGATATGCTATGTTTAATTTTTTGAGAAACCACCACACTGCTTTTCAGAGTGACTGCATCATCTTACACTCCCACCAGTGAAGCACCAGGACTCCAATTTCAAGTCCTTGTCAACACTTGTTATTTTCTGTTTTTTTTTTTTTTTTTTAATATTAGCCACCCTAATGCTGATTTTGATTTGCATTTCCCTAATGGCTAGTGAAGTTTAACATCTTTTTATATATTTATTGTCCATCTATATATCTTCTTTGGAGATATGTCTGTTCAATTCCTTAACTATGTCCTAATTGGGTTGTCTTTTGTTGTTGAATTGTATGAGTTCTTTATACATTCTGGACATTAATCCCTTAGCAGATAAATTATTTGTAAGGATTTTCTCTCATTCCATGTGTTGCTCTTTTAGTCTGTTGATAGTGTCATTTGATACATAATTTTTAAAAAATTTATTTATTTATTTTTTAGAGAGTGGGAAAAGGATGGAGAAAGGGAGAGACACATTGGTATATGAGAGAATGTCGATCCTTTTGTATGACCCCCTACCGGGGACCTTGCCTGCAACCCAGGCGTGTGCCCTGACTGGAAATCGAACCAGCAACCTTTTGGTTTGCAGGACAATGCCCAATCTACTAAGCTATACCAGTCAGGGCCAGAAAAGCTTTTTAAAATTTTTCTTTGATGAAGTCTAATTTATCTTATTTTTCTTTTGTTGCCAGTATTTTTGGTGTCATAGCCAAGAAATTATTGCTAAAGAGGGTTCCCCCTATGTTTCCTTCTTAGTTCTTACATTTAGGTCTTTCATTTACTTTGAGTTAATTTTTGTATATGGTGAATGGTAGGGGTCCTACTTTATTCTTTTGCATGCAGATATCTATTTTTCCTAACACTATTTATGGAAAAGACTGTCCTTTCCCCACTGAATGGTTTTGGCACTCTTGTTGAAAACATTTGATCATATATGCAGAGATTTATTTCTGGGCTCTGTAGTCTACTCCACTTGTCTGCATGTCTTTCTTTATGCCAGTGCCACACTGTTTTGGTAACTATAGCCTTGTAATAAGTTTTGAAATCTGGAAGTATTTTTATTTTCAAGATTGTTTCGACTGTTTGAGGACTCTTGAGATTCTATATGATTTTTAGGTGGGATTGCTCTATTTCTGCAAAAAAATGTTATTGGGACTTTGACGAAGATTACATTGAATTTGTAGATTTTTTTGAGCAGTATGGACATTTTAACAACATTGTCTTCAATTCATGAACATAGGATGTATTAACATTTATTGGTGTATAATTTTGTTTGGCAACATTTCAGTTTTCAGTGTACAAGTTTTTTGTTTCCTTCGTTAAATTTATTTCTTAGCATTTTACTCTTTTAGATCCTATTGTAAATAAATTGCATTCCTGATTGTCTTGGATTTTTCATTATTAGTATATAGAAATACAACTCATTTTTTGCGTGTTGATTTTGTATCTTGCTATTAGTTTGCAGTTTTGGGGCTCATATCTTTTAACTCCATTTACCATTGACTTCCTACTATTTCACAGTGCTTAACATGAGAAATATGGCCGTTTATTTCTATGACACAAAAGTTTTGATCTTATGCAATTTTTACCAAAATTTGTTCTGACCTGGGTGTTTTCACAGATTCCAACATTTTGTCAATAATTCAGTTAATGAAAAAGAAAATCAACCTAATTTTTTGTATATATGTGTTATGTATATAGGTGATAATCTGAATGACTTAAAGTTTTAATTTCCAAATATAGAAACTAGTTTCATGTTATATTCATATAGTTGTGGTTCTTAAAGTTGTTTTAACCTGTACAAAGAAAATTAAAGTATGTATTCACTCATTGCATTCATTATATCTAACAGTTGAACTCTAAACTTTCCAACTCAGGTGGCTCAGGTAGATTTGGATAATATAATTCATCCTGTTTGCCAATCACCTAGACAATAGCTATAGTACTAGTTTTAAAAACAGACTACTCAGTACTTTAACACCTGATAAGAATAATACAAAAAAAACCCATAAACCAATTTCGCTTCTGACTACAGATGCAAAAATGTTAAACACAGTATTATCAGATTCTGATGATTTCAAATAAAAACTGTACTAAGTGCAGTTTAATCTAGAAATTGAAGGATATGATCTATGATCATAAGAAAAAAATTATGAAAACCTGATAGCTGCTGAAAAGGCATTTATAAATGCAACGTATTCATGAATCAAAACACACTTTCGGTAAACTGGAAATAGGTTGCCTCTTTTACACAATAAAATATGTATGCTTAAAACTAACAGCCAATGTTTACTTAGTAAAAGAGTTGGAAGGATGTTTCTCATCACCTCCATTATCCATCACAATACTTGGAAGTTCTAGTCACTGCATAATGGGACCAAAACCAACGAGAATGCTACTAGTAAGTATTTTTAAACATAAAAAGATAACCAAAATGTGTAAGATATAATTTTGTTAATCTGGAAACCAGAAGTTAATAAATTGAAAAACTATTAGTAAGTAGTAGCGAATTCAGGAATATGCCAGTCACCAATTTAAAGAATACAAAATTTTTCTACATACTATGAGTGATAATCAGAAATGGAAAAACATTTCATTTGCAATAATGGCTCCTATCCTCATAATGTTTTCACTGATTCTTTTTAAACATAAATTGGTTTTGTACTTTCTATTTTATTTCATTGTATGATTATATATTGTAGGCCGGAGTGACAATGACTTTGCTATTGTCATTCTATTGTATGTCTTAATATTTGGCAGGGGAAAACTCCCATGCTTCTATGTACACTATTAAACTATTCAAAGATGTTTTTGTTATTTTAGCCAGTGATGTTTGATTTGTTCTTCAAATTGAATTTTAGTGTCACATAGTTCAGCTTTAAAAAAAAAAAAATCCTATTGGGGTTTTTGGAAATAATTCTCTAGTCTCAGCAATTTTTGAAGTAGAAAGGCTGTAGAACTCAGATCACTTCCTGTCATCATACATATAAGGAAGAAGTACTTGAGACTCAGGACGCAGGATTCTTCAATAGCACACAGCAGCATTTACTACTACGCACGTGTTATGTGACTCTGGGAGACACAGATGTGAAAAGGAGCTTGTCTTCTGGAAGCAAGATATAAATAGTTCTGATATTCAGGAAGGCTGGATTCAAGAAAGGCTGACACAATTTAGTGCTCTGTAGAGAGCCCCTTCAGTGTTTTATAACACTATTCAAATCAGCTGAAGCTTTACATTATATTTGAATGAAAAGGCGTAGTAATTGAAGGGGTGGAGAAATTGAAATAATGAGTGTGTGCATTAGATTGGAGGTTATAGGGACTTGGCTTAGGAATACTGTGTTTTTGGCCTTCTCTGACATCCTCACAGAGTTTTTTTTTTCCCCCCAAGACAAAGCAAGTATGACATTAGAAAATCATTTTACACTTGTCACTTTTAGTCCCAAGAAGATTGTTAACACAGTGACAGGAATATTGTTGTACAACAGTGAAGTAACAGTGGTAGTGACAACCATAGGAACTATCCTGATATCTTAATTTTGTGTCATCCCTTTCTCAGGAGAAAGGCTCCCAGGGATGCACCGATGTACTTATGTTGTACCCAGACCATTCTTGTGGTGGTCAGATGCAAATGCTGCCTCTGTGTACAAATGAGAAGACGTGAGTTAGTGAGAAATGAGAGTTTTCAGAGGTCTCAGAGGCCACCCAGAGCAGCTTCCATGAGTGCTTTTTTTTCCCCCCAGACAATATTATCCTTCCAGAAATGGTAATGGCTAGTGTCTGTGTCCTCCTGTGTTCCTTATAATTCAATAAAAGCTTGTAAGTTTAAATAAAATTTATTTCCTCACTGGAATCTCTGCTAATGATGGAAGGAAGACTTGTGTAGGAAAAGTGAGATGTTCACAAATGTTTTTCTGGCATCTGTGTTCAGAGCAATGTCAGGGCAGTGGGGTAGCAAAACTCCATGCACACCATGGATATTTTGGCATTTGTGAATAACATTCTCAGGCACACAACTCACACACATGAAGGCCCAGATTTAATTATTGGGGAAGGAACTTGGTCATTTAAAACATTAGAACATGACTTCATTGCACTGCTAGAGTAGAGAGCCACTGCCCTAGTGCATTATGAATTGTTTGATAATAATTCTATTCCCATTTCTAAGTGCCTTGGTAATGTAACGAACAGCATAAGTATATATTGTCTATTGTTTTCTTCATGATATAAATAGGTGTTTTGTCTGGGGTAATCTGTTACCTATAAGATATAAAGTTTAGATTTTTAAATATAAATTATAATGTTATTCGTGGACTACTTTTCCAAGTTTATGATTTTCATATCCTACCAATATACTTTGTGTGCTATCCCACTGCACAATCAATCAGAGTAGGCACAACATTTTGTCTTAGGTATTTTATCAGAGATGGATGAAATTGGGATATAAGTCTAGGAAGCAAGAAGGGGTTGTGTGTTCTCTAGAATGAATGAAGCCGTAGGAAAGACAAGTTTCAATAAATACAGGTCTGAGTTAAAGAAAAGACTACATTATAAGGAAGAAGTCAGGTTATTAAGCCTAAGCAGTTGCTTTTATCACACTGTGGAGGAGACTCTCCCCATGAAACTTTCTGTAATCCGTTGTATTAAATCCCTATTAAAATCGCTGGAATCATGAATCTATGACAGTAAAGATGGAAGACTGGATATGCAGCAGTCCAAACCTTCTAGCAGTACTGGTGGGGAAAAGGAAACTCAGAGGAAAGTGACTTGCGCAAACTCACCAGCACATTGGCAGTACATTTGGGATCAGATCAGGACTTTTACTCCTGCCGTGCTCTTTGATCACTATGTGATGTTATACGTGACTTCATGGGCTTGTGCTCTGTCTTACAGACCTTGCTATGCTTGAGTGAATGCAGAATGTCTCCCACCCTTTTCTCCTTCTGCCTTCTGCTCCCGCATTTTCCCTGCCAAAACCTCCCCCCCTCAGCAGCCTTTACATAAGCAGGGGTGTCCAACCCTTTGATGTCTCTGGGCCACACTGGAAGAAGAGTTATCTTGGGGCACACATTAAATAATATATTGTGACATGTAATCACACACACAAAAATCTCGTAGTGTTTTAAGTGAAGTTACGTTTTTGTGTTGGGCCCCATTCATAGCCATCCTGGGCTGCATGCAGCCTGCGGGCCACAGGTTGGACACCCCCTGTTGAGGGTGCCTGTAGACAGATTGCAATTTGGTCAGGCTGTTAGCTGACTGCCCCTCAGAACTGCAGCGACCTGTCACGTTTAAGCCAAAAGTTTGGGCTCCTATACACTACTGGAAGCCATGGGCAATGAGAATATTTCTTCAAATAATAAAAATATGTGTTTTTAATTATAGTAAATTGTATGTCTTTTGGGGGCTTATAAAACTAAAATCAGTCAATATAAGCAGAATAGCTCTAAAAAAGACTGTTGGATTAAAACAAACAAGTCAGTAGACTCTAGAATGTTTCTAATGGCAAGTTACCAGGATCAGCACAACTGAAAAATAGGCAACCCAAAACGTTAGACAGCAAAGCTGGCTCTTTCTCCTCCTACTTCACAATGTCCTCATAGAACACCTCTCAAGAAAGAGAGTGAGGCCATGGTTTGAACTTGACTTAGAAAAGCAAATGGTTGTGATATGAAGACCGAGAAGCATTAGGGAATTTTTATCAGCCTGGGAACTTTCCTACATACTCTGGTTCAGGGAGTCATTTGTGAATCTAGGATTGGTTTGTATTATGTCCCAAATTGAAAGGCACAGTGGCAAGCATTCTTTAGAATATTAAAATGGCTGCTTCTTCCTTAAGCTAATAGGGTATATAATTTTTGTAGATTTTTTTAAAGATTAGGATTTCCCCCTGACAGCCTCATGATTGGACCTAAATATTATTTATTATTTTTTTACAATACATTTACAAGGGTGCTTGTTGAGACTAGGAGACATAATTGGGAAGCCCTGAAGCAGGGTCAAATCAACTGGCTGTTGCCCCCACGGGATCTGAGTGTTTGCTTCTCACAGTGCATCACATAAGCCATTGATCACACTCACCTGTGGCAGCCACTCATTTATCTATACATTTTATTGATATGTGGACTGGGCTCACATTTGTTTAGTCCTTTGTGATTAATGAAGTGTATTTAGGCAAATTTTCTCATTTGATCCTGACAAGATTCCTATTGAATTCAAGATCTACTCTTACAGATCAGGAAAAACAAAAGCCATGAAGGGAACATCTGCCTCTCCTGAGTACACATAGCTGATGAGTGAGGCCATGACAGTGCCAATTCAAGTCCAACTTTGGATTCCAAGTCCAATTTCTTTTTCTACCACGTCTCAGCCATCAGTTGTTTCGTTAGAAGCTGGGTAGAAGACTAGCTTTGTGTGGTTCTGGAGGAAGAGAGGTTCTGAGGCGCCAGGGCATTTGGTGTTCCAGGTTAACAGCCCAGCTTTGCAAGCAAGGTTTGGCAGGCGAGTGTTGTGACGGTGGCACTAAGGGATGAGAGACTCAGCCGCAGGAGATCTGAGTTTAGACCTGTTTGACAATTCGTTCCATTCCTTCCAGGGGTGTCCAACCTTTCGGCGTCTCTAGGCCACACTGGAAGAAGAAGAGTTGTCTTGGGCTACATGTTAAATACATTGCAATATGTAATTACCAAAAAAAGTTCTCATAATATTTTAAGTAAATTTATGATTTTGTGTTGGGCCACATTCCTAGCCATCCTGGGATGTGTGCGGCCCGCAGGCTGCAGGTTGGACACCCCTGCAAGTTTAGACCTTTCCTTAATTTAGAGTGAGTAGCTGGATTGGGAACTATTTCAGATCAGTGGTCAGTAAACTATAGCTTCCTGGGTCAAGCTGGGCCTATTTTAATAAGTATAAATTTTGTTGGAACACAGCTATGCCCATTTGCTCCTGTTGCAGTATTTGCTGTGGCTCCTTTCACCCTCTGGGGGCAGCAGTGAGTAGTTGTGACAGAGGCCATGTGCCCTACAAAGCCCTTCTATTGAGAAAGTTTGTTTGCTCCTATTTTAGATCTTTCTCAATATTATTTTATTATTTAAATATTTTCATTGTCTTATTTTATTTGTCAATGGGAGAATAAGAATTTCTTAAAGAAGAAATTTGAATTCCATCTCCGACCAAGGGGGGCATTTCTCTTAGTCTGTAATGATTTGTCTGTCGTTGCAGAGGGTCTCTGAAGAAGCCCTCTCCCTCATTCCAGGAACTAAGAAAGGCGTTTTCTAGGTTGGTATCAATTTCCACAAACACAGGTTCAATTAAGGCACCTTTCCTTTTAATTTTTCCCATTCTTTATTGCCATTCAGCTTGGGGTTGAGCCAGTGAGCTTGGTGCCCCTGGGAGACCTCCTGCAAATACTGTTGCGCAAAGCAGTGGTTTCCCCGATGTGTGTCTCATACAAAACCAAACAATACAAATAATGCTTCCATGTGGCTTTCCTATGGCTGGTCTCAAGGGTGAGAGACTATCATAATATAACACATCAAAGCTGCTATAGAAATGGACAGGCAGAGGAGATCGTAGTCAGATGGCCTCAGAAACTCAATAGAAACATCCTCTGAACTGACAGTGGAAAGCTGCTGGTTTTTCCTTGGCTATTCACTGAAATGTGAAGGCTTCTAATCTCAACAAGTAATTGCAGAACATTTGCACTATTATCTACATGTAAATAATTGAGCAGATTACCAAGATATTAAACCTATTATCTTTAAAATATTAACTGAGAGGCAGGAATGATTATTTAAAAAAAATCTGTGGTTGCTAGACAACTGACTGCTAACTGGCAAAATTAGTTTGTTTCTTCCATTGTCTTGCTAGATGCTTCAAATGTCTAACCTGGATGAAGTGCTCATGTCATCTAAATAAATGTGGAGTCAGAGTTATGGAAATTCATCCTGGTGCAGGCTCCCAAATTGCTTAGGTTATCCTGTATTAAGCAAATAATTATTTAGTTTTTATTTACTTAGGAGCATTCCTTTGCTTAATCATATTGTATGCCTCTACTTTTCCTCATGTTTGTTAAATTTAGTTTCTCAACATTTACAAAAAAGATGTATTTACAAAACTTGTTTGATCTATAACATTCCTATTTCCAGAGTTTAGAAGACATATCATGTAGAGAGAAGCCAGACTGCAAGAAAAAATTCGTTCTATAGGACTTACAGTAGTATTATGCAAGAATATAAATCTTATTCAGATTCCTGTCTTCAACCCCTTATCTCTTGGTATCCTCAGAACTCACATTTTGTGGTCTAGAAAAAAGTAAGTAACAACTAACTTAGCTTTTTGTAAATAAAAGTAATATTCATGTTAGGCCAGGAAAATAGCTAAGTATTGATTATCAGATCCAAAAGATGAATAAGATATCCTCAGGAGGACCCTCTAGCATTGCAGAGGATGGAAATAGTTCTTTGCATTTGTATAGATGATGAAGCAAAATGCTTTGGGCTGGAAGAAAGATCTAGGCTTGGCAAGACTGCTCAGAAACCATTACAGTGTTAATTATAACATTAATTTAAGAATGCTCTTGAAAGGGAAAAACAAAACTGCTTCTCTATTGGATTCCCATCCATGGGCTGAACAGAAGAAATTTTTCCCCTCCCTAAAAACAACACATCCTCCAGCTGCATGTTTTGACCATGTCTGATCTCTGCCTCATTGATCCACTGGCCAATCAATCATGTGGAAACAAAGCTGTCAGATGGCAGTGCTTTGGTTTGCTGCCCTCACAAATGTATTCCTTGTTGACTGACATCATGCCAGCCAGTGAACACTTGAGTGGTGCTCTCTGTCAGGGCTTCAGAAGAGGAAAGCATGCTGGGGCAGACATCCCATGTTTATTGCAGAGTCAGAGGGTCTCTTAGGAGTAGTCATATAAGCTGCTCACTTGAGAAAACTTTTTTATGAATTTATTCCATAACCCCAAGACAGGATGCAATTAGTCCCCCTTGCAGGGTAGCCCAAGAAATTCATGTAATGCGTGCAGGCTGCAGCAGCTGACAATAGGGCCTACTGCTGAACTGAACTCTTCCAACACGGAAATAACAATCTAAAAAATCCCCATGATAATTTTCCATAAATCCAACACATGAGCTCTTTTTTATTGAGAAGTAATATCAGAAATTCAACCTTACAAGTCTCCAAAAGCAGTTACAAAACAAGATTATGGTGGCAATATTGTAAATGGGAAATCACTTGAATGTCAAACCATTTGTCATAGCAGTGGCAATAATGATGCTAAACACATACACTGAGTTTTCAAATATTAATTCCTTAATTTTTTTTCTCTGTTAGACATGATGAGGTTCACAAAACCATCACCAAACTGACTGTGGAAATAATAATATCATCACCATCATCTGCTGGTGAAACATGGATGGCTCTGTCATTCTGCCCCATAGACACCTGCAAACAGAAGCAGGAGTCGGACATAAATCCCTGGAAGTGAAACAACAGGACATTACAAGGCTCAGAGCTCAGAGTGTAATTGTAAACCTGCATGCTAATCAGCCTGACGTTTAAAGATACCAATCATAGTGAAAATGGCAATAAACAGAGAATTAATTTTTCAGGCTGACTGTTACTGTTTGCTAGTCATACAATGCTCTAGAATTCCAGCTCTGGAGTTTACTTCTAGTGTAGTGGTGGACCCCATTCGCTATGATTTGTTGGGAGCCAGCTACAACATGTCTGCCCCTGTTTTCCTCTGTGAGCACTAATAACGCTCCTATTCTGTGCAGGCATTGTGCTAAGCAGTAAGAGAGGTACTAACGAAGCGTAAGGCATAGGTTTGGTCCTGTAACAACTTAGAGTGTGATTGGGGGAAAAATGTGTATATACCGTTAGAAAAACTCAAAGCAAGAAAACCTAAGGAAATTTAGATGCTTCCAATGGATTTAGCAAAGTCCATTCCAGATGGAAAGAAAGCTACAGAAAATAAATAACAAGTGAGCGAAGCGCAGAGGCTTCTTAGCCAGGTGAGAGGCAAGGAAAGAGTAACGAAAGAAGCCATTCGTTCCTGACCTTGGACTACGTTTCTTCTTTACTGGTGTGTTACATAAAATAACCCCCTGGAAGCAGTTGTAGGAGAAACCCATGCCTCTCATTTGAAAGATGATGGAAGTGTAAACTTTAAGGCTTCTACTGACTTTTCACATCTTAACTAATATGTTCCCTCTTTTTTAGGGAGACTCTTGGGTTTTTACTGCATTTCTATGGCTTTGTGTGCATATTTTTACTATAACACTCAACAGAGTGAATAGCACCCCAGTGCGTATCTGCCTTCCTTAAAAGTAGGAATTGCCTTTGCATCTTCTCATCTCTGGTGCTTAGCATAACACCTTCAACATAACACCTGCTGAACATGTGTTTGCTGAATGAATGAACCATGACAACTGCTTACAGGGCCGAGCTGGGATTAATGTTCAGTTAAAAAATTCCAATATCAATATGCTTTCCACCATTCCATGTTGCCTATGCAGGAGGACAACTTTCTCAGAAAAAGAAACAGAATTCTGTCCTTCCACTCTGCTTTGCTGTGAGGTGAGTTCATACTTTCGGGAAACAACTGGGGACTATACTAAACCCACCAATGAGATAGTTACTCAGATGGTATGCAGAAAAAATCAAAAGTATTCTTAGATTACCTTCACCAAATATGTATGTCATGGAATAAAAAACTTTTTTTCACTTTTGCTTGTTACACTTGCATTCGAAGACTAAGTTTCCTGCATAATTGCTCTGGTCTGCTTCATTTTATTTCATTTCAGTGGCTGTGTAATCAACCTTAACGTTCCATTAGGAAACCCAAGCAGGTGAAGAATTGCACAACTGATCTGTCTTTACCACAAGGTGCTTGGGAGTGTCTCAAGGAAGGGGTCAATGGCTGCTTGGCAAATATTGGTGGCTGTTTACCAGTCTCAAATTTTTAATATTTGAGAAAATTTTTAAATGTTTTCAGAAATTGGTAACTTCATTCTAAGCTGTAAATACTACCAAAGAAAACAAAGCATTAAAAACCTTCAGTTTGAATAGGAAAGAGCAATACTGTTCTGCTAAGAAACCTGATACCAGGAGCATTCTTATTAGACAATTGGGATCCTAGGAGGAACATACCTGAGGTGAAGCCGGGGCTGCTTTTCTTTCAAAGAGGCACTTACATTTACAGTTCTATGTGGGAACCTCACCTTATGGACCTTACGAGGTGAAAGGTCAGAGGTAGACTTTGAATTGTAATCAAGTGACTTTGCCTGTTTCAATATCACACTGAATATCAATTAGTAGAAAACATAAAAAAAGTATTAGTATTAGTATACTGAAAAATTCGATCTCTTCACATATCAGAAAAAAGTGTATAAATTATGTGCTTTCTTTTAAGCCCTGCTCTCATTTCTGAAATAGTTCACAAATTTAATTTGCCACCTATTTAACAAAGAAAAACAGGTTTTTCTTTCTTTTCTACTATTTTTCCTTCCTTCCTTCCTTCCTTCCTTCCTTCCTTCCTTCCTTCCTTCCTTCCTTCCTTCCAGGGGTTTGGGATTAATTAAAGTGAGTGGTGAGTAATGATGTCTGCCCCTTTGACGGTTGTTGCCAGAGAGTTTTATTATTTGTATGGTTTGTTGAAATGGCCATCCAATTTGGTGATTTGGTAGTCACATCACTCTTCCCTTTTTAGATAGCAGATTCTGTGATAGTACAGAAAACATGAATGGCCTTCCTTTGTGCATAGCAAAGTAGGAGGCACTTCCCTGTCTTCCACATCTCCTACCTTCTCTCTTTTTTGTCTGTCCCTTTGTTCTTTGATTTCCTTTATGAGCCATGCAGAGCTTTCATTTCACTTTTCTAGTCAAAAAGGAAAGTCAGGCTTTTCTACCTGCAGGTTTTACTAGAACTATAAACTGATATATCTAAAAGAAATCATCTTCACTCAAATCCATCCACACTATTTCTGTTAACACTATCAGCTTTCATTACAAAGTCCATTCTTCTAGCCTTCTCTCTTTCACAATGAGTCCGCAATTCATTTGCCACTTGTGCCTTTCTTTTCTTTCCTCTCCCAGAGTTACAGGGCTATCTATGTTATTACTAAACTATTGCAACATCTTTTGTTGGGCTTTCTCTCTAACTAGTTCTTACTATACAATGTATCTGATTATTGATTCCTACATTTATATTCTTGAAGTTCACCCCTGGTCATATTACTCTGAAGCCCTAAAACATTCACTATCAACCTGATGTCTTCAGAGTAGAGTTCAAAGCTTTACGTTATCATTCATGGCTGTGCTGAAGATTTGGAATATATGTATTGGTGAATATAAAGTGGAAGGAGTACAAATAATGACACCTTCATTTCCGGGTTGCTTAGAAGATTATATAAGATAATTTGTAGCACAGGGCATAGAGATAATCATCTAAATAAAACAAATAAATGTTAGTTATTATTTTCTTCCTCTATTTGGAGACTGTTGGAGTAATAGAGAAAAGAGATTAGGTTTTCCTCTCTGCTCTGGCTAGACTGAATAGAAAATTTTAATTGTCTTTGAAATATAATAAGTTTTAAACAATTTCATCAGCACAAAGAATAAAACTGTAGTTCCAAATTTGCTTATTAATCATTTACTTTTGTAATATATTTCAGAAACATTGTAAAAACAAAAATTAAAGAAATCTTTGCTGCAATATCCCACATTAGAGCCTTACCAATGGTAGTGTATTATGTAATTTAAGCCGGGCATTTTTAATGCAGTTTTAAAAATTACATGGCCGTATTATTCAAATGAGAAAAGTAGTCGATGTGCATTCAGATTAGTTCCTTTAACGATACTGTGTAAAACTCCACGGCTATTACTGACTCAGTAGTACAATGATAACTTGCAATACCCCATTGGCTTCAATAAAAGGGAAGAGAAAATGGTTGAAGTTATCTTAGAAAGGCTAATATGAGGCAGTATTAAAATAAGGGATTTTTTTAACTCAGAAAATAAAAGGTACAAAGAGAAATATGTGCATTCTACCCACTTATGTTCCCTAAAGGGGCTCCAGCTTCCAGGATAAAGTACAAGCTGAATTTATAAGGGGAGTGTTTAAGGCACTGCTTACCCTTCAACCTTGACAGGGTAAGACCTGGATATGAGAGTTTTGAAGCTGCAGGGGAAGGCATACAGCAAGAAGGCCCCCATCCCAGAGACAGAAAAAAAGAGCATTCCTACTTCAGAAGGGGATGGTAGGGAGTTATTTCATCCAGGGGTTCTTTGATCTCAGTAGAAGGTCCTAAGTGTTTGGATCCAGTTACTTGCTCAAAAAAAAAATCATCAGAATTCAAAATTGCTAATTTAAAGATGATTAAGATTAGGGCTTCTTCTAAATCAATATGATCCTTTTCTAATGTTTGCACTAAAGTTGGTATCACTACTGCTGGCATCTCTCAGCTGCCCCAGTCCATGATATGGGGGTAGAGAACCTTCTTGCTGTTCTCAAAGCCCCCAAATCTGCCTAACTGATGTGGCTCTCTTTGGCATTGTCCCACAAACTGAAAGGTTGCCGGTTCAATCCCGGTCAAGGCATAGGCCTGGGTTGCGGGTTTGGTGCCGGGTTGGGGTGTGTACAAGAGGCAACTGATCAAAGTTTTTCTCTCACATCAATGTTTCTCTCCCTCCCTTTCTGTCTTCCTTCCCCACTCTCTAAAAAAATAAATAAATAAAATCTCAAAAAAACCACACCCATATCTGAGAGTTACTTGTTCACCTCACAGGTTTTCATGCCCTGTGAGGGGGAACAAGTAACACGCCTATGTTTTCCCATTCAGTCTTTGGCAGGATGTCTATTCTGACTTGGTTGTCCTGATTTTCATTCTTTGTCATAACTCTTCTTGCATCTCCTCAAAGCGGGCAATGACCTATATTTTAGCACCTACTCAAAGGTTCAAACTGATCCTGACAATCCTGCAATCTAGGCTGTCCCTTGCTATCTAGAGCTGTATTTGATTGAGTCTTCCTTAGTTTTCTATAAAAAATATTTTTTTTGATAGCCACGCTTCTATAGGCATGGTCTGCTAATGGTAACTGGTATTAGAACAGGGACATATTGGAAATGATAAAAGTCAACCTGTACTTTTAGCCCTGTCTAGTGACATATGGGTTTGTTTGTATGTATATATCAACAGAAAGTGTAGGCTCTGATTATCCATGACATTTGTTCAGGGGGATCATTCTATTGGAAAGCTTTACCTTGAAGAAACTGAATGTAAGTAATGATATCTAGCCTGACTGGGTCCCTGATGCTCAGCAGGATGTTAATACTGGATCCAGGTCAATTAACTCCAACTATAGATGACCAGAAAATGTTCTACATAAAAGAATTCCTGACTTACCAAGTTGTGAACATAATAAAATGCTTGTAGTTTTACCCCACTACATTTTGAGGTGGTTTTTATGCAATAATATATATATATCTGGAACAAAGGGAAACTGTTCTGTGACCGAGATTCCATGGCCTCAGTCCGAAGTTGAAGATTTAAGGCTTGTTTTTTTTCTCCTTTCTCCATAACTCCTCCCTGAAAAACAAACAAACAAAAAATAATTTTAAAAAAACAACTGCCTTTTAGTTCGCTGCATTTAAACAGCTGTTGTCTCTCTTTGATGATCTTCTGCTCATTAGTCACCAAAGCGTATAGGACTTTCTCTTGCAAAACATGAAGATTTTGCTTGAAATAAAAAAAAAAAAAAGAAAGTTCCCAAATGAAGGAATTGAAATTATGCTTCGGTTTCCCCGTTTGAAGATTTACATTCACTTACCCAGTAAGCCTGGAAACAAAGGCACTATTAGTATGAGCATTATACCCAGGTTTTTAAATTTTTGATGACAAATTCATAGCTCAAACATGTGCAAGGGAGGAAAGAAGGCAAACGTGGTGACACAGATCACCAGAGAGCCTGCTAGGTCCGTGTGAATAGAGCTTGAGCGTACTTGCCCAGAGAGTGAGTCTGTTGTAACTGTAACAATGGCATTTTCTGCTTCCAATTAAATGCTGGTTCATTTAGGAGGTACCATTCCCAAAGGAAAAATCATTTCGAGACTCTAAAATCTCTAAATAGTATATTTTAACTCCATCAACTTCCATTGCCTTCTGTTAAACATCACAAAATCTCAAGGTTAGGATTTATTTCATGAAGAGGGAACATTGTGTTTTGTTGTGTTTGCCTACAAGGAGAGAAAAAATAAACACACATGGTCTTTGACAGTGTTCAGCTGTTTAAAACTCTAAGTTGAGAGCAGTGAAGAAATATAGTTTCCTATAACCATAAAGCTTTTATCCACATGTGGTTCCACATGTAAGTGTTTCTTCAGAGAAGGTCCCTCTCCTCCTCTCCATCTTTTAATTAATAGCTAATAATGGCCTTTTATTTGGATTCTCAAACTAATTATATTTTTTTCTAAAGCAGTTATCACTTTTTCAGGTAGGCCTCATTTATTAATTTGAGACTTGTATTAAATGTTCATTTTAACATTCTTTTGAAATCCCTTGGTCTTGGCAACACTAAAGAGTTTCCCAATCAGGATTGAGATGTCTTGAAGTGCTTTTTACCTTCTTCCTTAAATAAGGATTCATTATTTCATTGTCTGTCCATCTATCCATCCATTCATCTAATCTATACAATTATTATTTCTTAAGAAATTAGTAAATCAAACAATCTGGTAAGTGTTGAGAGCACTAAAATAGTGTAAGTTTCAATCTTCTCCTTTGGGAAGCGAAGATGAGAGCCATTGAATTTGTCTGAAATAAACATCGAGTCTTGTAATTAATGAACCAGCTTTGCCAGCCAGGTAATACCTATCTTTTGTCCATAAAATACCCAACTTGTCAGCAAGATTATTTTTCACAGCAATTATTGGGTTTCCATAGAGATTTAAGGAAAATCTATACTACTTTTGGCTTTCCAGATCATTGCTTTGGCAGAGAAGGGTAAGGCAGGTAAAAAAAGACTGTGGAATAATACAACACATTATCAACTATGAAGTCAATGCAAAAGTGTTTGAATGTCATCTAAATGTGACCAATGGTTAAGAATATTAGGTGCTTCTAAAGATGAGTAAAATCTAAGACTTTACATATTTTGGCATGTGCTTTTAAAATGCATTTTTATGTTACATTATGGAAAGATTTGCATACCTTAATATAACCACAATAAAGATATCAATTTAGTATCCAGTCAACCCTTCAACCTGTGGAGATTTTCTTCTTACAGATGGAAGGCTAAAACTATTACTCACCCTGCTCCCAGAATAGAACCAAGGGGAACTCCCAAAGGAACTGAAAAGGCATATAAACGCAAAATGGATTAAAAAAAAATCCTTTCTTTCTTTTTTCTTTTTCTTTGTACCCCCCCCCCCCATACATAGCCTATAATCAGTCCATGGATTTCACTTCTGGTGAAAGAGAAATCACTGAAACAAAAAACATTGTAGGGCTTCAGAAATATAAATTTATATGAACAAGAATAGCATTTTCCAGCTCTTCTTGTGGGATCAAAAATACTGTAGGGAAGAAAGCACCAAAGACATGTTCATACCTCTGGGCATGACACAGTGGCCTGTAGGGCCCAGGGAGCAATGCTTCTGTACTGCAGCTCTAGAAACCACAGGGATCCTTGGCTCCCACACAGGCGGCCTAATGATTCTCTTTAGAGTGCGTGAAGCACAGATTCCACTCTTGGCTTTCTGTTTTTGAAAGCTGGGCCTGTCCAGTTTTCTGAAAACAGGTCTATCTTCCTTGACTCTCAGAGTTCCCTACACATTTGTTCAATAACTGAGTAAAGGTACTAGACACAACATGAAATGTCTCTTTGGGTTAGGTTTCCTTCACCTAGAGTTTGACTGGGTGACCTCTAAGACACTCCGCAGCCATCTCCTCTCATGTGCACTCACTTGTGCCATAAGAACTGTGAATATTGCCCTTCTTTCCTTGAGATAGCTGTCTGGCCTTTTATACAGGCCAGAGAACATGTGTCCTTGGGAGAGGAGAGCTGCTAGTTTAAGAAGCAGTGGAGGGAGTAAGTATCACAATTGGTAGAATGCTGAGAATCAGAGGACTTTATGTTTAGATAAAATAACGTGGGGACTGTGTTCTAATTTTATCACCCCTTCATTGAGTGATGGTTACATTATGGAAAGATTTGCATATGAGGCCATGGTATCCACATAAAAGAACAAGGAAATTCCTTAGGAAACAAGGAATGTAGCAAAGACACTCTTTTCTCAACTCTGCTTTTTAAAATAATTCTTTTTATTTTATCTTACTTAACAATACTGATACTCAAGCATTGAGGAAAAATGTAAATAAAAATCATCCACCATTAACATTTTGGGACATATTCATTTTCTTTTGCTATTTATACACACACAGAAACACGCACACACAAAAATGTATCTCTGCCTCTCTCTTTAAAATCTTTCCTCTTTCATCCACTCACCCATTTATCTAGCTAACCATGTACAATGCTACAGAACCTTAGCACCCTCTTTCAAAAACCACTCAGTTTTAAAAAGCCACTAGGAGATCCCTTAAAACTGTGCCTGCCATGTTTTTCCTCTTACTTAGTTTAATTTGGTGCCTGGGCCTCAGAAATTCATTTTAGGAAGAGTTGAGAGTTGTCACTGCTGATGGTGCCTTGCATGAACATGGCTGTGTCTAGGCCAGGGCTTGCTTCTCAGTGTTTCGTTTCTTCTGGTAGCCCAGTCCCACAGCTGGGTTGCCATCCCTGATGCCTTTGTTCTTTCATAATACAAATCCTATCTGTGAGTAAATACAACTCTACTTGGTCATCACCTCTGGACTTTAACAAGAGCTTCTAAGCCAGTCTCCCTGCTTCCTGCTCACCACAAAACAGCAAGAATGATATGTTTTTAAACCTAAGTGTGATTTTGTCACTTGTTTTTTACTAGGAATAGAATAGTCTGTCAGCCATGACCCTTACTGAGGCCAGTGCCTCTGACCACATCTGCTGGTACCCAGTTGTCTGTATAGTCTCTACAAGGCACGTGGAATGAATTTCTCAGCCTTGAATATCTCCAAAGGCATTTAAGTTCTTCTCTTCATTTGGTTGATCATTTTAGCTATGACTTCATTACCATCTGACATCAAGTATTGCTATTCAGAAGGTCAGTTACATTCTGAAAAGACTGTATGGAATCATTGGTCAATAAGCCAGGACACTGGCTTTTTCTCTGCTCACCGTCCATAGCTCTGAAGATCCATCTCAGCCTCAGAGCTCCCAGAGGAATCAGCTGAGGCCTCTGCTACTCCTGCATCTCAGTTCAGCTTCTTTTTCTGCCCAGTCCTGCAGTTCACATCCCCTCACGATCATTTTTTGTGAGGACAGTTTCTGATAAACTCCATGCATGCAAATCTGCACCTGTGGATCTGTCTCTTAGAACACCTGATCTAGGAAAGTTGGTCCCAAGAATGGACTAAGAAAACAGGCTTTAAATTGGGATGTTGGAACTGGTTCACTGATAAATGAGGGCAACATCACTAGTGGTAGGTGGGATACAGATAGGCTCTGGGTTGCCCTTGGGTTGCACTTGTTAAAACTTTTCCCAATGGTGAACTGATATGGAAAAGTAGGATAGAATTGCATTGGCAGGAGCCATATGTTAGGGGATTGAGAAGTTCAGGGGATGTAGTAATCATAAGGAATAGGGAATTCTATGACTCTAAATGAGTACAGGTTATAGTTTGGAGAAAGACAATGAAATATGAAGAATGATTAATCACCAACTTAAGGACTGAAAGTCAGAGGGCTCCTTCATAGCATACACAAGCATGCTAATTTCTTGCAGCCAGATGGTAGAAAAAGCTGAAGATGATGCCTAGAACTTAATTGAAAAGATAGTATAGCTCCATAGAGGGCTGAGTTCTCAATCTGGCAACTTTGCTGTGCTGAGACCACAGGTAGAGGAGGACTCTGGGAGTTGGGATGGGATGTCTGAATCAATACCTTTGACAGTATCAAACCCCATGTTCCCCTGAATCTTTGGGGTCTATAGAAGTAAGTGTCCCACTTCTCACTGTTAAATGCCTGAACTTCACATTTGCTTAAATTAAATGAAGAGAACTCTGTCTTACAGGGCAAGATGCACCCTCTCTCCTCAAGGATTTACCCTTAGTGCCACTCCTGGCCACCAGAACAATAGTTAGGTTGAAAAGACATCATTCATCTGGCAAAGTTCTGGGCCTCCTGGGTGGTAAAAGGAAATATACATTGAAAGATATAAGAGATAGCCACAATGTACTGATGGGATCCAGGAAAGTAGGGCTGGACTGGTCCTCATAGTGCCAAATCAAGGAGGGCAGAAAATTAAGTTGAACAAAGAAGAGTTTACTGACTTGGGAATACTTTGCTGTGATAAAGGATTTCACACCTGGGAAGGACCCTGTGAGATTATGCTTCTATGCTACTAGATAGGCACTTTATAAAAAGCAGTAGTCCACATTAGTAAACTAGAAGTGACAGAATTGCTATGGTAGATGATGGAAGAGCAATCGAAGCCTTGGGGAAGTGGACGTGCTAGTGTGGTTATGTTTAAGTCCAGAAGACCTCCTGCTGACTATGCTCTGTGGGAGAGCCCATTCACACAGGCTAGCCCATAGTATGCCTTTACATGCTTGACCTAGATCTATGTTAACTCTCTGTCCTCTGATATAGCCCAGTAATCTCATCCAGATGAGCAATGAGTCATGAGTGTGTTCATGTCATTGGTATTATATATATGCCCCAGAGAGTGAGAACTACATCCACTAAGATTCATGTCCTATTCCATTATTGAAGTTTATAGAAGTTGAGTGATCTGGGGCATGCCAGGACATACCCTCCAAAGTAAAGTGCAAATTATTAAATTTCTCAGATGTCACCACTAAGAATAAAAAACAACTTCTGGCATTCCTCTGAAATGTGGAGTCAGCTCTTACCACACTTTGATAGAATGTTGATCTCCCAATGACACAGTAGGCTGCCAGATCTGAGTGTGGCTCACAGCACAAAAGGACTCTACAATA
Source organism: Anoura caudifer (assembly GCA_004027475.1). NCBI lineage: Eukaryota > Metazoa > Chordata > Mammalia > Chiroptera > Phyllostomidae > Anoura > Anoura caudifer. The sequence continues at coordinate 112,323 of PVKU01002614.1, forward strand.
GGTCCATACTCTAGTGTAATTAACCCTGCTGTATGGTTCCTATGGCCCAGCAGACCCTATGGTGTCAGAGGTGTCTGTGGTGAGAAAAGTTGTCATGGGGAGTGTATGGAAAGCCCCAAAAGGAAGATCACAACAGGCATACCTGTGGCTCTGTAGTACAGTCCTGCCATCTGTAATGGATACTTGTGCAGCATTTATAGCTCCTGGAATGCTAAAGGTCCCTGATAGAGATGCTTGTCCATAGAATATCAGGTAACCATGCAGCCAAGTCTGCCCATCATGAACTTGGTTCTCAGACCAGTAAATCATAAGGCTAGATAGATTCGGTAGCAATGCATGTAAAATGGAAATGTTGTATCCAGAATCAGGCTTAGGCTAGGCCAGAGGGCACTTAATATCGGACAAGTTGCAAGAATGAGATCGAGTCCCTGGCTGGATAGCTCAGTTGGTTAGAGTGTCATCCCAATATGCCAAGGTTTTGGATTCAACCCCTGATAAGGCACATATAGGAATCAGCCAATGATGCATAAATAAGTGGAACAACAAAAATTGATGTTTCTCTCTCTCTCTCTCTTTCTCTCTCTCTCTCTCTCTCTCTCTCTCTGCACTCCCTATGTTCTTCTCTCTCTCTAAGAGCAATAAATAAAAATAAAGAGTTCTCACACAGTACACCCCTAGAAGTTATCAGCCTGGATGAGCTATGGATGGCTCAGCTGTGTCACCAGTGTCACCAGCTTGGACATAATACTCTAGGAGGATGGAGCAACACTCTCCAAGATGTAGTGTACAAACCAACAACTTTTACATAGTGCTGTATCCCCAATAGGTAGGAGACACATGGAGTCAGGAAGCAGAAATGACCCTGTTTATTATCATTCCCAGAAACACAGTTGAGGGATTTGTCCTTCCTTTCTCCACAACTCTAAGCTTTACAGATCTATGGTCCTGACTCCAAGAGGGGAAAGGTCTCTACTAGGAAATAGCAATAACCCTGTTGAACCTCTCTATGGCTGCCATCTGCCTAGTTCAGATTCCTTATGCTAAGAGACTAGCAGGTGAGGAAACTTGTCCTGATCAGTAGGAAGAGTTAGTGTTTCTGATACACAATGGGACAGGGAAGAATGCTTGTTGACTAGTTGACTCACTGAGTGTCTCTTGATACTCCTCTGCTTAGCGTTTATGCTAAATGGAAAAGGGAAGCTGTCATCAGCTCAGAAAGTCATGGACAACAGGTGCAAACCTCCCTCAGGGATGTTGGTTTTGGTCATCTATCACATAAGCCACCTAGACCAGGAGAGATGCTAGCTGGAGTTGAGGGGAATAGAGAATCTTAGAAGAGGAGGGAGATAAAGAGAATTAATTGTATCCCTAAGAGTAACTGTAAGAGCAGTGGCTGTAGTTAATCCTACTAACCTACTTCTTGTAGGTTTCCCCAGGCAGTGTCAACTGGAATTCTGGAGGAGATACTCCTAGATGGGGTAAACTTTCTATATGAAGCAAGTGGATCTTAGTAATATGATCATGATCAGTAGTAGAAGATATTGTGCACCTGCCAGATCTCTCTGGCATGAACAAGGCACTCATTCTTCCAATTGCCAGTGTGCTTGCTGACCAATTCCAGATGAGTCTGTCTCCAAGCATTCTTTTCAGCCTAAGGGAGCTGACTCACCCCATGTTATAACCTCCCTTAGGGGAAGCTTGTGTCACCTGACTGGTCCATGCAGTGGTACAAAGGCCTTGTTTCAATTTAGGAGATCTCTAGCAGCTATCCCAGCTCCAGAGCTCCTGGAGGGTTTGGCTAAAATCTCTGCTGTAACTGCAACATAGTTCAAATTCTCCCACAGCTAAATCCTGCCCTTTGTACTATATGAAAGATGTTGTTCCAGAGATGATAAACTGCCCAATAAACTTTCTGGGTGCATATTTCAATCTCAGTGTCTGTTTCCTGGGGAACCCAACCTAACACAGAAAACCAAACGAATGGAAAGGCATAGCATGTTTTTGGATGAAAATATTCAACAGCATATGAGGTCTGTCTAGAAGTTATTCAGCTATGTAATATGAAAAATAGAGACATTTATTGAAGAAGATACAAGATACAAGAAACATTGTACATAGGACAATGGCACATCAGTCTCCTACAAAGTAGGCACCTTGGGACCTCACACAATTTTCTCAATTGCCATCAGGTACTCCATCATATTTGCCTGAATCTCATCAATGGTCTGAAATCTCTTCCCTTTCAAAGGTGATTTTAGTTTTGGGAAAAGGCAGAAGTCTAGGGTACCAAATCTTTGCTGTAGAGGGGCAGAGTTACCTGGGTGATTTGATGTTTTGCCAAAAACCTCTGCAAGAGATGGGATGCGAGAGCGGGTGCATTGTCATGATGAAGCTGCCAACCACCAGTTGCTCAAGCTGTGGTTTTCTAAATCATCCAAATAGTTTCCATGGAGAAATGTTCAAGTTTAATGCAAAATTTGATGCAGATTCATTGCTGAAATTGCTCAGTCATCTTGAATGTGAAGGCCACACAGTGCACATGCTCACTCCATGGTGTCTACCGCCCCCACTGACTAGTGCAGTGAAGTGGTCATTGTTCACACATGTGCATTCCAGTCTACACTCCTTGGCTGCCAGGTTACATCAATGTCATGCAAACCATTCTCATTATATTAACAATGCTAGATTCTTCCAGACAGACCTCTGATTAACTCAATCACTGTTAATTCTTAAGTTGATCGATAGCCCGCAATAAATATTTGAACTTATTTTTTTAATTAGGCAAAGTGACTCAAAATTTCATATGCAAAAAAATAAGTAAGAATAGCCAGGAGAATGTAAAGAGGATATTAGTTCATCCAGATCATTCTAGGTGTCAGAATATCTACTTCCTCAACAAAGAAACAATTTGTAGAAAAATAATTTTTAATCAGAATTTATTTTTTAGTCTTTTGTTTCATGTTGAGACAAATTAGCTAGCTCTAATGAGGAAAGATGTAAATGACAGTAAATTTTTGATATAGTGAAATTCTGAAAGAATTGATCTATCACCAAATTATTTTATATCTGACTTGGACCCTTATTACCTCCTAGCTCAATATGGTCTGGTATACATGTTATGTTCTTATAGCATAAACATACTTATTCATGGCAGAGTATTGTTTCATTATTTCTAGTTTGTTTTCATTGTAGTAATATGTTCTATAATGCTAAAGTAGTTATATAGTTATATGAAATAAACAGTGGGGCATCTACCATAAAATTTCAGAAAAAGATCAAGATGCTAAACATTACCAGAGACAAAGGCTTATCCATCTCAACTGCAGAAATTGTTTTTGTCATGGTTTATATTCTCCTGTTTTATAATGGCAGTAATAATGAATAAGTTGTAAGTACTGACATGTAAGAAGTCCCCAATGATTGAAAATATCTGATCTGTAAGGTCGAACTCTAATTTTGCTGTTTGATTAAATTAATGGTTATTTTCCAATTTTCTTCACAGTGAAAGTGAATACCTGTTATATAGGAAATAGTGCCCTGGGTTGTATGGTGTTTCCGACTGTGGGTGTGAGACAAGTGAAATCTATGTATTAAAATGGTACTGGGCGTTAAACAATTGCTCCTTGTGATTGTTGCACCAGTTCTGTGCTGTCTTTTTAGCAAAGACAATGTGGTTCTTTCAAGAAAATGAGTTGATAATATGGGTGAGATAAAAAATATTCTTCTTCACAAGGAATCCAGCTTTCTTATCACTTCTAAAAAAGAAAACTAAGGAATCTTTATCTTTGCCTCTCTCATTTCACATCCACTACTGGGAAAATTTGAAAAAAAGATTAGAATGTATTTACGAATCAGTAGCTGCTCCAACTAGAAAACACATACCTATATAAATATCTTTGTGGGTAAAGCTTTATTTAAGAATAATTTTTTATCTAGGATGATTACTCTACCCCATGTAGGCTATGTTTTCTGTTTAAGGGTGTTGGTATGCTTTTTGTCAATCCAAGTGTTTGCTGACCCCATATGACTTTCTGATTGCATTTGTCATTAGCCCTGAACCCCAACTCTGATGCATCCAAGCTGATTGATAGGCTGCTGCTGCTGTTGCCCACACGTGGTGTGAATTCCGGCCCTGCTGGCCTCTCAACCTCCCTGGCTCTCAGCCACATTCATCACTTCCTTCAGGAACTACCTCCCCAGTTCTGCCCTCCCTAGAACAAGGCCTGCTTTTGCTTTACCATTTTTAACCTCCTACACCTTTAAGTTCTCCTTTTCTTCTTGCTCACATTTATGCTACAGAACTTAAAGTTTCCTATTTTATCTATCCCTATTAAACTCAAGGAGCATTCATTGTATTGTGTTTCCTTTTATCCATCTAAATAACTCATTCACATTGTAGTAATGATGCATAGTCTTTGTTATAAATTTATTTCTAGAGATAGTTTTTTTATCTTGAGTTGAGATGGAGAGAACATAAAATGAAATAATTTTGCAAATGTTTACTTCTTGAATAGTCATGAACTGAGATGACTGTAAATGAATCACAAGTATTTCCACTGCTCTGGCTCTACTTTCTCATCTACCATTTGTGTTTCTCCAAACTCTTTCATTGTGTACAGCAGTATCTGACTTGTGTCGGTGCACAAGTTTTAAATGCTTTATCAAACTAACAGCTACTCCTCAAGAAGTGCGGTTGATTTTGCAGATAGTCTTGCTTCTTTATTTCTTTAAGTTGAAATAGTTGAATTTAGGGCAGCAGATCAGCCAAATATAAAGCGAAAAGTAATATGCTAGAGGGAGTTGTCTGGAGAGGTGAGTGTCCACTATGGCTCATGTGAATCCAATCACTTGATGCTCAATCTCTTAGGAAAACAGAGGCAATGGTCAGGTGAGATGTGCTCACCGTGGCCACAGCCGTGTGTGGACTGCAGTCCTGGAACTTTCAAGGCATGTTACCTGGAACCTAGGACATGCTCAAATCCATTTCTAGAATAAATGATTGAGTGGAAAGGCATGAATAAATGGTGTTTGTTCCTCAGAGTATCAACCATGTGAGAGAAAACAGGGGTAAAAATTTCTGTAATAAGGCAAGCTAAATGTTGACAACCACCATTCCCAGCATTAGCAGGGCACACCTGTTAGCAATTGGCATAGGAACCTCAAAGCACATGGAACAAAATTAAAATAAATGTGCAAATAGGATTTTCTCTGTCACATTGTTAATCTAGGTGCAATATATACATCTGACCATCTGCCCTCTTTGAGGGAAAAACTATTAACTGGTCATTTCCTCGTGTAGGAATCAGTTTTGTTCCCCTGCCCTTTTCTGCCATCTTCTCCTCTGCATTTTGAAAGTTTCACAGAAAGATTATTGATATACTGACAGCAGGCTTTAAATCAAAGCACACAGTTAAATGGGTCTTTATTTGAAAGCTTTCTTTAGCACAGATAAACAATGATTTGTTCTGCATGAAGCTGATATAGAAGTGGAAAACAAGTGTTTGAGGTCACAGAACACAACGTGGTTTGCCAACTTATAACTAATGTTTCCAGACATTACATATTTCTTAAGCACTCATGGGTAAAATTCTGTCAGATGCTCTGGATTAATTTGAAAGGCAACGTGTTTAAGCCAGCACCTGTTCTTCAGGAGAATGCAGTCTAAATTGGGAAAGTCAGAGCATTTATGATAAAGACAGAACTTGTGTATGTGATTGAAATTATAATTAAAGACAGTAAATAAATTCCATAAATGATGCAAGTAACAGACAAGCACAAATGCTGCTGAGTGATGAGAAGGATGGCATTTTATAGGCACCTCGGAGAAAGGTTGTGCCTTCACAGCAAAAATATCTCCCTGCAAACATGCATTGTAAAATCAGCCTTCTTTAAACACCATTTTGGCATGTGAATGATAACAGCATCAGCTGCAATTTCTCTGAATAAAAACAGGGGCTATATATGAGGTATATAGGGGCAATGGTATGGTGACAAAAATAATCATTCCACTGACAAGTCATGGAGTCTGCACTTGTCCGGAAGCACAAATGTCAATATAACTCCTGTGTTGAACAAGTGAAACTCAGGGATGTAGCCATAAAACAACTTTATATTAATACTCTCTATTTAAATTCATCTCTGAGGCTTCTTTTTTGTTCCTGGCAGGCCCCATGACATTTCTCCTGATTCTTAAATAATCAAATGCCTTATAGTCAAGTTAAATCACAAAACACAGGTGGGTCAGTAATACACATGATCAATACCATAAAAAACAGATATTTAAAGCCCCAAATGTATTGAAAAGCTAGACTCTTCTTCTCCCCCTGCAGGAGGTGGGAAGTCTACTGTCAGGGAAAAGGAGTTGGCTTCTCTCTCGTATGCTCCCTCCACCAGCTTGCCCACCATGGTAGTTCCTGACCACTTGGGATTGGTGCCTGGGGAAGGAAGAGACAAAAGGTGTCCGGAAATATCCCACTGCACTGATACAGTCATGAACTGATGTTGGTGCCTGCTGGACTTTGGAGGTGTTTAAAGCTAGCAGTCTCTCTCCCTCTACCTATCATCTTTCTCTCTCCTGAGCTTTTCATGGCTTCTTTGGAGATTTCCCCTATTTCTGAGAATCTTTCCCTAGCAGTTCTTTTGGAAAGGTCAAATACATTCCTATGCTTTCTGAATAACTGACTCCTTCCTCTGCTTTTAGAAATCTAATCATACCTCTAGCTTTTCTAGGTTTTCTTTTTAGGTTGTCTTCTTGGATAGGCCTTAAGAAGAATCACAATAGGCCTACATGGTCCAAGAAAAGCACTCACCACTCACCCACCTATATGTGAGTTATTAACAACTATGTGTTGCACACCTCCTTTGAAAAAATTTTACTTGATCTAATCTTTTTTGCAAAAGGATTTTCTTTGAGCCACAGTTGAAAGTAACGCCTTAACATCTCTTTGTGTGAGTATAGTATATTGATTAAGAGAATAAGCATTATAACTTTGATCAAGATAACCCTTCTAAGCTGTAGTTTCTTAGGTTTTTTTGAAAATCAAATGATAATGTGTATATACAGTGTTTAGCAAATGGCCTGTCACACAGGAAAAGTGGCATTATGTAGGAGCTATCAGTATTTGTTGAGTCATTGTGTTAGGGAATAAGAAAATAATGTATATTTATGTATACTCTCTGAAGATGTGCCAACCTTACAATTATCACTGATCCCCAAGATTTCAAAACAATGCACATATCTAGTGGCTTGACTGTTTGCTGAAATGTTTATTCTCTCCTGTACAGGGCTTGGATGGCTTCAATATTTTGTTCACTCTCTTATGTATGCATTTCTCCTCTTCCTTTCTGTTTTCTTTACTCAAAGGGGAAAAGGAAAGGGGTTCATTAACATGCTCTGATGTATATGTCCTTTTCTAACATCGCTTTTTACAGGAAAAATGCCTTTTGGTGATAGGAACAGAGTGGTGTGACCAGGGCAACAGTAAATCTGTCCTAGAGCCACCTTCTGACTGTAAATCATCATCATGGAGGATTGGCTTTCTGCTTGTGGTGACACTTTACCCAGGGAAGTGACTGGAAAGATTGGAAGTGATTTCTACTGCATTGGCCCCTTTGGCATGGTTCATTTCTGCCCTCCTCTCAGCCCGAGCCAGTGGAAACGTAGTTTCTGGTACTGAGGATCAAAAGATGGCAGTCCCATCACAATGAAATCTCCAGATGCTACTCTGCCTCCCACCTTGTCAGCTCCCAGTAGGTGAAATATTTCTGAAGCAGTTGCCTGGATTTGCCAGTGCTGCTTTAAGTGAATCTGTTTTGCATTCCTAGCTTGTAGGTAAGAGCCATACAATGATAGCAGGTTAATTCTTTAAATTACTAATATTTCACACAGATACCTTAAGTAATTATATGCTTCATGCAATTATATTTAATTTTTATGACAAAATAAGATATTTAAAATTAAATTTGCTATAAAATATTTGTTGAATATTAATACATTTTAATTTTAATTTAAATATTTATTATAAAATAAAACAAATCCAGGAAACCACACCACACAAATGTGTCACTAAATGGCTTATTTTAGTTGAAACCCTTGTAACTGGCACCCAGGTCAAGAACTAGAATTTTTCAGCCATCCTCCCTGGGTGTGCCTCACCTTTACCTTACACCCTTCTTTCCCAGAAGTAATCATGGTCTTGACTTTTATAGAAATCACTTCCTTGTATTTCTTTATACTTTTATCACCCAAGCATGTCTCCCTGGAAGCTATAGTTTAGCCTTATCCAGTTTTTTACTTGATGATTTAAAAAATTTCTGTTAATCTACAATTTTCCCTTCTGTAACTTTCTTTGCTTTCTCATTTATTTGCTGAGGAAGACAAACCCTTGCCCTTTAGGGTTTCAAGGCCTGGGTATTGCTGATTGCACACTCTAGGTGCAGTTCAAATCTGTTCCTCTGTGTTTTACATTTCCTGAAATTGGGCAGCTTGTTGGATCTACAGGATCCATCAGAATCAGGAACAATTCCTTTGTTAAGATTTAGGGTATTGTCTTTAGGTAGGCAAAATGTCCAGTTTTTTTCTCTGTGATTAGGTGTTTATGCCTAGATTTATTAACTGAGATAGTTGTAAAATTGGTGGTATTCCAATTCCATATATTTATTATTAGATAATAAGCATCTACTTTTAAAAAGGGATGCTTTCCCTCAGATACTGTTTGGCTACCCCGTGCTTCTATTTCTTTAGGAAAAGCGAGATCAGCTTGATCTCTTAAATCAGTTCTTAAGAAGATGAATTAGATTCTTTTCTTCCCAATGTAACACATAACTGTTTACTTTTCTTTTTAAAATACCAATTCTTTAGTAACTTGTGGTTAACCTATTTGGGTGGGTTTCACAAATTTTAATTATTATCATGTTTGAAGCTCAGGTTGTCCCAACTTTGGTCACTGGGAGCCATTTCAACATGGTAACTAGGTTTTTTTGACACAACTCTACTAGATTTTGAAAGCCCCTTTCTGTTTAGTATGGCAGGATGCTACAGTTTCATCTCATTTTGTTTCTTCCATAGACTAGGAACTGCCATTCTTTCAAGAAGCTCTGGCTTCATTGATTGGAAAAATGGTATTTCAAGACCATCATATGCATTCGCTAGAGAGGATTATTGTTGTTAATTGTTTGGTCATTGTTTCTGGCCTTTTGAGGGGTAGAGCTGCATTATGTGCAGGCATGTGCACATAGGTGTCTGTGACTCATATAAAGTTTTTATTTATCTTCTGTAATATATCTGCATGTTCTTTCTGCACAGAAAAGCCTGGTTCTCGAGGATACAGGGGATGGCAGAATTAGAACAGCCCACACTGCACATGCAACAGTGTAAAAATAACATTAATAACATTACCATCATTAATATGCAAGGGAAAATATTTTAAAAAATTGAGTGCATATGCTCTTACCACCACCCTACTTTTTATAATTGTACTGCTTTTAAAATTCAGAACATACAGCCATATGTGGACATACATATGAACCATCTTCCCCTTTTAACCTTCATTTATAACTCCACGTTAAATGCTTACTACCACTCCTTAGGTCAGAGTTTCTCTTACATTTTTTTGAGTGTCTCTGAATGTTGTTTTCTGTTTTCCAGGAAGAACTCATGGAAACAATATTTTTGTCTCTCTGTAGGTGATAACAATTGGTCTTGGCTCATGTTTGAAAGGGTAAAAAATATTTCACTCATGCTTTCTTTTCTTGAGTATCATTAAGTATTACTGTCAGCAAGTCTAATAATCTAACTTTATCCCCCTTATAAAAGACACTTTCTCTTTTTGCCTAGAAGCACAAAACAGAATTTTAATTTTCGTATTTTCTTCTGTTGGCTAATTTCTGAGTCTTTCTATTTATGATTTATGTCATTCATTCACAAGTTTGATAATTTCTTACTGCTCTTGGCTTGTTTTGAAATAGTAGGTGTGGTTTGATCTGTTCTGTGGGTATGTCTTTCTGGAGGGCTTGCAGTGTTTGTAGGAATGTCATTTTGATTCTTGATTTTTTGATAATGACTGAATAGAAGTAGACTTGTCTTTTCCTGTTGCTTAAAGTTTAGGCAAAATTAATCTTCCTGGGTTTGTAGAAGGTGGTGTGCTTCTCAAAGCACACCTTTCCTTTTGCGTTGCTTCCTTTAGTGTTCACCAGTATAGCCCCTCATTCACTGCCATTTCTTGGCTCTGTTCTGCCTCCCCACAACACCCTTGCTTGTATCTGAAATTTCTCTTTCCTTTGTTTATATTGCCTGTACCCTGCTCAGTTGCAATTCTGCAGCTTCTCAGAGTGGGTCCTAGTTCATAGAATTGGTCTGCTCTGTTCTCTTCACTCTGCAGTGCAGATCTGTTAGAATTATCCTGCCCCCCGACTCAGCTGCTATTCTCAGGTTGGTCCACCAACCATGCAATAAATACCTGGTGGCAATTTGGGGGGGGGTTCTCTTGTTGTGTGGTCCATGAAATATCTGCATTCCTTTGATTTCTTCGTCACTGGCAATGACTCCAGGAACATCTTGTGAAGGTGGTGGTTTGTCCCCACATGCTTGTTTATGAGAATAGCAGGGCAATTTCTCACCTAGTTTTGTTATAAACGTTGTCCTAAGGGTTTTTAGTTTTACAGTCTAGTTCATCTACTCCTTTTTAACTGGGAATAGGAACTTAAAAGCAATGCAACTCCTACCACCATCATTATTTTCTTTTTAAACATAAAATTTACTAGAAGTTTTTCTAATACACAGATAAAATACATATACACCAGTGTGCCCGAAAATGTACATTCCAGTTGTTATTTTTAAAATAAGTGTGAAAAATATTAGAGCACAGACTATATTTTATTTTTAATCTCAGTATCTTTCTTTTTATTTAATTTTTATTGTATTTTTCTATTACCATTTAGTCCTCTTATACTCTCCTCCCCCCAGCAATCACCACACTGTTGTCTATGTCCATGAGTCCTTTTTCTTTTTGCTCAATTCCTCCACCCCTTAACCTTTTTTTAATTGAATTTATGGGGTGATGCTGATTAACGAAATTATACAGGTATCAGTTGCACACAATTCTACAACACCTCATCTGTGCACTATATTGTGTGTTCACCACCCAAGTCATCAATAAACTTTTAAAATTTGACGAGGTACTTTTTCTTTTTTTCCCTAACACTCTCACAGTGAAGTCGTAGATGGGAGATACAGTTTCATTCATGTTGAAACCCTAAACAAAAAAAGTTAGCAAATGAGTACTTCTAATGGACTTTTCCACTTTTTACATTTGATACATACAGACAGCATTTCTTAAATGTCAGTTTTTGGGTAACACCATATATTTGTGAAAATAGATAAATGTTGGTTGTGTACCTTAAACATTTGTAACTGAAAGGGTAGATAAAAAACTTTACCTGTGTATCTTTTCCCTTGAAGTTTGAGCCTAGTATATTTGTAAGGTAGAAGCAGTTACCATTTGACATACTATGCTTTTTCAGAAAAACCATCAGTCAATCTTGTTAGTTATAGTAGGCAGGTAATGAATGCATATCTCAGACAATTGCCTTATTTTCAAAAAGTATAGCAGTTGTAAATGGGTTCTGATAATTTTATCTAGTGAATATTGTCTGTAGCTGTATCTGTAATAAAGAAAGAAATTAGATTTTGATACCCCTTTTTATCATGAAGTATCCCCAAGTATGTAATGCATTATCATATATCAAAAAGTTTCCCTGGAAATGCTCACATAATGTTACCCAGTTTTAAGTGATTTTTCCCAATCTAAGTAAGAAACTCCTGTTTAAAAGAAGTGTTCCACTTACTACTTTGTTGCCTATAACGTGTTGTTGTGTTTACAAATTATAGCCATTCTAGACTTACTTTAACATGCTTATGGGAAATCTTTCCTCTTTGATCAGAACAGTTGATAGTCACAAGAGATTCTTGCATGTCTAAAGAGAAAGTAAAACCTCTACTTGGAGGAATTTGAACCATCATCAAGATAAGAATAACCAAGTTTATACTAATATTTTATTTAAGTCAAAATGAGCAAAAAGTGAGGAACTAAAACATTAAAAATACCTGTTTCTTTCTATTGCCATTGCCTGAAATGTCCCATAGTCTCATCGACGATATAATCTTTTCCTATATCCTTTTTTCAACAGGGTAATTTTGATACCTGGAAAACTTCAGAGGACAGTTTGAAGGCTGACTTCTCTCAAGGGCTAATTTTTGAGGAACGAATATGTCTCAACATTTACTTCACTGTAGGTGAAGCCGATTCCTCAAATGTGTGTACTGAGTGTTATAAAGGAAAACCTATGAGCTTCGGAGTCACAAAGCCATTAGTTCAATCCTGGCTCAAAGGCTCCTTATGTGATCCAGGACAAGTTACCATGCTTTTTGGTTCTGTTTTTTTTTTCATGTATAAAACAGGCTTATGAGTTTTTTACTTAGAGTGTGGTGTATAGATTTAGAGTTTGGCATATCGAATATTATAGGCATCTAAAAATATACCCATTCACTTCTCATATGCAAAAGAATATATTTTCCAAAGTGAATGTAGAAAACATATGTGATGTGAAAATCTCCCCAGGTGATTTTATATGCCCTTATCGCTTCTGAAGACTTGGTACCTTAAAGTTTTAGCTTTTTCATCAGGGAAAGAAAGATCTTCAGGTACTAAAGCAACTAAACAAATCAATCTCTTAGAGACCAGTCATTAAAAGATTTAATTGAAATTAACCATAAATAATCATTGGTATCCTATTTATTTAAATTAATTAAATATTTGTTTTCTATTTATATCCATTATATTTATAAAACATCTGATTATGATTCACTTAAATGTCACCAATTCTTATAAAAGAAAACCTGCATGAATCTTTTTTTGCAGACTAGTAAGTAATGAATGCATGCACTTCCTAGGTAAAGAACTGATTTATTGTTTTCACTTTAAGACCCTTTGCATTGAAAAATGTAAACTTAAGACGAAGTAGGATTTTTAAAAGCAAAGATTCCACGAATAAGAGAGAGTACGCATTGACATTATGCTAATTACAGACTTGAATCACTGACACCTGCGTTGTTTAGTGGGACACAATGCTGCATCAAGGTCTCTGTCCTTTTGTTGATTTAAAATGTTATCCTTGAAATATCAATGTTATAAATATTAATAAAAATACTAAGAGCTTGGCACATGAATTCTAGGAAGACTAATGACTTCCAGTTAAATATCAAGTCATTATTCTAACGGACATTTTACTAGGCAGCAAAGATGGAACAACACTGTAAGCCCTTCATAAAGGTCTTAACAGCCATTCAATTGAGACAAAAATTCCATCAACTAGTTGTTTGACCTAAATAGACTGACTGTTTCTGGGTGAATTAATCAGCCTTTGGTTATCATCTCTCAATACCAGAAACTAGTCAGGCTGATTTTTTGCCCCTTTTAATTGGTTGTATTTCCTGTGAGGGCACATGGACACATACACAAACACACATATAGACCTACACAATTATTTGTGTAAGACAACAACTCGTATTAGCTAGCTCCTAGGTAGTTTGATGTATGTCAATATACAGGGTCCGAAAGAAATAATGTCTGCTTGAGTGTGGTTGGTCAGGTATGTGAATGTCTCACACAAGACAGATGGCAATTTGAACACTTCACCTAAAATGTCACATGGTGTGCTTGGGTGTGATATTGTTATGTTACAGAATTACATGCTTATGACTTTGTAATAATAGAGTTTGTAATAAAAAAGGGGCGTTATTTGTGCCAGATCCTGGAGCCATATCTCAACAACAGAGCATGGAGCAATAAAGGTAAGATGCATAGGAATATGTAGAGTAAAAGATCATTTTACTGTCCATTTATTAAAACTATACTGTACATTATTCATGGATGAAAATTTCTGTCAATAAAAATATGGAAGGTGAATAGGAAGGATGCACATTAAATGTGCAAGACTTGTGCCTAAGAAACAGTTGGAGGAGTGGGATTGGTGACAAGAGGGCAAAAAAGCAAAGGGCAGTGTTGTGACCAATAGTGGCAGCAGGCTATGAAGTGTGTAGTGGGACTGACCACAATAATGTTGTATTAGAATGTAAGAATTAGGATGTCTGCAATCTATCTTTTCATTAGAATAGGGGCATTTTTCAGTCTGACTTGAACCTAGTTAACATTTAAAATGATACAATGTTGTCATTCACTTTCCTCCGTGCCAAGTTGAATGTTGGAATGGTGGGCATTTTGAAGAACATGTCACACTTCCAGTTGTTCCTTAGAAATCCTATTAATGTGACTTATACCACACACTTTGGCTACTATAAGTGTCCATACCAGTGAGAAATGTTTTCTTATTTTATTAAAATTTATATTGTAAATACCATCTACCTCTATAGGTTTTGTTTAAAATTCCATAGTTAGGACATCAATAGTTTAGCTTTATTATTTAAACAAGAAACATTTTGCCTGGCAAACACAGAATAACATTGAAAACCTTGTAACCCTCATATTTTACAAAAATGTGAGGGAATTAAATACATATAGCACTCTCAGTGTGATAGAGTGTAAAGAGTGATTCATGTTAGAACTTCCAAGGGTGAGTGAAAATCCACTTAAAATTACTCATGTCCTAATTTGTGGCAAAGTTAGGAGATCTCAACAGTGCTACATGATTCTCATTTTTTCTCCATACTCACTTGATAAACCAGTGTGTATATGATTACATTAAACTCCTTTTGCAGATGATGTCCTTTTTACCCTGCAGCTGTTTATATGAAACACTTTCAGAGAACATTTTCCCCCTTAAGACCAGTGTTTTCATTAGACCACCTTCCTACCTCCTTACACCTTAAACAAGAATAAACTAAAAAATGCATTAAAGACTTAAATGTAGACTCAAAACCATACAAATCCTAGAAGAAAACATAGGCAGTAAAATCTCAGACATTGTTCACAGCAGTATTTCTTCTGATATATCACCCTGGACAAGGGAAACAGAAGAAAACATAAACAAATGGGCTACATCAAACTAGAAAGTTTTTGCACAGCAAAAGAAATAATTAACAAAATGAAGAGACACCCAGTAAATGGGAGAACATATTCACTGCTGCACCTAATAAAAGGTTAATATCCAAAATTTATAAAGAACTTACAAAACTCAACACCAAAATCAAAACAAACAAACAATCCAATTAAAAATGGGCAATCGACCTAAATAGACACTTTTCCAAAGAGGATGTACAGATGGTCAATGCACATGTAAAAAGGTGCTCAATGTCAGTAATCATCAGAGAAATGCAAATTAAAACCACAATGAGATACTATCACATACCTGTCAGAATGGCTATCATCAATAAATCAAAAAACAAGATGATTTATTGATGATAGCACCAAACAAGTGCTGGTGAGGATGTGGAGAAAATGGAACTCTCATGCACTGTTGGTGGGAATACAGCCTGGTGCAGCCACTGTGGAAAGCAGTATGGAGGTACCTCAAAAATGAAAAATGGAACTGCCTTATGACCCAGAGATTCTACTTGTAGGAATTTATCCAAAGAAACCCAGAACACTAATTCAAAAAAAATTATCATACCTCTATTCATTGCAGCTTTATTTACAATTGCCAAGATATGGGAGCAACCTGAATGTCCATCAGTGGATCAGTGGATAAAACAACTATGGGACATTTACACAATGGACTACTACTCAGCCATAAAGAGAAGGAAATCTTACCTTTTGCTACAGCGTGGATGGACTTGGAGAGTATTATGTTAAGTGAAATAAGCCAGTTAGAGAAAGACAAGTATCATATGGTTTCACTCATATGTGGAACCTAACAAACAAAATGAACTAACAAGCAAAATAGAGACAGACCTATAGACACAGAGCAGGCTGCCGGCTGCCAGGGTTGAGGGTTGGGGGGCTGGGTTGGGAGATAGAGGATTGAGCAAAACAGAGTGGAAAACTCATGTACACCAACAACAGCATGGGGATTACCAGGAGTGGGTTGTGGAGGGAGGTGGAGGAGGGAATAGAGGGGTAAATGGTGATGGAAGGAGAATTGACATGAGGTGGTAAATATATAGTACAGTGTACAGATGACACATGTGGAATTGTGTGCCTGAAACCTGTATACTTTTAACCAATGTCACGCCAATAAAATCATCAAAAAGGGAAAAAAATCTAAAGATAAAAATATAGTGAAACTGTATTTCTACAGATGCATTCATTTCACATACAGGTCTTCCTTTAGGATTAAATCAAGAGAGAAAATTCTCTGTAGTCAACAAAATATACCATGCATGTCTCTGTTTCTTGTCAGCTACCTCAGATCCGCATAAGAGGATGGCTTAAAATCCTGGTAATAGGCTTCAAGGAACAAAAAAAAAAAAAAAAAAAAAAAACCCAGTGTGAGTAAAAAAATTATAAATAATTGCCCATTTTTACAGCAAAGTTCAAACTTCTCTCTTGAAATGGTGAACAACTCAAATAACAACATTAGGGAACATCCTTATTTAGGGATGATTAATGTCCTAGTACTTTTCTCACTGTTTATTATGTACAATCAAACAGACAGGAAAATGTTAAGAGCTCAAAGGCTAAAGCTAAAGAGAAATGTATACAAAAGATTTACATGTGTTCAGTTTTTGTTTTGAGAAGGTGCTAATTTTAATTTCATATGTTATTTCTATAATGCAGAACCAAGAAAAAGACATTTGTTACTCATGCAGAAGCTGCAGGCATTTTTCAATGAAAAACTTTATGTTGTGTCAAATATATTGAGGTACCTTCTACTTCATATGCGTTTCAAACTTTGAGGCAGGTAGGTAATAAAAATTTTTTTATCCTTAATGACCCAACAGCAACAACAAAACCCACAACACATAGTTATACTCAGATATTCTAAAATGCTTTAATATTAACAAAATGCTAGGGAACATTGCACAATATAAGGAGGAGATTAACTTTATTTTACTTCAGTGGTTGATGATAGCAACCGAATGGTGAAATGACTTACATACACTGTGTTTTTCTGAATGCAATTTCAGGAATATGGAATTGTATATTCCGAGAAATATAGGAAAATGTAGGAAATTATTGCATAAACTGCTCCGACTAAAGTAGACATTGTGATGAAGTATAATCTCTTCAAGTAAACAATGATTATGTTAAGAATGGAGACACAATCACACAATTTAAGTATTTTGCCTTGGCAGCTCTGCTCCTATTTTTCACCCTGCCTTTCCCTGGGATGTACATTCCTTCTAGTCTGCAGCTTACAAAAACGGGCAAGGGGCCAATATATATAGAAATCAAATCTGTTTAGAAAATATTACTCTTTAGAGAGCAGCTAACTGTACTTAGGCCTAATTTATTTCTCTTGACCAACAGACTATTTTAACGGACACTGCCTCCAGATGACACATTTCAGTTGACTAAATACATTTCTGGGACATAAACCACACAAAGCAGCAGATATCAGCCCAGGAATAGCCTTTTGAAATAAGCAACAAAAGCCACTAGTTAAATTCCTGCATAGCCCTCTGGACACCTGTGCAGCAGGCTAAACCTACTGCCCTGAACACCTATGCTCCATTTTCTCCAAGCCCCCACTTCTGCCATAATTTTTCAGCTCTGCACTGAATGGATCTCAAAAATGTACTCACACCAAGATAGTCAATACTCGACTAAAAAAAAGTGTATGTATTTTAAAAGATCATGAGATATCTTATGTGTCCCAAATAGTTTTTCTTTCACTTCAGTAGACAGTGGTTATCCTTAAAATGTTTTGGGAATTCCATTCAGGGTTTGGCATATATTCTTTCGATTATCTTTAGTGACAGTAGAAACTTGTTCTCAGAAGAGTTGATTTGGAATAGTATTATAGATAAGATGGATGTTGAAGCTTTGTGATGTTCTTCTGAGTTAAGAAAAATAAAAGAGTAGTGATTTTATTTTGTAGTTTAGAAACTAACTCTAAAAGTAGTTCCCAAAGAGATTTCCAAAACATTTTGAGTAATTGAAACATTTTTGGAACAAGTCTATGGCCTTCATGTGCGACTACTTTGAAAAAGAAGAAAGTGTGCTTATCTTTAGGACTTCTTGGCACTTTGGACTCTGTCTAATAGGAAGTTTCCATTACCCAGGTGTTGAATTTATCATCTGGAAGGTATGCAGATTCTCTCCTGGTTAAACTGTCACTCACACGCATCCCTAGCTTTCCTAGATATCCCTAGATATTTCCTAGATATCCCTAGCTTTTGAGAAAACTGTGGAAGGCTGTCGCAGCTGCAGCTACTGTGAAAGAAATAATACACTCTGAAAATCAGTATTATTTAAATCACTACTTTTTAGCACAAAGTCAGATATCTTGATTCCTAATTTCAGTTCCATCATTTACTAATTATGTGACTTCTGGCTTTAATGTTCTCGGCTTTGTTTTCTTCACCTGTAACATGGGGATAATAAGCATCCTGCTTTGTAGGACTTGTGGTAAGAAACAATGAATTAATCAATATAAAGTATTCAATCTTGACACATAAAAGGCAGTTAAAAAATATTGAGTAAGCTGGTTGATCTCATTGTGACACTTTGTAGATATCATGGTTAAAAGCATTATTCCTCCCATTTTGCTTTTCATTTTAATAAGAAAATATCTTTATTAAAAACAAATTATTAAATTAAGACTAATAAAGGGGTGAGAAGTATTTTGAGGCAGAATACACATTTCTACCAAGCTTCTTATATTATGTCCATAAGCCTGGTCCACAGTAAAACTGCTTGTTGTTGTCTACTGTTCGGTTATTGCCTGTCTGAAAACCTCTCACATAGTTGAGAGTCTTTCTTACAAATAAAAATGAAGGAACCCAATTTTGAGGCATATTTTTAAACACAATTTTTCAGATTTTTTTCAGGCCTAGAAATAAAAATCAATATGTATGTATCTTGAAAGAGGATTTTTAAAATGTGCTGTTCTATGACAAATGTTTTTGTTATTTATACTCAATTTCAATTAGGTAAATTCAAAACATGATATAAATAATTTTATCTGAAAGATATATATTCATTGAATGTGATGAGTATTAAAATTTTTATTTTTCTAATTTTTAAATTTTATTTCTTATTTTTACTTTTTTCCTGGTAAAAAATTATTGTTCAATAAAAAACATTTTTCTCCACTTTCTCCCTACCACTCTCCACACCCTACCCATCCCCACCTCCCACCCTCAATTTTACTCCCCTTTGGCTTTGCCCATGTGTCCTTTATACACATTCCTTGATGACCTTTCCTTTTTTCTACTGATACCCCCTCCCCTCTCTCCTCTGGTTACTGTCAGTTTGTTCTTTATTTCAATGTCTTTGGTTATATTTTGCTTGCTTGTTTGTTATGTTGATTAGGTTCCACTTATTGTCACATAGATCTCACAATGCAATTGATAAAATGAAGAAAAAGGGCGGGTAAACATCTAATCTTACAAGTTAGCAAAATAAGTTGCATAACCACTTAGACTTCTAGGCTTTATGCTTCTTAAGATTTTCTGGTTTATCTTGGCTTTTCACATGAAATTGCAACATAAATATATCCTGAAGGACTATAAATGGTTTTAAAAAGTATAATCTCTGATTTAGAAATTCCAGGCAGTGAGTTTTTTTTTGTTTTTTTTTTTCCTGGGTAAACATTATTGGTTCAAAGGATAGAAAGAGATTTTTGAAATTTAAAATAAAAAGACTGTGAAAGTTAGTAGCAAAAATGAGATTATTCTGATAATTACTTGACTTAGTGGTGTCTGTGAATGATTACAAACCCAGAATACAGAAATGTATTTTCTTAGCTTGGTTTTCCCAGCAAGCAGAGCCTGAAGCAGAGCTCTTGCATGCTGCTGTTTTATTGGAGTTTGTAGTCTTACAGAGCAGGAGTGAGAGATAAGGCAGTAAAACAGGAAAGGAAAAGAGCCAAAGTGATGATATATTATTTAGTCAACTTCTCTCAAATGCACCTGATCGCTTAATCCCATAGCAGTGTCTTCCAAGAAGCCATGGAAACTGCACCTCAAGACAGTCTATGGGGATGGGGGGGAAGGAGAAACATTTGTCACCTGGCTTCCTTCTCCTATTGGCCAAACGTTCACCTCGAGAGTGTAGTGCCTTGCATGTGTGCTTCCCAGGGCAGAGTAAAATGTTTACAGAAGGGGTATGATGGGCTGATGTAAGGCACTATCAGGATGGACATGTATGAAATGGTCGGGCTGAGAGACAGGTGAGGCCTTGTATTTATGAATTATAATGAATTCAGAGGAAAAATCATCAGCCGTATTTTTTCAAATCAGAGATAACTACTTGTTAACTTTTTAGTATACTTTATTGCCATTACTTTTTCTATGCCAAATTTGAATTTATTTCAAATAAATGTGATCTCTTCCAGATAAAATTGTGTTTGACTTTAAATAATAGGAATTAAAGGATAAAGATGTTTATCACACATAGCTTTGAAGATAGGCATATGGCAATTAGGCAACTCATCCATGTCACCGAAGACCCAGGCTGCTTCTGCTCCATGTCTGGCACTCATGGCTCTTTCAGGCTGTTCCTCTTGACCACCTTTTACTCGGGAAAGACAAAGTAAAAAAGACAGTCCAAGCATAATTCTGTTTATGGTTTAACAGACAAAACTGAGTAACATGAGAAAAAGCATCTACCACATGAATATATTCTACATATATATTAAAATTAACATTATAAAAATAAGTACTTTTCATGATATACTGGAAGTATATCTTACTCAAGAGTTCAATTCAAATATTAGTTGTCTAAGGAGAAATTTACTACAATCAAAATCACTTTTGAATTGATTTAACAATTTAAAATTGGTCATCATTAACAGGATAAAAATGAAAAAAGTTGGCACGATTACCCCAGTATATGTAGCAAATGCATTTATCAAATCTATTACCCATTTATATTTTTAAAAATGTTAACTGACTAGAAATAGAAGGAAATTTATTTAGTACAATAAAAGCTGTGTAATAAAAATGTCATAGTGAATACCATATTTGATAGCAAAATACCCAATACTTTTCCCCTGAATTTGGAAACAAAGCAAGCATGTCCACTATTGCACTTATGTTTAACATTGTGCTGTCTTAGCCAGTGCGATATGACAAAAAAGAAATAAAGATATAAATAAAAACATAACACTCATTAATTTCAGTTACTACCAGGATTGCATACATATAAAATCAGAAGAAAATACAAGCTATTGCAGTTAATAACTGACTTTAATGAGGTTAGAATCAAGGCCAACATATGAATAACAATCATAATTTTTATAGACTAGGAAAACATTAGATAATGAAAAATTTTAGACTGCCCTTTACAATAGCACCAAAAGTATTAAATCTTTATAAATAAATCTAATGAGAGATATGCAAGTTTTTACATTGAAATCTCAACACATTGCTGAAAGAAATTAGAGACTTAACAAATAGATGTGCCATGTTCTAGAATTAGAAGACTCAATATGATAGTTCTCCTATTTGAATTATCTTTACTCTCTCTTATTCTTTCCACTTTGCTTCTTGTTCTTTCTCCATTTCTGCCTTGGTTTTGTAAGTAAGGTAAACAACACTTTATCATGACCTGGTGGAAACTGTCTTATACAGCAATTTCCTTCATAAAAGTATATTTATGGATCTTTGACCCTATCAGTAAAACCATCGCAAAGTCTCAGCCAAAGAATTAATCCTATTGAAAATTTGAACTCTTAAAGGAGTTTTCATATATCAGTGTTAAAACCTATAGTTTGTATTTCAGGCCAGCCTCCAAAGTCCTGTTTTGCTCATAATATAATCTATGAATTTATTTTATAATAAGATTAGAAGAAAGAAATTTGTTCTAATACTTCTAATTAAGCCAAAGATCAAAATTTAATGAGGGTTTTTATTTAAAAATTTTGAACTAGAGAAAATTAGATTTAATGAAATGAAGATGAAATAAAGTTACAAATTAATGAACTCAACTAATGTTTTCCAGGCACCCTGTGGATATTTTACGAAGAATTCTAAACCTTGCAACAACCTTGTAAAGTGTATATTATTCCTAATTTGCAGAAAAGTACTTTGAAGCTCAACAAGTGTTAAGTAACTCGTCTAGAGTCAAATACCTGAAAAGAATCTAATGCGAATCTTGAGTATGATGACCTGACAGCCCATACTCTCCCCACTGTTCCATGCTGCGCAAAGTCATAGGAAATTTCAGTCCACTTTCAAAGACTTCATCCCCAATGTTCTAACCAGATTTTCTGAAGGGAAGGAACTCTTGAGATAACCTTTTCCCCAAACCCATTATTTTACAATTGAGAAAAGTATGGCTAAGAGAATTTGGGGGACCCTCTACTGTGGGAAGGGCCAATACCAAATTCTGTTCCTTTAGATTTGGTTGGCTGCCTCACTATGTCTACTGGTAGTGACAAAATTTAAGTCCTCGTTATTTCTTGCCTATACAATTGCACTAGCTTCCTTACTGGTCTCTGTCTCCAGTTAATAACCCTATATACTGCTGTTTGAATTAAGTTATTAACACAAATACTTTTCACACTAAAATGGGATTATAGTATTTCTGTGAGGATTAAAAGAGATTATTCATGTAAAGTTTTTGCCATAGGGCTGAACACTTAACATCTAATTGCTATTAGATGTTATACTATACTTGCTATTATCATTTTCCTCTGCAGAGACCATAAATGACTTTCCATTGTTCATAAAAGGAAGACTCTTTTCTCAGAAGCAGACTGTGGGAAGGGATTTCATATGCAAGTGATTGCTTAGGGAAATGCTCCCTGGAGAAATAGTGAAGTGCAGGAATCAGGACAGGGAAGGGGAAAGATCCAAGCAAAGGCATGATTGCAAGTGATGTCTCAGTGCCACCCGGATCTCCTAGGAGCTCTGAAGTATGCATTGTGCCTCAAAGTGTATTCCACCTGGAGGTAGGGAGATGGGCTGGCTTTATATTATTGGTCAGACATTGACTCTGAGCTACCCTGGGAGGGACACGCATTCCCAGCATTTGTGGCTCTTGGCCTGTGTGGTTAAAGCACCTACCATAACCAGAGTGACATCCTCACAAAAAGGGAAAGTAATGGGGAGAAATTGGGGACAACTGTAATTGCACAACAGTAAAAAAAGAAAGAAAGAAAGAAAGAAAAAGGTTTCAAGTACAAGCCAATAGAAGCAAAGTGCAGAGGGGTGGGGGCATAGGTGCACCGAATTGGAAGAGGTTGGGCAGAGCACCAAAGTGTTCTGCACCTCTCTCCACACTGGAGCTGCAATCTCCCTTCCTGTTAGGCCGTTTCCCACAGCAAGTCCTCACTTTGTAGCCAAGTCACATCATTCATTCATTATGTGTCAGGTACTGTTCTAGGTTTGGAAAAATACTAGTAAGTGAAAGTTTCCTCTGTCATAGAACCCACATTCTCTTAGGGGAGATTAACAACAGACAAAAATGAGCGAATGTATAGAACCTCGTAGGATATCAGGTAAGGAATATGTATGTGTGATGCAGAAAAATAAAGCAGGTTAAGGGCACAGAGAGTCAGGACTGTCAGGACTTGTTTTGTTTTGTTTTTGTTTGTTTCTGTTTTTAGATGGGGCAGTTAGGAAAGGCCTATCAGAGGAGCTGACATCTCAACAAAGACATAGGTGAGGTATAGAAGTGCACTAGGCTGATATTTAGCAAAAGAGAATTCCACGGGAGAGAAGAGCGTGTGCACAAGCTCTGGGGTGGGAACACGCCTTGCTGCTTTTTAGGAGCCACACAGAGGCCATGATGACTGGAGTCTGGGGACTGATGGAGAGTGATAGGGAGCAAGTGAGGGCCAGGAACTACCTAGAATAGGTCTTGGAAGCGCCAGGCATGGAGACTTCAATAGACTTTGGATTTCATTCTATTGTGTGAAGTCTCCAAAAGTCTTTGAGGAGATGAGTGACATATTTGCTTTATGTTTCCAAATGATCACCGTCAGGGAGTATATCATGTATTTATTGGTGTTTCAAAATTTATCTGAAAGCTTCATGCCTTCAGAAAACAACCACTAATTTTCTCACAGTTCTGTGTGCTGACCATTTGGGAAGGGCTCAGCTGGATATCTTGGACTCTGCTCTTACTTTTCTGCTATTTTTAACTTCTACTCTTCAAAAACCTCTTCCTACTCAAGTGCTAAAAAGAATAGTGAAGGAAAGAAAGGGTGCTGGTTGGAGCCCAAAATATCGACACCTTTACTAATAAGATGCAAGTCAGAGGCTATAGATTAGTATTAGGCAGACTTACCACCTGGCTGAAGGCAGCCGTGGCAACCTCCTCACAGCCTGGCCTTAACTAGAAGTTTCTTTACTATCCATTTTGTTCTACTAAATTCTAGTTTTATTTTATACTTTTCATGAACAATGTAGCAAAATCTGTAACCTTTGTGGAGGTCCAATAAATAGCATCTCACTTCCTTGCTAGGATTTGAAAATTTGAAAATAAAAGGAAGGTCAACAGGCATAAGAATGTCAATATTATTATTGGAGAATAATAAGTTGAAAGGCAGCTTAGAGAGCCCAGTGAACCTGCTAAACAACCTCCAGGTGAGGTCAACTTAACAGACATATGGCAGGCAGTGCTGGGCCCTGACAGGACCCCAGCGATGAAGGAAGGTGAAGAGCTGCTCAGGGAGAACTGTGGAGGCTAAATAGCTGCTTCTGGGGGTGGATTGGTCTCAGAAGGAGGAAGAGAGGAGGTACTGGCTATATACGTTTTGTTTATCTTTCCTTCACAGCCTCACCCCAGATGGAGTGAATAGAATGATAGAGGGAGCCCATAATGTATCCCCACTCAAGAATGAGGGTGGGGGAAGAGTTGCCCTCAGGACTCTTGCTTTGTAAAGGCATATATATTATTCTATATGTAACTGCCTTTCTGGGGTACAAAAATAATTGATGGTAATATTTCTGGTTTTAATTGGAATCCTCAGAAAATGTAGAAGGATATTTTTCTATATTTTCATATGTGAAAGGAATAAAATGAAAAATTTGCATGAGTTTATATGACAGAGATATTATGCAGTTAAGAGAGGGAGCTTGGCATTCGAATAAATTTTGGGCTTGATAATGATGAGGGGCATGAAAGGAAATGGTGGAGGAAAGACAGAGAATTAAAAGTTTCCCGAGTAACCATGGTGGTAACATAGGCTCAGCACACCTGTGCTGTTGTCCAGAGTGAACGGTTACGGGAGGGAGAGAGACACATGGTGTTCACACACTGAATGTGTTCTCACTGTGGAGTGATTTGGGCATGGAACGAACATCACCCACTTAACACCATTTCCTCCCCCTCTCCATGGTGCACATCATTGTGAGGAATCTGCTGCTCTGCTCTGGACCCTGAAGAATTAGGTAGGTAGATGAATTCTAGTGTATCCCAAACAGAAAAAATAGCAATCCTCTCTAATTTTTGCCCCAGGCGCACTTTAAATTATCCTTCCTCTGCCCACTTAATTGCTCTAGACAGACAGCTGCTCTTCCAGGCAGACCCCTAAATGACAGGCACTCTAGAGGGCCATCCCTGATGTATGAACTGCAGGATCAGCGCACATAAAAATCATCTTTGATAATTCCACTTAGATGGAAGTTTAAGGATACATACCACCTCCCTCTGGATATGTTAACTATTTTTTAATGATGTTATCTGATATTTTAACAATATATGCAGAGCGGCAGAGCCTTGAGTTTGTTGTTTAAATATCTTTGATGCTGTGTCATAACAAATTAGTTTCTAAATGTTGCCAATTTGGCAGACAAAGCTGATTATTTCCTGCAATCACACTGCATATGTGCACAAGATTATAATTAATGATCAGGGATGCCAGCCATACTTTAATAATGATCCTTCAGTGTTTAGGAGCTGATTACAGCAATGGGCCTTTGTGCCCTCTGTTGGGCCAGAGGTGACATAAAGGAGGCAGTGAATCTGGAAAGATCTATCAGTGTCAGAGGATCAGTAGTTGCAGATTTCCATTATAAATTTGGAGATTCTGGGGAAGTTATTGACAAAGCTGGTGCTGTGAATATCAACAGAGTGTTTATGGAGTCTCCATTGAAGCAGTGCAAGTCCTAATTAGGCTGGAATTGGTCTTTTGGCAACTTTGCCGTATTTGCTTCCTCAACATACTAGTATGCCACATGAGGACTCTGAGGAGCTTAGTTAAATGTTTCAGTAGAGTTATGTGAGTACTAAATTCAAGATGTCAAAGGTGTTTCATCACAATGAAATAAGCTTTATAGCTCTCATTGCCCAAGATTTAGACTTTTTAAAAGACCGTGATTTCCTTCTGTTTCTTTGCAAAAATGTGACCAACCATTGATTGTCAAGTTGATAGTGTTGGAGATAAAAATAAGATGGAGAAAGGGAGTAAAGGGAGAAGGAGAGAACCCAAATCTTTGTAAATGGAGCCTATTATAGGAATGTAATCTGAGGCCTTGGAATTCTAAAGCAATTAAAGTTCAAAGTGATTCTTTGATTAACCAAAGGATTCTTCCTGGGGAAATTTTAGATTGCCTAGCATTAAAAATAGAATTCGATTTGTTTACCATTTAGGAATATCTTCTATACAAATTGAGGTAAATCTATAGTCTCACAGACATTTATGAAATGCTGCTTACTATGATTCCAAAAATTTTTGGAAATGCTAATTCCTCTTCTACTGTATCTCCCTATAATGCCATAATACATCATTCTGTGGCAAACCTACTTTAAAAAGAATACCACCCCACCCCTTCCCTGTCTTTTCTGCTGTCTGTGTCTGAGTTTTTGTTTTATATCCCACATGCATGAAATCATATGGTGCTTAGCTTTTACTGACTGACTGATTTCACTTAGCATAACATTCCTATAATACCATACCACATCATTCCGTGGCAAATCTACTCTACTTTTTAAGGAAAACAATAAGTGATAATTTAACTGTGTGCTACCTAGAGGCAGTAACTGCAGACAATACTCAATGAGACCTGTTGTGTCAGCAGAAACAAAGAAGGGTGTTGACATCTCATGTTATGGCACCAAATCGAAAGCATAGCAAGAAAATTGCAAGAGCCTGCTTTCCCAGCCTTGTTTTGGAGGGTATTCTCCTAGGATTATTTTTAACGATGTCCTTAAATTAGAGGACTTAATCTTCCATCTAATTTCTTCTTTATTTTTGCAGTGGGAAGGGAGGTTCTGGGTGTGTTGGATAACCCAGCTTGACCAACAAGTCAAATTAAAGAAATCATAACAATTTGTTTTTCTCCTACTCATAGTTTAATTGAATAAACACATAGGGATAGATACAGAGACAAAATTACCTTGGAGATAACAAGCTAACTCTAATAATCCCTGGGTGTCTCTGATGGTCCTCAGTTCTAGAGACTCGTCAATAACTCTTTTCCAAGGCTTTCCTCACTCTTGGGACTCAGTGAACAGGACTTTGATCAAAAAGCTTAAACTTTTATAAACCTACCCTATTATTAGTTTTATCAATTTATTTGAAGGCTAATTTATACACTACAAATTGAATTCATTTAAAGTGTACAGTGTGATGACTTTTGACAAACGTGTGATACAATTCTAGAAAATGTGGATTAACATATGCAAGCAAAAAGGTGGTCTGCATTGCCTGGGACAGGGCAGAAGGAAGGACTGACTGTGCTAGATGAAAATGAAAATTCATGCTCTCTTGATTGTCGTGGTGTTTTCATTGGGGTGTAAGTTTTTGATTAAGAACTTTCTGAAACTGTCTTGTGTTTAATATTAACTTTGTGAGTTATTGAATTATATCCTGATTATGTGCATATTTTTTAGGTTTTTTTTTTTTGCTCTCAACTTTTTACCCCATATTGTAGAAATAGAAAAAAACTCAAAAAAAAGAAATAGAGTTGAAACCAATATGGAAATTGCTTAAACATGGATTGAATATATCAGCTTTATCAAATTGGTCTTTGCCAGAAATATAATGTCAATGCTTGGCATCATTAAAAATTAGACTGTGCATAATGCAAGCTACAACACATATAGAAACGTACTATTGGACACTGAATAAATCTGACCAGACTCTGGAATGCTTCATGGGGATCAGTGGTCATATGATCCTCACTGACCTCAGTACTTCTGCTTTGGAAATGAGAAAAGAAGCATTATTTTTAACTTCAAACAGGAGAAGTAACCAATGACCTTACCTTTATAATACACCTTGTCCCGTAATTCTGCCTAGTGTTAATAAATTAATTCCCTTACTTTCTATCCCTTTACCCCTAATTTAAGTAATGTTTTCTTTGGAGAATAGTTTAATCTCATTATAATTATTCTATGGAGCAGGGTATATAGTGGGAACTAAGCACATCCTAAAAATGTGAATGAAATAATTTTGCTTTACTCTGAGCTGATGTTTCAGTGGAACCTGTAATTAACCTGTCAAGAGTCAAGCTAGGGGACAGTAGGTCTCTCTGGAACTGCCAGGTACAGAATTATACCACATGCTCGCTCTTCTGCATTCCTACACTTCTTAACAAACTGAACCTCACATTCTTTATTTATGTGTATAGTTTACTAATAATACATTTTTGAAATGTTTTCCCATCCAGGTGTATTTATATTTTAATAAGTTTGTAGTGTGAAAGCTAAAGGCATGAAGCTTAAAAAAAAGAGATTATAATGTCTCAGTTAATTAATGGGAGAGGATATCAGTTTATTAAGACTTACATTTTGAAGCAAGATGTTGGTTCAGGAAATGCTTTATATAGCTATTCAGTATCTAAAAGACCTTGAAGAAAAATTCAACAAGCAATTGGCACCATGTTATCCTATTTTTGTAAAGAGTGTAGCACAGTATTTCAATCACATACAAGTTGTATAAGCAAAAGAGCAGCACATGTAAACCATTCATTTTTCTTGCAGCCTAACTTCTCAGGCAAAGTGCTTTCTGGTATCTATACAACACCTGAAGTATGTCTCAATGCTATTTAATTAGCAAGTATTTATTAAGACTTACATGTCTTTAATCTTTCCTAGGAGAAATATGAGACATAACTCTTTCCCTTATAAAAATCTAATGGTAAAAATTTAAAATAATTTAATATTAAGCTGCATGGAATTTAAGAAAAGTTCATAGAAAGGGCTGGAGAAGTCAAACTCATTTTGGAAGGCAGAGTTTCCTGAACCATGTTTGAAGGATAGACATGTTTCCAAACAGCCTGAAACTTGGCAGAAGTTTGATGGGGTTGAAGAGGAGTCATCTGATAGAGTAGGAGAGAGAGCTGCACAGGAAATTGCTGTTCTTTCTTTTGTTCTGAGGCCAGTCACAAATGTACTTTGAGATACTATACTGGTTATGGACTTTATTTTTGGTGTTCTTTGATATTATCCTATGCTAAGTGGACCATGCACCAGCAACTTGGGAATCACCTTGGACCTTATTCAGTCCAGTCCAGTTCTACTAGATCAGAATGTACATTTCAAAAAGATCCCAGGTTATTCATATGCTCCATACAGTTTAAGAATTACTGATCTAGACAAATGTTGCTGCATCCTGGAATAACTTGGGGAGGTACAAAAACCTCAGTGCCAAAGCCACACTCCAGATCCATTCAGTCAAAGTCTGATGAATGGATAGAATCCAGGCATCAGAATTGTTTTTCAAGCTGCCCAGGTGGTTCTGTTGTGCATCCAGATTGAGCATCAGTGTGTGAGGTACTGCCGCCAGGGCACTTGGAGTAGAAGTAGGTAACATTTAAGAATGTCTCTCAATACTTTATACACTTCAATTGCCTAAATTGCTTTACAAATTCTCATTGAGTGCACACAAAGTATTGATACTAGCATACCCTTTTAATCTGTGTGTGAAATTTAATTAGGCATCATTTGAGCAGCTGCTCTTGAGACTGGCTTTTTCCTTTGCAGGATTCCTTTATAGATAGGTTTGGCAGTGTAAAATGTAAAACACTGAAGTTTTTGGTTCCCTCAGGGAATATGGGGTAACAGCATTTGATCACAGGTAAATATGATGAAGTAAAATAAGATATGCTGTAAAAGCAACACAGTTTTCCTATATGAGAATTTATCTGTTGTTTAGGCAACTTCCCCAATGAAAAAAGATATTTTTATCTTTTTAAATAATTATTTCTTTTTTTGGAATTCTTCAATCAAAATAGGAAAGTATTTCCTAATTTAAGAGAATAAGTAGCATAGATGGTAGGTAGAAAATAGAAAGGGGGAGGGTAAGAATAGTGTGGGAAATGTAGAAGCCAAAGAACTTATACGTATGACCCATGGACGTACATGAACTAAAGAGGGGGAATGTGGGTGGGAGGGGGTGTGCAGGGCAGAGGGGACTGAACGGGGAAAATGGGAAAACAGTAATAGCATAATCAATAAAATACATTTAAAAAATAGGAAAGTATAATTTAATCAGTTCTAGTGGTAAAAATAACCATTTTAAAAAATAAGTATTCAAGATAGTAACATGTTTTACATGAAATCTGGGGAAATCAAATATCAATATGTTGGAGAATAAATTTAATATACCTTTTGTCTTTTCCTATGAAGCTTACAGAGAGATTTATGAATCTACATTTGAGTTATAACTATCAGAACCAGATCTCTGTTTCCCTACATATTGTTCATGCAAAATAATTTTATGGATTTCATAAGTTTCACTTACATGAATGCTTACATTATACTTCAGTAACTTAGGTATTCTTTAAATATTCTTAAGGTTAAAATGAAAAAGAAGTTGAAACCACATGATAAAATGCCGTAGTATTCCAGAGTTATGTTTGGAGATATACCCAATGGATATAAACATACTGCTTTACAAATCAGACTTTGTTATTTTCTCGCCAAATATCTTCATTTATATGTTCTTTAACTTATTACCTGAAATAATTTTAGACTTATAGAATAATAGGAAAAATAGTATGAAAGGATCAGAACTTTCATAATGGTGGAATAAGGACTTTTGAAAGTCTGCATTACAATTAGAGCAATAAAAATGGCAAAAATGATCAAAATCAGCCTTTTAACAATTCTGGAAATAAGCTAAATGTTTTCAAAAATCTAAAGAGAGTTTATTCAATAAAATGACTGCATTTCAGTAAGAACAGTGGGATTCTTGGCATTTTTAACTTGCCCTGTGCCATCATCTTCTCCCCAATTCCACATGTCCTTGAAAACCAGCAGTATAACATCTACTGGAAGGGCCGCAATGGACTGTATCCCTAGGGTACTTGTCAATCAGCAGCAATTGCTTAACAGTGCTGTTGCCTGAAAGAGTGATACCAGTTGGGACGAATAAGTGGTGAGCCAAAAAAATTTATAAAGAAGTTCTATAGAATGAGAAGTCCATAGGGGGCTTTGGAAAGTTGAACATGTTCCTGGGAATCTAGAAAACCATGTGCATTCATAGGCTGTGCACATTTGAAAGATCTGATATTAGGAAAACCCAATATGTTACTTTTGGTCAACCTTGAAGCCTTTCAAGTGAAGTTTAAGGCAGAGATTTCATTTGCTGGAGAATTGAAGCTCTCAAAGGTCTTTTGATGAAGGGTGGAAAAATTATCGGTTCAATGCATTTAAGGAAACCTCTCTAATTATTATGTGAACACTAAACTAACGAGAGACTTCAGTGACAGTGCACACCAGTGAATATGGACTGCATAATTAGTACAGTAATATCGCTTAATAGACAGAATACAACAACAATAACAGCAGCAACAACAAAAAAAACATAGACAAAAACAACAGTGGTAACAACAAACCTTTGATCAGGAATATGAGTTTGTCATATTATATCATTTAAAATGTCCAATTTTCCAAAAGCTTGTGAAATACCCATAGAGACAGGAAAGCATGGCTTATACACACATACACACAAAACAATCAATAGAAACTGTCCTTGAGAAGGCTTAGATGTTAGGTTTACTAGAAGCATATAAATTACCAAAACCATATTGACTTAAAACAATATAAGTTTGCTATCTTACAGTTTTGTAAGTTAGAATTCTGACATGGATCACTGGACTAGAATCACGGAATCAGCAGGGATGGATTCTGTTTGGAGTCTGAGGGGATATTCCACTGCCTTACCTCTTTCTACTTCTAGAAGCCACCTGCATTCCCCAGTTTATGACATTCTTCTTCCATCTTCAAAGCTAGTAACAGAGGAGGAGGAGGATGGCATTCTTGACACTTTGTATCTCTTTGACCCTTCTGCCATAATTCTATCAATTCCTAGCTGCATCCAGGAAAGGCTTTCTGCTTTTAAGCACTCAAATATTATATCTGGCTTACTCAGATAACCCAATTTTAAAGTCTGTAACTTTAATCACATATGCAAAGTCCTTTTAACCATGTAGGATAACCTGTACATAGACTCTGGTGACTAAGAAGTGGACATCTTTGGGCAGGGGGTGTTATTCTGTCAACCACATGTGACAAAGACTTTAAATTCAATACAGTAAAGAAAACCTCATCTAAAGAATTAAGTACGCCATGTTGTACATTAGATCTCCAGAAGCTGCTCATCTTATAACCCTCTGACCAACATTTCCCTATCCCCACCCAACCTCTGGTAACCACCATCCTACTCTCTGTTTCTATGGGTTTGGCTTTTTTAGTTTTCATCTGTAAGTTATATCATATGATTTTCCATTTTTTTTTATTTATTTCACTTAACATATTATCCTCAAGGTCATCCATGTTCTTACAAATGACAGGAATTCATTCTTTCTCATCGAAGACTATTCCATTCATTATCCATTCATCTGTCATTGGACATCTAGGTTGTTTCCATGTCTTGGAGATTGTAATAAATAGTGCTGCAGTGAACATGGGGATGTGGATGTCTTTTTGAAAGAGTGAGTTTGTTCCCTTTGGACATAGATCCAGAAAAGGAACTGCTGGATCATATAGTAATTTTGTTTTTAATATTTGAAGAACCTCCATACTGCTTTCTATATTGACTATACAAATTTACATTCCCACCAACAGTGCACAAGAGTTCCCTTTTCTTTATATCCTTGTCAACACTTATCTTTTGCCCTGTAATGACAGCCAATTTAACAGGTATAAAGTGATATCTTGTGGTTCTCATATTTATTCACCTGATGATGAGCAATGTTGAGCAGCTTTTGATGTACCTGTTGGCCATTTGTGTGTGTTCATTGGAAAAATGTCCAATCAGGTCCTTTGCCTGTTTAAAATCAGATTGTTTGTGAGGATTTTTTCTTTTCACTATTGAGTTCCTTATATATTTTGAATATCAACCTCTTATTACATATATGATTTACAAATATTGTTTTTATTTCATAGGTTGCCTTTTTGTTTTGTTGGTTTTTTTTGCTATGCAGAAGCTTTTAAATTTGATACAGTCCCACTTGTTCATTTTTGCTTTTGTTGCTTAATCTTTTGCTGTTGTGTAAAAAAAAATCACTGCCAAGACCATTGTCAAGGAGCACTTTCTCCATTTTCTTCTAGGAAATTTACAGTTTCAGATCTTACATTTAAGTCTTTAATCCATATTAAGTTAATTTTTGTGAGTGGTGTTAATACAGGTCCAATTTCATTCTTCTGCATATGATTAAACAGTTTTCCCAGCACCTTTATTTTTTTCCCATTGAATATTATCTGGCTCCGTATCA
Organism: Anoura caudifer; assembly: GCA_004027475.1. Lineage (NCBI taxonomy): Eukaryota > Metazoa > Chordata > Mammalia > Chiroptera > Phyllostomidae > Anoura > Anoura caudifer. Next base: position 146,056 of record PVKU01002614.1, read on the forward strand.
AATATAGTTGCATATATATTTGAGGGATTATTTTGGGACTCTTGATTTTGTTCCATTGTCCTATGTGTCTATTTTTATTCCAGTACCATACTGTTTTGATTGCTAAGACATTGTAGCATAGTTGAAATCAGAAAGTGTGATGCCTCTAGTTTTGTTCTTCTTTCTCAGGATTGTTTTGGCTATTTGAGATCTTTTGTAGGTCCAAAAAAATAATTTTTAAAATATTTATGTGAAAATGACATTGGAATTTTGATAGGGTATGCATTTTTCTGAAGAAGATATACAAATGACCAATAAGCCTAAGAAAAGATGCAACATCATTAGTCATTGGGGAAAGCATCCTAAAACCACAATGAGATACCACTTTACACACATTTGGATGGGCAAAAAAAAGATAGACAGTAACAAGGATGGCAAGGATGTGGAGAAAATGGAACCCTCATGTATTGCAGGTGTGACTGCAAAATGATGCTGCCACTTGGGAAAATGCTTTGGTAGTTTCTCAAAATATTAAACATGGAGTTACTCCATGATTCAATAATTCAACTCTGAGGTATATATCTAGAAGAAATGAAACATATATAACTGAAAAACTTATATTTAAATTGATATAGCAGCATTATCATAAGAGCCAAAAATAGAAGCAATCCAGAGGTTCATCAACTGAAAATGGATAAACAAACTGTGGTTTATCGGAGCAATGAAATATTATTCTGCAATAGAATAAATGAATAAAGGATACATGTTGCAACATAGATGAACCTTGAACACATTATGCTAAATGAAAGCAGCCATTTACAAAGGACCACATATTGTATTACACTTTTTATATTAAATGTCCAGAATAAACAAATTTGTCAGACAAAGTAGACTTGTAGTTGTCAGAGGCTGAGTTTAGGGAAAGACGGGGAGTGACTCTGAGTGCGGTGATGAAATGTTCTGAAACTAGGCAGTGGTGCTTATTGTACAACTCTGGGAATCTACTAAAAGCCACTTAATTGTACACTTTAAAATGGTGAAACTTATGATAGGTAAATTACACCTCAAAAATGCCATTATTAAAAATTACTTAATTTAAGTGTCTTTGGTTGTATTATGCTGGTTATATTTCTGTAAAAGACAGAAAACTGTACAAGAACAATTAAAATAACATTTTTAAAAATTAACTTTAAAATATAGGTTTATGGTAAAGTTAACTTCTAAAAATAGGAGAAAATATTATATAAATAGATTAATAAAATATGTATTCTTTTGATTTAAAAGAAAATCACTTAAAATTACCAAGCACCCTTCATCAACATTCTGTAAATGAATTCTGCATTTTCCCAATTTCCCTCATCATCACCACCTCCCTTCTCTTTCTCCCATTACTGATGATGTTAACTTTGACCATTTGATCCCAGGTTTCTCCACTGCAACATTACTATCTTACCATTTTGTAATTAGAAAGTATTTTGGGGGGATATAGTTTGAGATGGTGTAAATGTCCCACTTATTTTATCTTGATCTCACCTACCTAGCTTTACATTTATGTGTGTGTGTGTATGTACATGCATATGTGTATACATATATAACTATATATACACACACACATTAAAAATAGAATAGGATGTGAAACCGAGACGTGTGTGTGCATGTGTATGTTGGTAGGAAGGGTTGGGGGTAGTTATGAAGTTATAGGATATTAAAAACTAAGTGTCCGAACATAAGTTTTCAGTACTGATTAATTTAAGCCCTTACTGAATTGGATTTCATGTGACTTTCACATCTGAGAAAACTTATTACAGGAACTTTGACCAATGGTTTGAACACTAAAAAAGCATTAAGAGATATATAACACTGAATAATCAATATCACAAAATAAAAACTTGGAACAAATATATTATTTAACTGAGTTCTACAGGTTTTATCATATTAAACTCCATCTTTGTGGTTCTTAAATGCTGTGCACTGCTTCTTAGGTTTCTACACACACACACATATATATACACACACACACACAATCTCAGTATTTAGCTAAGATTATGTCATATGACATATAGTATACCTCTACATGTATCTGCTAGAAGCTAAAATTTAATCACTTTGAAATGTACCAAAGTACATTAGCCTGCTTATCTGATATTTTAAATGGTTGATAACTAAGTAGTCAGCAAACCACTGTGAATCAAAGCTTGACCTTAAGGCACCTCAACATGTTCCCAGTGGTTAACATGTGAAATGGACAGGAACCAGGGACAGGGCCATAATTAAAGGCACTTTTATCCTCAATTCTTTGACTTGCTCACCTGCAAAGGACTCTAGTCTCATGAAGACCCAATTTGTAAGAATTTCCAGGAATAAAGAATGTCCAGATAGTTTCCTGTAAACTGTGAAATAAGTGGGCTAACATTATGCTGTATTTCACAGAAGTTTTGCTGTGTATGAGGTGAAGTTCATTCAGCAGGAATAATTACTTTCACTTAGAGCTGAATTCAAGAGAAGAAAACTCCTCAGAGAAAGTCCTTAAAGTTTTTTTCTTCAGCCCGAACTATCTATATACTTTACATATCCATAACCTACTAAATGCAAATCTCATTTTGAAGTGCTCTTCCCACAAAGTAGATAATTGCTTTAGGTTCAATCTCAAAGTTTCTATGTACATATCTTAATGCTTTCTGAGACTGTTATGGTCCTTACCTAATAACCCTGCTCCTGGATATGTCTATTTTTATGATAATGAGAATTCCATTTTATGGTTATATGGATCTATATCTGAATTTTTATCTTCTCCTGTATATCCACCTTTATGTCCTTCACAGTCACTGTGAAGGTAAGATTCGTTATGCGCCTTTTATCTTTTTCATGCCTATTTTAGAAATTTGAAAACTGTGACTGAGTGAAAGTATTTCTTTTGTTGTTGTTGTTCAAGTACAGTTTTCTGCCTTTTCCCCCCACCCCTCCCCACCACCCCAACCCTCCTCACCTCCCTCCCCTGTTTCCATGCCCCTTTGCTATTGTCCATGTGAAAGTATTTCTAATTATACTGGAAGAGAAATCCAGATCTTCTGGATTTGATTCCTATACTCTTTCTGTTAAACAATATTGTTGTTCTACTTCTTAATGACATTAAATGTTTATTATATTTTGATATTTGTTGTATTTTACATAAAATATGGTAGTGGAGATAGAGAGTAATTCCTATGAACCACGAATTATGAAATGATGGCTAGATAAATGAGGTTATACAGGTATATATGTATCAATAGTTAGAATTTGCATGTGATTGAGTTAACATATTTAGGCTAAGCCTTGCTACTATGCTGTGAATTAGCCCTTAATATTTCATAATTCATACTCAATCAATTAAAACCATCAATAAGTTCCTAATTCTCTACACTTTTAATAGTTTAACAGATTTGAAAGAAATTGAAGTCAACTCTGCTCCACTTTGCTGATTTATTGATATATTTGCCCCTTTGATGCCTGATTTATACCTTTTATTCAGACTACTTCATGCTTTTCAGCTAATAGTAAAGCTTTGCTGTTTTTGTTGTGGACATGAAGAGAAGATCACGTAAGTCTTGATAGTTGAAATGGCACCCTACACTTGAAAAGCATAAAATCAATAGGGGTGCACTTTGGTCTCAGACTCTATGCTTTTTAAAATGTAAGGAAGATATGCTGACTTCACCTGATCTATTTTGGTTGAAAATAATTCTTATGCCCATGTTGTTATGGATTAGTTAGAACTATGCTTTCTTCCTAAAAATTTGTGGACTAGTTTGTCTTCAAAAATAAAATGAAACAAGATGTTCTGGGTATCTTATATGAAGGTCCATGATGGCAGGCAGTGGATGCCCCAATCCCTTCCGTGTCCATGCCTGACACACAAGATGTCTTCAATACTTATTCTGTAAGTAAAGGAGTGTCCAAGTGAACAAACTCTTCCTGATATACAGACCAAATTTGGGAATGAGGAATAGAGACCAAATGCTGTGGGATGTGGATCACAGAAGTCATTTTGATTAATTCTGCTGCATCCCATGTAACTAGGCAAGTATGAAGATTTTACTTGATTTTAGCCACTTAATTATTTCTGAACTTCTTGCCGCCTGCAGTGTACAAATGGCATGAGTTAATTTCTTTCTGCCACAGGATTTCTTAGGATGGTTCATAGCTATACTAGTCATTTTTCTATAATATTTTCTAGAGTATCACATTATCTTTAGACAGACTGTTAATTAACCTAGGTCTTCATTAGATAGAGAGGAAGATGTATGGGTTTAAAGCATTCTTAATAATGAGATGATGTATTTCTAATCAAATTGGGATCTAATATATTAGTGATGAGTATTATAGGGCTTATTAATTTCATTTACACTCATTCATCCAACAAACATTACTCACAATTCCAGGCACCTTATTATGTGTTAAATAATGTTTGCTGAAGTATTCCAGTGACCCTTTGACACATTGTCATCAGCTTGACATAGATGTATCTATGCTAGCTGTTAGCCTGTTAAGGGCAGGCATTTAGAATTCTTTAATACCTACTTTCCTTAGATAATAAGTAGGTAATCCATAAATCATTTTTAACTGATAGATTGATAGATGCCCTCTATGTGAAGTTTTTAGGAAATTGCATTAGAAAGGATCAGCTATGTTATACTGAAGAAACAAACTCAGTAGCTTAAAGTAATGTGGTAGACTATATTATTGTTTCCAGTTATTTGCTTTCTTTCCTGTCACAAGATCATACTTTCTGGTTCTCATGTGACTTCCCTACTTCATTGTCATGAGAATAGGCCATTTGTCTTATTTTTACCAATGGAATGTAGGTGGGTGTTACACATTCCACATTCAAATAAACACTTTAATAGCCATTGTATGCTTCTACTCTGGCCCTTTTCTCCTTAGCATTAATTTGAGACAGGGTCTGCTTTCAAAGTCTGCATCCTGGGATGGAGAATATATATAGAATAGAGATTCAGGGCACTGGCTGACCCGTTGTCATCATGCAACATGAGGGAGAGATAAACACTTGTTATTGTAAACAACTACAATTTTGAGGTCTTTTTGGGCAGCCTTATCTAATAAAAGCTGACTAATACAAAACAGCAAAGTTATTGCTATTATATCATTTATTCTCCATGTCCACCTATATGTCCATTTTGCGTGCTCTATGCATTGTCCTCCCTCAGGGACCCAGTTAGTCTCTCAGAGATTTCACCATCAGAAACATTGCCAGTTGATGCAGCTGAGGGAAAGCACCATGCTAAACCATGCCCCAGCATTGAACTCTTACTCCTGGAAGGGAACCATATCAAATTTGCTCACATTTCCAGAGGCATGGAAATAAAGAACAAATGGACAGCAACCAGAGGGGTGGGGGATAATGGAGAAATAAGGTGAAGGGTCATCAAGGAACATGTATAAAAGACCAATGGACAAAGCCAAATGGGGTAGGATTGAGGGTGGGAGGTGGGGTGGGTAGGGTGGGAGAGAGTGGTGGAGAAAATGGAGACAACTGTACTTGAACAACAATAAAAAAATTTGCTCACATTTCAATGACCAAAGCGACTCACATGACAGCTTAATTAAAGGGGTGAAAGGAAGAGACCTGGCATAACTAGTCAACAGTGAAATGATCACCACATAAACCAACAAGACACAGTTTATAGCCTCTTTCAGAACTGGTTGAATGGATCGATCTCTTTGAATTCCGGTCTGGCTTTGGAACATTCTCTGAGAAAAGTCTTTGATACATGGAATTGATGGGACTAACATGGAACACAACAGGATTAAAGAGAGCAAAGAACACTAAATTGCATTTATAATTTGAGAAAGTCCATGACTTAAACGTTGATATTTAATGACAAACACTAGAGCAACCCTGACATTAGTTAGTAATATACTTTGGTGATGATGGAAATACTCTATTTCTGTACTGTCCAGCATATCCAATACACTAGCCACTACCAATGTGTGGCCACTGAAGCCTTGAAATATGTCTAGGGCAAACGAGGAACTGACTTCTAGATTTTTTAAATTTAAATTCACATAAATAGCCAAAAGTTATTACATTAGGCAGTTCATGTTTAAGCATGTTTATGTCTTTGGACAAAAATATTTCATCTGTTTTGTCTTAGAAAAGCATCTAGTTTATTATAGCTTTTGCAAATTTTGGTTTTCCTTCTTTGTGGATGTAAGATTTTGCAAAAAATCTGGGTCTGCCTGCTGCCATCTTCAAAACAATCAGAAATACCCTGAAGTGGAGCCTTGAGAGCAATTGCAGCCTGAAGGCCTTACTCTGGTAAAACATGGCTTAAGGAGCCCTGTGGATTCCATGGCAGGGAGAATGGGTATGAGATTCTGCAGAAGATATCCTGAACTTTCTAGTAGGCCTCATTTATAGACTGGACATCATTTGCTTTGCTATCTTTCCTAATCCTGATGTGCATATATACATTTCTGCTTCACATCTTAGTGATGAGTGCCTAGCAGGTATCTCAGACTTAATGTAACTGAAACCAAAACCTGGATTTTCCCTCCCAAGTTTTACCTGCCTCTAAGATTAGCCATCTAAAAAAATTCTACTCAGTTGCAAATACAAAACTATTTTGTTGTTTCTAATTCCATTTTCTGTCTTACAATCACATCTCAATGAATCAGCAAATCTCATTCCTCCAAAAATATATACAAAATCCAAGTCATCACTGTCCCCTCCAATGCTACTTCCTAAGTTTTAATACCATCACCTTTACCTTGGACTACTGTAGTACTTGTTAATGTATCCCTTACTTCCTAATGTTCTCCCTATTTTCTTACTGTCTTTTCCCCAAGAAACACAAAGGTAATCCTTTTGAAACACAAGATAAAGCCCACCTCTCCCTTGAAAGAATCTCTGTAAAGCCTATCAGGTCCTTATTTCACCCCTGACTGCCCCCTTCACCTTAGCCAAACAAGCTTCCTCATTCTTCCTTGAACACATCAAACAACTCCTCACTTCAGGCTTGTTGCAAATGCAGTTCCATCTGCTCTGAATGCTTTCTCCCTGGAGATCTGTAGGGCTTGCTTCTTCTCTTTATTCAAGATTCTGTTCAAAAGTATCTCTTCAGAGAGGCCTGCCTTGACCACACTACCTAAAATCCCTCTCATTCTTTGTCTTCTCACTTTGATTTATTTTCCTGCTATTTTCTATATGACTTTATATTGTATATTATTTGTTTAGATTTTTCTTTGCTTTAATTGTCTTCTTTCATTGGAATGTAAGCACAATAAGGCTCAGAACATTGTCTTATCTACAGCTGTATCTCCATTTCCTAAAACAAGGCAGATCATAAAGCAGAGGCTAAATAAGTGCTTGTTGAATGAATAGATTTCTGAATAATTGCAAAAGCATTGATTACACTCTTTCTTAAAAGGATTTTGAGATTTGACAATAAGTTGACTTTCTTAATGGAGCCCATTAAGAAATCAAAGCCCTGGCTGGTGTGGCTCAGTGGATTGCGTGCTGGCCTCTGAACCAAAGGGTCGCCAGCTTGATTCCCAGTCTAGTGCACACACCTGGGTTGTGGGCCAGGTCCCCAGTAGGGGGTGCTTGAGAGGCAACCACGCATTGATGTTTCTCTTCCTCTCCTTCTCCCGCCCCTCCACTCTGCCTAAAAATAAATAAAGTCTTTAAAAATCAGTCAATCAATCAATCATTGTTTTCCTCCTTGCCTAGCTTCCAAAAGCTATTAATTATGAATAGAATATAAGTTTACTTCATGAATAATGTAAATGTATTTTTAAATTGTTGGTAAATGTATTTACCAACAGTTTAGACAAATGAACACAAGGAGTTTTGGGGTTTAGAATAAGTCAGTTTCTAGCAGACTTTCCAAGTATGCATTTGTTTTTCAAGTGGTCAAGAAGTTTTTTCATATTTCATATTTTATTTGAAAAGCTACTTTCAATATAATATGTATATATTATATATAATATATAAATGTATGAAAGTTTGTAATGTAATGTAATGTATGAAAGTTACTTTCAATATATATTATATATATAATATGTGCAATCTATAATATGTGGCTGACTAACAAGATAGTTTCAGTTGCCTAAATTATTATTGGATCCCAGAATGACTTACAAGCTTTATCGAATAAAGTTTCAGCCACTGATAACTAAGGACAGCATTTGAAACATTCCACACTCTCATGGCTCTTTAAGATATCTTGTTTCCTTCAGAAGAACACCTTCAGGGGCCTAGAGGATCCTCAGACTCTGCACAGTGTGAGTGCTTGTCTGGTCTTGTCAAGTGACCCAAGGCAAATGTCTGCCACGTACCTGAATAAATTGGATTCCCCAGCATCTACTTCCATTGTCCTAGGTTCTTCTACTTCATCTTGTTTTCCTATTTCTGATCCCTGACACCTGCTTCTGAGTCAGGACTCTGAACACTATAGGTTCAAGCTCTTCTGTTAGGCTCCTTCCCCTAATATCTGAGAGCCTCATCTGGAGATCATCTTTCTGAATGCATCTGTCATGTATCCTGCTCACTAAAATGGGTTTTATAATTCACAAGTGTTGTAATGCTCAGTGTCATACTGTTTACAAAGGAAGTTCCCTGGGTATATACTTTTATTCAATTAGATTTGCTGACTGTTGAACTATACCACAGAAGCTTTATTGTTATGGAGATAAGACTGGAGAGGGTAAATGATATTAATTGAAAAGCTTATCTTACTTAATGCTCAAGATTTTGATTATTTCCCATTTCTCATGAGAAAAACAAGTCTCCAAGAAATTAAAAGATTTTTTCTAATTTTATTATGGTAATATTTGATAAAGTTTAGGTTCAATAAGTATTCAAGCTTAAATTCACTGCTTTTTCTGCTATATTATCAATATAAAACACTTATATTTAATAAACAAATTCTAACATGCGATAAATGTTAAAAAGAAAAAAAGAAGACTCCAAATAGTTTAAAACCTGTATTAAAGAATGAAAACTAGAACTAAAGCATTAAAATTAAATTCTGCTTTTAGTGTTCCAGGAAGAAGCCCTTGGTATTACATCATTATTCTTTCTAAATTTAACTAATTTAAAGGTGACATGAATAAAATATTCATTAAAACTATAGTAGCCATTTATCTATGACCTTTAACAAAGCTGCTATTAACTTTCAATCGACTCACAGTTGTAGATTGAACCTTACCTAATAAAGTATCCACTCCTTTCTAAACCTTCCTGGTAGAATTTTGATTTACATTCAAAACTGTCTATAAATATTCCACCTTAGCCAGCTCCATGCTTCCTACTTCTTATTTCTTAAATCACTGTAATGCTTCAAGGCAATATTATTTCTAGTATTTTGGTGAAGAACATCTCCATTAAGTGCATCTGAAGCACGCTATTTTAATTACTGGTTTCCTTAATCTAGTTTTCCTTGTAGGGAATAGCAATGCCAAATGGTTTTTAAAGGATTCAGAAATGTTCCCATGTGAACTAATTATGCCCTTTTCTTTCCATAACTGTTGTAGTAGAACCTTCTAAGGAATTATTCTGATGAAACTGTATCCCTTGCTTCTCCCCTCCAAACTCATGCCTGATCTCTTACATGCTTGAAATACATGTTTACACTTAACATAGAGTTAAACACTCATCATCTGTCTGAATCTAATCCACTTAAAGATCCAAAGTCTAATTGTTTTGAAATTATATTTTAGCACATAATAATTAAACCAGCCAAAGAGTCAAGAAGATAAAGATATGATAACAAAGTTAGAGTTTCACATCCCATTTGTGTTATATATCTCCCAGGCTCCTGCCTCTGTACCCTGCTTTGTTCCAGATCCAGAGATTAGGTTGATCTGTATGGACTCCACCAGGAGCTCCCAGGCCCTCTGATTCTGGTTCAGTTCGGTCACTGGTGGCCTGGAAGGAGAAAAAAGGATTCAGGTCAGAGTATTCTATTTATTTTCCTGTAGGGAAAGCACTCTTTCTAAGGAGCTTTCTTGGGTTGGTTATGGACCTGAAACTAAGTGCACTGTTCCTCTTAAGGTGGTGTTCTCTGTATGCCCCCCCCCCCACTTCTTCTAGTTTGGTAGTGGTTTTGCTGTATCTCTTTAGGTTTAAGGAGTTTCAACAGTTTTACTGCTACTAATCTCAGGTTGCCATAGTATCTCTCTTGAAATGCCTTTATAAATAACCTGTCCTTATATATTGTAACCTAAATGTACCATTTATTTTCCATTGGGGTCCTAACTGTTACATACACTTTGAAGTCTAGGAATTTTTTTTTTTTAACTGTGTGCAATTGTACTGTACTGGAATATGGAGCCATGATTTGGTCACTTTGCACAGTACTAAATTTGGTGCACATTTAATAACATCAAGTAACTTTAGCATACTTCTTTGGTCAATTCTATACTTTCAAATTCATATTTCTTATGTCACTATGATGTTTTATGTTAGTCTTATTCCTGAAACACACTTAAAACTCTTGACTTTATTCAACATCTTTTAAAATTAGTCTTCACTTTTGGGATTCCTGAACAAAGTAAATGATTAATTAGAGTGTTTTATTAATTTAGTTTTTTAAACAACTTTTACTTAATTTTTAATAAATGGCAATAATACATTAGTTATAATATAACACAAGGAATTGGAAGTGGGAGCTCAGTTTGTGTCCTCTCTGGATTGTCACAATGTGAATTTCCCGGCAATCAAATTCCTACTTTTAAGTTCCTTGAGAGCTTTGTTTTTAAAATGAATGAATGGCCCTGGCTGTTGTGGCTCAGTGGACTGAGCGCTGGCCTGAGAACCAAAGGACCACCTGTCAGATTCCCAGTCGGGGCATATGCCTGGGTTGCGGGTAGGGGGCGCTTGAGAGGCAACCACACATTGATGTTTCTCGCCTCTTTCCCCCTCCCTTCCCCCCTCTCTAAAAATAAACAAATAAAATCTTTTAAAAATTGCAATTAAAAACATAAAATAAGTGAATGATGATAACAGGGCCTTCTGACTCAGGTACAGACAGTGGCAGACAGTGTTTCTGTTTCTGTCAAAAATATGACAACCATGTATTCGGAGATGGTGGGAAGCTTTCAGGTTAAGATGCTGAAGAAGAAGATATCACAGAAACTTTGAAAGCCAGGAGACAAGCAATTAGCACAATGTTTCAGCAAGAAACAGACTCACACAAATGTGCTAACTGATTTACGATAAAGGGGATGTGGCTGGCAGGGGATGTGGCTGGCAGTTTTGGTGGCCCTAGGTAAATTAGATAATTATATGAGAAAAAAATTAACCTTGACTTATTCTTGATCTCACAAACAAGTATTTATTCTGTTTGGATCACCAATTTATATGTGAAAGGTAAACCAATTAACCTTCCAAAAGTGAACCTAATAGAGCATCTTCATGACCTTGGGGTACACATATTTTCTGAAATAGGCACAAAAATACTAGCTGTGAGGAAATAAAAAAAGATTAATTGTACTCTGTTAAAAATGAAGACCTGTTTACTAGCATTACTGAAAATAGTGAACACTTATGCCACATAGGACAAAGGACTCATACTTAGAAAAAATGAAGAACTTGAACAAATCAAAAACAAATTATGCAGTTAAAAATTATCAGAAGACTTCAACATGCACTCCACAAAGGAAGATACCTACAAATCTAATAAATGTACAATTGCTTATTCCCATTAATCATCAGGGAAATGAAAATGTAAATGGCAAAAATACCATTACATATACACAACAATAGCATTCAAATTAAAGGATTGACAATACCAAATATTGGTTAGGATTCCAGTAGACCAACTGGAATTTTCTTACCCTGCTGGTGGTGTGTAAATGATGAAAACACTTTTGAGATCTGTTTGGCAATATACACCAAAGTTGATCACGTGTGTAATTTAACACATCAATTCTGCTTCTTGATATATGCTCAAATAAATATGTATATTTGCTTATCAAAAGACATTTGAAAGAACATTTACAGCAACATTGTTCACAAGTCAAATTAGGAAGTGACCCAAATGGCAATCAACAGTATAATGGATTAAGTACATTTGGTGTATTCTTAAAGCAATGAGAATGAAGGATGTATTGCTACACAACAGCATGATATTGAATGCTGTAAGGCAGGACAATGATTACTTTTGGAAGAGGTAGTGACAAGATCATAAAGTGAGGCTTCCTGAGATGCTTATTCTTTTTCTTGAATTTACTGCTAATTATAATGGGTGAATAATTATTGAGCTGTGTGTATGATATATTTTAGCCAAAAGGTTTATCTAAATTAAAAAAAAAAAAACAGAAGGTATCTTTTTTTTTCTAGAAAAATGTCACCATCCTGACTGACCCCTGTGTTTTAATAGAAAAACAAAAGCAAAACAAAACAAATACCATAACAGCACATTGCTTATTCTCAGTTACCAACCATCACAGGTAAGCTTATGTACAGCATCTGATAGTTATAAGGCCAGTACATTAATCAGAGGGTCTTCTAAATAAACACCACTGTTGCCTGAGGTAATGGTGTCAAGAGGAAGAATTTCTTTGGTTCTTTCGATGGCTTCAGTCCTCAGAGGCTTTGGAATTTTTTGGAGTACAGCTGCATTCAATTTCATCCTCCTAGTCTCTTTATCTCTTTATTGGAAGGAGCAGTTCAGGAAGAAGAATGCGAGAATCTTGAGGGTACTTCAGAAATCAGTCTCCTTCCTTGTTTTACTTTCACCTTCTCTCCATTTTCTCAGAGTTTTAATGTTTTCTTTGGTGGTTTTGGGACAAAATGTAGCACTGGTGTACTTTAAAATTTCACCAGAAGCAAATATACATTTTAAACAATTATTTTGTTACCCAGCATGGGCTAATGTCCATTAATAGCAAATGAACCACAACAATACCTTGAAAAGAGAAGTGAGAGCATTTCTCAGCAGTCCTTGGCCATGGATTTCTTGGAGTCATGCCATTGCTACCAGAGGTCCATTATCAGGCAACTCTGCCCGAGATCCTGTAAATCTGCTGAAAACACCTCATTTATGAATAATTGGAAGATTGAGAGGTCCTGGTTTCATACAGCTGGGGAATTTTCAATAACTGCAGAAAGCTTTCTGAAGGGTTTTTTGCTTTTGCTCTTGTCTACCATAGCCTTTCCTTAATGCAGTAGCTAGAGAGATTCCTTTTTTTACTGCCATGCATACAACTCTCCAATAGTTTTCCATCAAATGTGTAATGTCAATACCTTAGCATGCTTGTAAAATCCTAGTGCTCTGGGAAGCAGTGTGAGCAAATATTTAACAACCAGCTCTCTGGGGGAAGGGGTCTTTATGTGTACCATTTGCTGATTTCTGTGTAAATGCTCCCACCATGGCTGACTTTAAGTTACCAAAATTTCAACAGTATGCTCTCAAAATTGCTGAGTTCTTTATAATAAGTTGGGAACCCTATCTGAGCAGGTCTCCGCACACGGATGTGTCTAGACTCCCTATCTGACCTAATCTCCTTTTACTTCCTCCCTTTCTCACCCCACTCCAACCTTTTTGCTTCTCTCCTGTTACTCTCCAGTCCTTACCATACTTTTTTCTTTTTAAAGATTTTCCCGGTTTACTACTAGAGTGTAAGGTTGTGGGGGCAGGGCTTATATCCCCAGAATAAAGAGTACCAGATTCTTAAAATACACTTAATCAGTACTTACTAAATAAAAGGATGAATACTGTATTCAGTGTGTTTTTATCCATATTCAGAAAATTATTTAAGTATCATATTAAAAGGTAAATTGTGATGATAATTATAATTATAACATTAATGTGTATAGCCACAGTTATCAAGTTCAAGTTTCCAAACTGGGTGGATACTAAGTGCTGAGGACATGATGTCGCTGAAGTCAGTGTACCCACATGTTCTGAGAACAGGGCCTTACTGGAAACATCGGTTGCTGCTGGACTAGTCAATTACCAGTGGGAAGATGGCTTTGGGGGCAAAAATTTTAAGCACACTAAGATTCTCAGAAGCAGAATTACAAAAAGTTATAAGCTTGAAGAATAATATCGTAGAGCCATACGCTAACATCTGTTTTCACATATGCTCAGCAAGGAAGAGACACTGTGTCATGTGTCAGTCTTTTGTAGTCACATATGTCACTGGGAGAGAAAATTCCAGTGTAATATTAATGAAAAGAAGAGTTTGATTTTTCCCACTACTTTTTACAGCATAGTACCTAAATTATAATCTGAAATCATGAACAGCTATGAAATGTTTCTAATGCCCAACAGAATTTAATTTGTTAAAAAAGCTGATTAGAGATAAGTAAATGAGGAGAAGAGATAGTTGATGATTAATCAAAATGAAGGAGAACCAGATGTTTTAACTTTGTCCTAGGGTAGAGTACTCTCTCATCCAGCAAATTCACAATGTTTTTATGCCATTAGTTTGGCAGTAGTGTTTCAGCCGCCCTGATAGATTGGCAAGGACAAATGGCTGCCTGTAGAATTGGAGTTTGCCTGTGTTTACCTATGTTTAGAAGAATGTCCTTCAGCTATGTATTTGTTCTAAACTTATGAGTATATTTGATTGAATCATCAGGGAATAAGGGCCCATGTGGTCCCTGTCACAGGGCATATTAAGAGAGAGATGTTCCATCTTGGTGTGTTCAGAAGCATTGTATCCTGGGAAACTTACTTATGGAATATGAGGTTAATCCTTTAATAATAGTGCAATCTCTTTAAGGGCTTCAGATATGACTCATTCTTAGATTCAAATGTAGAGGAAATGTTCACTGGCATAGGGCAAAAAAAATTCTATATTAGGATATAAGAGTTGTTAAAATTAGTCTCAGAAATTGGCAAAAATCATGCAAAGTAGATATGAATTAGGAAAAACAGTAACTCAGAGCATCTCTCTTTTTGTAGGTGCTGGTTGATGGGCGATCCAGCAGTACCTCCATACCTACCTCCCAGGACATACAGACTGGATATGAGGATTATCTTTTCTTCGAACATCCTCAGTGCTGAGCCTTGAAAATGAGGGATGCATTCTTATGTGCAGAATGGGAGGTTTTAACTTCATCTCCAAACAGTTAAAGAAAACTAGAGTAGAGAAATTGATCTGATCAGAGCAGATATATTCATTTCCTTTTCCTCCTTCTCCCCCTGTTCCTCCTCCCCTTTCTCCTTCTTGTTCCTTATCCCCACCCTGAAGAGGTACTTTTTGATTTTAGATGGAGGGGAAGGGAGGGAGAAAGAGGGGGGAATAAATGTCTATGCAAGAGAGAAGCATTGATTGGTTGCCTCTTTTATGTGCCCTAACTGGGAATTGAACCTGTGACCTTTTTTGATTTACAGGAGGACAGTCCAATCAACCAAGCCATTATACTGGCTAGGGCATATTCTCCTTCTTAAGAACTCTCTGCTTTCCCTTTTTCTGCCTTATATTGAGGTCTCTAGGAGGATATATGAAATGAATAAATCTCTACTGTTTAGATCATCCTCAGAAAACTAATAGTTTTTCTTCTTCCGCTCTCCTACTG
This sequence comes from Anoura caudifer, assembly GCA_004027475.1. Lineage (NCBI taxonomy): Eukaryota > Metazoa > Chordata > Mammalia > Chiroptera > Phyllostomidae > Anoura > Anoura caudifer. Next base: position 161,567 of record PVKU01002614.1, read on the forward strand.
TCTTTTCTCCTGTGGTCTGGATAGTCTGTTAACCTACCAGTAGTGTACTCAAAACAAGTGTTTCTCCTCTTTGCTTGTGTACTGACCAAGAGTCAAGGATTAGCTTCCAAGTTGTAAGAAATTTGAAAATAGGATCCCTCACTCTCATAGAGGTATTGACTTTTATAATTTCTATGTTAGTCTCATATGTAGCTTCTTGTGGTAGCCACTTGTTATTTTTTTCCATGTGGGCTTAGCTTTATCCAAACTGCTTATAACTGGAAGAAGGTCTCCATTTGGTCTGATTTCCACCACATATTGAACAACAGCTTAGGAGAGAATTACATAGGAAGAAAGAAGCTCAGTGGGCCAGGACTAGTCCTATCTTTCAGTTTTCTGCTTATTCACATATTCTCTTCCTTGGAACCCCCCATTTTCTAGAACCCCTAATACTGGTCTGGTTGGGACCCCTGGGGGCCACATTGATCAATATTACCAATGGCTCCTCTGATAGCCTCTTGGAGTATTTCCAGGTCCACTGTCACTCCACTAGGAAGGGAAAATACACTTTACCTCTTCCTCATAGTTTTTCAGTCTTCCTGACATCAGAATCTCTTTGATTTTCGTGATGTATGCTTTCTAAAACAAAGCGCACCCAGCAGAGTGCATTTCCTTCCAGTCTGTCTGATCTGAGTCAGAATCAAGTCTGCTTAGCTGCTTATGTTAGCATCTCAGCTTAGTCTGTGGAGTGGCCACATGGCTTTCCCGGCATTGCACTACATCCCATTTACCAGTAAACCACATCTCAGCCTCCTTTTGAAAATTCTACTGAATCCCTGTTTTCTCTCAGGAGGATATGAAACTCTCATTTATATAAAACAAAAGTAAAAAGTAGGCTGTAAGCCTAATTATTGACCACTTCCTGGGTCAAAGTATCAGTTTTGTCCACTTTTCTAGATTTGCTTTGATGGCTCCTAATTTCCAATTAAAAATGTGAGGGCTGGAACTGTTCTACAGTCCTTAGACTATATTTTTAATGTTAAAAGAGTAAAACACTATTAAAATATAATACTTCTGGTAATGGAATTGTAAAACCAATAAATTTATGCTGCATTAGTGACAGGGAAATTAATGCAAATTTTCTAAGAGATTTGGCGATGTATATCATAACTTGTAAATATTAATTTTCAACCCAATACTAGGCATTCATTCATCCTAATGGGATAATTAGACTTGCTTGCCTAATTTATGTGTAAGACATACCATTGACAGTTTTGTTTTATTTTTAATTTTTTAATTTTATTATTTCTATTGCAATTTATTCCCTCTATACCCCCTCTTCCAGCTCCACCCACTCTCCTTCCCCCACGATCACTACACTTATCTGTCCATATTCATGAGTTCTTTCTCTTTTTTTTCTTTCTTTCTCAATCTCTTCTCCCCCAGTATTCCCCCAGAGCTGTAGCCTGCTCTCTATCTATGAATTTTGTTTAAAATTGTAAAAAACTGGAAACAAATGGAAGGGGTTGGATATAAAACTTACGATGTTTAAGCATAGTAATATAACAGAGCCAATAAAATATGTTTGCAAAAATGTTAACAGCATGGGAGTTATGATTGTGTACAATATAGGGTGTGAATCATGATAGGTATATGACTTGAATTCAGCTAGGGCCACTCTCTCCTCAGAGACCTGGTTAAACTTGGTGCAAGTCTGTGCCCATGGCCCCATAGGAGTGCAGGTGCCATCTGCTTGCTTTCTGTGGACTGTACACCTGTCCCATCCTGCTCTCTTCAACTGTGTGCCCTTTTTGTCCTGAACTGCCAGGCTTAGACCAGTGTACCTTCATTGGTTCCCACAAGAAACTCATTCACAGAGAATATTTGTGTTTTCTGGTGGTCTGTATTGAAGACTTAGTTGGGCAGGGTATGTAGGAAAGGAGAAATTTTAGGGAGGATTACAAATTGTTATATGATGTTCTGCCATCTCCTGGCTCCACCTTCACCTCCTCTTCTTTCTTCCTTTTGTTTCTGCCCTGCTCCCTTAAAAAAAAACATAAAATTTTAAAAAAAGGAAAAAGAAAAGAAAATTCTTCCTTAGTCTCATGGAGGGTTAATCTGGCTGTACCCAGGGCTTTTTACTGGGTATGATATAAACTCCCCCCTCAGTAAATACAGTCCATTCCTAAAAACTTTTCTGATCTAAACACTGTTTTCCTTTGGGTTACTTATGGATTGATCCTTACTTGGTCAAAAGGAGATACACACACACACACACACACACACACACACACACACACACTCTCTCTCTCTATTTAATTCTCTGTCTCTTCCTCCTTTTCCAAGACCCCTTCTGCTCTTATTTGTAAGTGCATTTGTAGTTGATCTTACCTGCTGGGCAAATGCTCCTTTCCTCTCCTGCTGTTTAATTTGTATCCTGTCCCTGGAGAAGGATGATGTTCATATAAAATAAGACTGTTCCTTGATTAGGGTATAGAGAGGTTGCTGTAAACCAATGTTTCAGTATCCCAAATGTTTTAAAATTCCATGTAGGAAAGAAGTTACATATACCTAAACCAAGGTCTGTAAGGAAACACACTGAAATAGTAACAGTGGCTATTGGTGATTAATGTATTAGTGATATCATTAGTGATATTTTCGTTTCATTTATCATATTTTTAGGTATATGTGTGTATGTATATATACACACACCCACATTTTCAGTTAAATAGAATAAAACTATTAACTACACAAAATGAAAGATATTTAATCATAGTATCATACACACTATAAATATTAATATTCTGATGTTTATTTAGAGTAATTGAGCATTCCCTTTTAAATTCAGAAGTATGCTTACTCATAAATAAGTAATTATTCTCCTGAAACCTAAGAACCTCTAATAAACAGAGAGAATAAAAAAATTAAGCTGCAACACTGTGGCATGTTCCAAGATGGAATGCAAATAGCAAAGAAGGTTCCAAGGTAATTTTCATATTCTCAAGTAAATGTATAATTTTCTTGATCTTTTTGTTATGAATTTTTTCCGTAGCTGAATATTTTATGGAATTATGCTAAGCTTTCAGCTGCTCTGCTCTGGTGGCATAATGTTTGTAAGTCTTTTCTAAGCCAAACCACCTATATTATGCTGTATCACTACACATTAGGTATCATTAAATATCTATTTCATTTATCGCAAATTTTGACATGTCTGCTATAAATCAAAGACCTGATTTAAAAATTGTGCAGTACTAGGCTGTCACTTAGTATTAGACCAGGGAAAAGGCAATATGCTGGCATGTAAAGACCTTATAAAACAATTTTCATCTGTTGTTAAGAAAACAGAAATTGGCTTTCATATTGTGAATTTTAATGAAAAAAAGGAAGGAAATTATGTGACTTTATTTCAGAAGGTATTTATGGAACTGGGAGGATCATTTCTACATTTTTCTATGTGCTGACATTTGTCAACTCTCAGTATCAATCTAAAAAGGATTCTGTAAGGGATATGAATGGTAAATAAGCCAAGTCTGAATAACCCAGTTTAATATATTACATCAGATACTTGCAAGAAGTAAGGAGGCTGTATGGTAGGAGATATAATTAGCTGCATCTTGTTTAAATTCTACACGTGCAACATTGCTTCATGTAGTGATCAGAAATGTTTTAAAAGGTTTGTCTAAATTTTTCCATAGGTAAAATGTCTTTCAACTGTCAGGTTGAAAACTGGAGGGATATTAACAATTGAAATGTACCTATTAACTTAACCTTTTTCTTCTTTGTTTACTTCATATTAATTTTTGTCTGTTTATCAATTACACGACCAAAAGAGAAAAAAGTGTTCATTAAGACCTCTATACATGACACTAGGAGATTCCCCTGTTTGAAACATTCCCCTCATTCAACTTTAAGGAAACCTCATTATCTTTCAAGACCCAAATCAAGCCCCATTAATTTCAGAATACCTTCCCCATTTCCAGGTGGCACGCTAAATTTCTATTACTTTTTTGTGTGTTCATCAACATATAAATAAACATGTTATACATATATGTATATACATATACATGTGTGTGCATGTGTATGTATGTGAATATCTTTTCATTTCAAAAAATTTTACTGTTTTTGAGGGCAGGGATTATAGTATATGATTTGATACTTCTTTTTCTTTTTTTGAAACAAAAATATGCAGACTGCAGGTGCACAATTCTACACACACATCATGCGTACACTGTATTGTGTTCACCACGCCAAGTCAAGTCTTCGTCCATCACCATTTCTCCCCTCCATACCCTACTCCACCTCCCCCCACCCCTCTTCCCCCTGGAAATCACCACACTATTGTCCATGTCCATGAGGTTATTTTTCTTTTTTATTCAATCCCTCTATTCCCCCCACCCAAGCACCCCCTACAATAGTTGTCAGCTTAATTTCTATCTATGAATCTGTCTCTATTTTCCTTGTTAGTTCACATTGCTCATTAGATCCCATATACAAATGAAATCGTATGGTACTGCTATTTCTCTGACTGGCCTATTTCATTTAGCATAATGCTCTCCAGTTTCATCCATGTTGTCACAAAGGATAAGATTTCTTCTTTTTTTATAGCTGAGTAGTTTTCCATTGTGTAAATGTACTATAGCTTTTTTATACACTCATTTACTGATGGGCACTTGGTCTGCTTCCAGATATTGCCTACTGTAAATATGATGCAATGAACATAGGGTGCTTATGTTCTTTCAAATTAGTGTCTCAGGTTTCTTTGGGTATAGTCCCAGAAGTGGATTCTCTGGGTAAAAAGGCAGTTCCACTTTTAATTTTTTGAGGTAATTCAGTACTGCTTTCCACAGTGGCTACACCAATCTGTATTCCCACCAACAGTGCAAAAGGGAACCCCTTTTTCCACATCCTCTCCAGCACTTGTTGTTTGTTGATTTACTGATGATAGCCATTCTGACCGGTGTGAGGTGATACATCATTGTGGTTTTTGCTGTTGTTGTTTTTCTTCTTTTTTAAAATTTATTTTTGTTCAATTACAGTTGTCCCACCTTTTTCCCCATTGCTCACCCCTACCCCATCCTCCCCCACTCCCACAATCAATTCCCCACCCCCAATGTCCATGCCCATGAGTCCTCTATTCCTGTTCCTTTGCCTGCTGCTTCCTTCTTTCCCCTGTTATCCCCCTTTTCCCTACCTTCTGGTCACTTTCAGTTTGTTCTTTATTTCTGTCTCTGTTTCTATTTTGCTTGCTTGTTTGTTTTGTTGATTAGGCTCCACTTATAGGTGAGATCATATGGTATTTGTCTTCCACCACCTGGCTGATTTCACTTAGCATAGTTCTCTCCAGTTCCATCCATGCTTTCTCAAAGGGTAGGAGTTCCTTCTTTCTTTCTGCTGCGTAGTATTCCATTATACCAGTTTTTAGATACACTCATTTACTGATGGGCACTTGGGCTGTTTCCAGGACTTGGCTATTATAAATAATGCTGCTGCTGTGAGTGTTGGGGTGCATAGGTTCTTTTGAATTGGTGTTTCAGGATTCTTAGGGTATAGTGTCAGCAGTGGGATCACTAGACCAAAAGGCAGTTCCAGTTTTAGTTTTTTGAGGATATTCCATATTGTTTTCCACAGTGGCTATACCAGTCTACATTCCCACCAACAATGTACTAGAGTTCCCTTTTCTCTACAACCTCACCAGCACTTGTTGTTTGCTGCTTTATTAATGGTGGCCATTCTGACAGGTGTGGAGTTGTATCTCAGTTTGGTTTTAATTTGTATCTCTCTAGTGGCTAGTGGTGTTGAGCATTTTTTTCATGTGTCTCTGGACCCTCAGTATATCCTCCTTAGAGAAGCATCTGTTCAAGTCTTTTGCCCATTTTTTAATTGGATTGTTTACATACTATATTTGTTGGTGTTTCTTTTTGTGTATTCTCCTTTAAAACAGGAGAGACTTTCAAAATACCTAATCACTAATTTAGCACAGGCCCAGACCTGTCATAACAGATGCTGGCTGCCAACACCCAGTACATCCATGCTGTGTGAACAAGTTATCAGCTCTGCTATAAGGTACTTACATGTATGTATGTATTATTTGGTTTAAAAAATAAAACAAGGAATAAAATTATAATGAAATTTCACTAGTATGTGCCATTAATAAATTTTTATGCCTAACAAAGTTCTAAAGATATAGATAATATGGCCACTTTCTAACATAAAAGACATGGTCAAGTTCCTTGGGAGGCAAACCATCTCCATATAATTGTTTTAAAGCTGAGTTGGCATATCTGGTATTACCATAAATCACAAGCAGGTGATATATATTTGATTTATCAACAACAACAACAAACGATAAATATTTATTGTATGTCCACTTTATGCCAGGGGCATTGCTAAGGTTAGGAAGGATATGTGATGTGTAATCTGTGATTCAAGGTGTTGTGGAAATTCCCACAAGCTATGTCATATGGTTTGTAGCAAGACAGCCAGATAGAAAACCTAGAACCAAGGGATAGTACTGAGCAAAAATTACCCCATGAGCAATTATATTAGCAAGCCAAATCACAGCACAAATTGTTTTTGGTAACTTTTGCTTCTCATTCTTTCTCACATAAAAGTTAAACTGTTGGTTCTCTCTTTACTTTGCTGCATGACAATTTATGAATTCAATAATTCCTTACATTCTACTTGAAAAATGTTTCTTTATCCAAAGGTTAACTCCTTTAGGAATACAAACCTTTAAATTTTCTCTGTTGCTATATTAGTTGGTACAACTAGATTCACTGGACTCATAAATCTATCAATTTTCTAGTCTATAACAGTGTTATCCCTGAAATCTCATAGATATAAATGGAATTGCTAATTTTCAATAAATCTACAGAAACAGGTAGTAGTGTCATGGGCCCCCAGTTCTAATCATTTTAGCTATAATAAATGACACCCCAGGGGCTCACTTTGGGTCATAAAATTTACTGATCAGAATACCGATTTTAAGCCTCAAAGTATTTTATAACTTTTCCCTTTTTTTGTATGAATTAAAGTATGAATTATAAGAGTGACTTCTTATTTAAAACTTATTGTAGATAAAAAAGAAGAAAAAATAAACTAATAGTTTTTCTTGTATTTGCTATTGAAATGAGATAACATTTAAGTAATATTCAATAGTTTATTTATAATATTACATTTGTACCTATATTGATTACTTTAAGCATTTGGAAAAAACATGAAATTACCATTTATATTCTCATATTTTATAAAATGCACACTTTACAACAGAAATAAACTTTTCTAATGAATGATAAATGTATGTTTTTGAAAAATTCTCTAAATATACAATTAAATATTTTAATTTCCTTAAATAATTACAAGATATTTTCCTATTCTTTAAAAGCAGAGTAATATACTTTAATGTTCTTACTCTATCTTTGTGAAATCGGTCTAAAATATCTATCACTTGTCCATGATAACTATCATTCATCCATAGATTATGATAAATGAAAGATACTGCTTTAGATATATCACAAAGTATTTTTCTGTGTCTGCAATTGTATATGAAATATGATTATAATTACCTTTCAAATAAACTTAAATAATTGATTAAGAACTAAATTATCAAGAGTACTCTAAATGTAAAATTTTAGTAAAATAATTGTGAAAGGTCTGAGTAGAAATTAATTCTAAGTAAATGCTTACCCTGTAGTACTGAAATCTACAAAGTCTTTGAGTTTCACAGGACGAACTTTGGGATTTCCTGGGTTGAACTCAAAGTGGATGTGTGTGATAGAAAAGATGGACTAGCTATATCCCTTGCTGTATTTTAATAACTAAAGCCAGAATGAATAGAGCAGATGAAATGGTAAATGTGTATTTTCTTATATATCTCTTCTTACCAGAAATGCACACACAGATTAGATACTGGTCATCAAAATACAGATCTGGTATCATTCCTCTTGTTTTTGTGGGCAGCTTATAGTGACATTTACACTGCTTATGTACTCTTCTAATATACATTTTCCTTCTTTCTATGTGTTCAGTTGAGTTGGAAATAGATGCTAGATATGCTGTATAAAAGAAGTACAGCATACAGTTACTTGGAAATAGGTCTTACATGACTGGTTCTAGAATAAATAAACAACATGGGAGACAACTCTGAAACAGTTGGGATTCTGAAAGAGAAATCTTTTTAAAAAAGTAGACATTTATTATAAAAAGAAAGCCTGTAGTAATCTTGACAAGAATATTGGTTTCACTGGTCAGGTCAGTACCCTTATGAAAATTAAATGCTCTGTTATACAACAGAATCTCTGCTGAAACTACAAGATGGATCGTAACATGTTGAGACACGTGAATATATTCTTCTACTCCCCATAAATATTTATTAACAGCCCATATGTTTTTTGAGAAATCTAATCTGAAAAGAACTCAAACATGCCATAGTGAAAACATTGAGGAGAGGTTTATGTCTTCCTCTGATTAACTCATTGAAAATAGGATTGAAATTCTTAGAGTCAAAATCATTACTACCATCTCTGACTGCCACTAATGTCTCGGATATAACTAGCACAGTTTGGCAGACTCAGTAATATCTCATTGGATTTGGGGAAAATAAAACATTATTCACCAGTTCTGGTACCAACATTATATTTGGATGAAGGGATTTCTTTTTCACTTAGTGGGACCATATGTATGAATATCACTGCCTGAACCTTTCACGTGTATGAATTATTCATTCGTTTGTTATCTAGTCAGTTATCTATTTATGTATTCCCATAAACTTATTCCACAAGACATTTTAACAGCATATAGGGAGGACAGTGTGAATTTTGTCTTGGAGCTTGGTAAAATGATTTCACTGTGGTATGCTTTTGGAAGGTCCTGCCAAACAACGCAGTGGAGAAGTGAGCGATTTTATGCAGCTGTGTTCTTGTGGTGATACCAGATGCCCACTAGGAAGCTAAAACATCTGGTTGCTTGAATTAAAATCTTTTCTTTTCAACAGACTCCTGTTGCTTGGACAGACACTGTATCAGTGAAAAGCCTTAGCTTATTTGTTCAATCTCCTGGTTATACAAATGCAGATACGTGAGACCAGACTGACAGGCATCTGATTTAAGTCAGTGTTCTTCTCCTGACCCCTTTTAAAAATTATCAAACTGTTTCCCTGAAAATCATTGATAATGTATTCATTTGGATGGATGAACATAAAACAAAGTCTAAAGGACCTAATTCTTAGGTTTCTCTTTTCAAGACAGGTTACTTTTTTTGAATTACCATTTTAATTCATGAATTAGTGACAAAAAGAATGTAGTTTATGAAGAGATACCCTGGTGATTATTTCCCTACAGACTGAAATAGTGTATCACATTGTACACATAAAAACATGAAAATGCCCGAGATATTATTATTTTATTTGTAAAACAATTTAATTATTTAGAATGTGGTTTTATTTTTTCATATGCAGCCAATCATATTCTATTATTAAAATCTGTTGCCATGGTTTCTTGCTGGGAAAATTATATTTATTGTATTATGACAACATATTGGAGGTTTTGCTTTTACATGAAAAAAAAAAGTAAAATTAGTTTCCCAAGAAATTAAACTGTCACACAAATGTATTTATAATTAGAACTTATTAAAAATAACCTATATTTGTTCAGTTTTGCATTTTGAAAATTGTCAAGTTAGAAAAACAATCAGCCTATTTTTCTTCATGCTTCCTTGAATTATGCCTGCTTCATTTTTCACATTGAAATACTTAGGAATAATCTGGATAGACATTTCAGGTCAGATCGTGACATAGGGTCCGTAGGGAGAGAGGGACCCTGCCTCTGCTCAGAATAAAGATAGGAAAGTATAAAAGACTGAGAAAGTGGACTCTAGAAAGTGATGCTTGTTCAAAAAGTTGAAGCACTCTACTTTTTCTTCAAAATTTGTTCTCCATGGTCCATTAGGGCTTATCACTTTCCTATGTACCTTCCTTTTGTTCCTTTTCCCCCAGCAACTGTATAATAGTATATTATTTCATTCTACTTAAACTACTACCTAGTTCACAGCTGATCTTCAGAACAATCCTGTGAGGCAAATTTTACGTACCCATTTCAGAGCCTGAGAAAGCCCCTCTAAGAGAGGCTGAAGCAACCTGCCCTAGTCTGGGCTGGCTGTGCTGGAGCCGGATGGGACTTCAGTATTGCTGGTTCCCCCCCCCAGCATGTGGTTCTCCTGGCCTATGCCTGCCCTGTGCTAACCTCTCCAGCAACAGTGTGCTCAAGTTTTATAGACAGTAATTATTTTAAACATCATTTTGACCTTTTGTTGAACCACTTCTTGAATCTTCTGTTTTTTTCCCTAACATTTAAGAACATCTGCTTTCTAAATCAGGAAATTCTTGATGCTTAGGGTTGACCATGACAATAATGAGAACAGACTCAAAGAGTGGACAACAATCCCAAAGAGGAAGAGGCACCGGAAAACAGAAAAATAAAAATAAAGCTTTTGATTCTTTCATTTTACCATTTTCCTAAAGATATGTATAAAAAATAATGCTAGGCTATAGGATTGATTTTTTTAAATGGGTAGCTGAGATATATAGCAAGGTATTACATACTCTGTCTTGAGTTTCGCCATTGCTCCAGAAGCCAGGAAGAGAGTTCACCTTTCTTTCATGCTTACAACATGCCATGCAGAATGCCAAGTGTTTGATTGTGGATCGGCTCATTCAACCTACAGAACAATATACAAAATTGACATTATTATCCCCACTTCACCAATTAAAAAAGACCAAGAGGTTCATAGAAGTAAATTTTATTTTTTGAAATTAATAACAAATAAGACTTTATAAGCATTGACCAGGTACTATGCTAATAGGGACTAACTAATTTATTCTTCATAACAACTTTAAAAATTAAGTAATATTAATTTCTCCATTTTTCATATACAAATTCCAAGTTTTAGAGTTATGTAGCTATCTCAAGCTCAAGTGGAAGAACTCAATTTTGTGAATTCAATCAGATTGTCTTTTACTGAAAACATAAACAAATAAATACAAAGGACAGTATAAATTCATTTACCTGTGCAGAGAGTGTCAGGAGATGGGAGACTGACTAGCTGCTAGACAGAACCACAACTCCTAGAGAATGAACTCTTTCAAAGCCCTCCATGCACCTTCTCTGTCTAATGGTCCCTCTAGCACTGGGTAACCATTCCATCAGATGCCTTCCCAGGCACGCAACTACTGTACTTTCTGAATTAGCTCAGTGTTGCTCTAAGACTTGTGGTAAAGTGACAGAAGACATTTCCCAGCTTGATGGTTGCTGGCCATGCATTTTCTTTTAGCAATATCTGCAGTTTGTGCTACCGCTTTTTAGCATCTTGAATGAAGGGAAAGTGAAAAACTTTCATGCAGAGAAAGTGAAAAACTCAGATCAGGCAGTGCACTATTTTAAAAAATACATTTTAGAAGGATATTTCCTGCAAAAAGAAATAAAACCTTTTCAATTAACTGTAATTTTGAATGTCTTTGATTAATAAGTTACAAATATATCCAGATTTGCCCTGCATTTTAATGCCTAAAAAATCAAGAGTGAGTTATAAATATTCCCAGATTTCTCTTTCAAGTTCAAATACATATATAATGAATACATATATAATGTATATAATTTATGTATATATAATTGAAGATATATTTCCTAGCATACAAACATACTAATTGGCAAATTTATTATTTTGAGAAGCTATTAATAAAAAGACGATCTAGAAAATTATTTCCTGAGTAACTGTGTGAATTACATGAAAATATTAAAGCATGAAAGACACACAATAAAAAATAGATGTAAGAAAAACTCATTAATTCAAAAGCATTTTGAAAAATTTATTTTCAACACTAAGTAATATAATACCACTGCAGTCTTTAGAATCTATTTGGCTCTCCATAGGACATATTCCTAGTTACATCAACCTTATCTGCATGACGAAGTCAAGAGAGCAAAAGACAGAGCCTGGAATCTGTGCAGTAAATGGAATAAGAAAAGATGAAAATACTTGTTAGTTGTCAGTGATGGGTTTTAATAAAGGCACCAGCAACCACAAAAATGAAATTGAGCTCATATGTGCACATGTGACAGATTCCACATATCTGTGCATCCTCAACTTTACAAAATATAAGTGTTTTTCCTACAATGAGTATATGTTTTGAGTATCATTTGGGTTTACTTTGGCAATATTTTATCTTTCTTTGGCTTATACCAAGAGCTAATCATTCATGGCTCAGGAGTATTAGAGCCTCATGTCAGGGCCAAGTGGTGTCTTAGGAGGTAGGTGTACAATATGGCCTTGCAGGGCGACCCTGAAATCAGGGTTGTCTTCTCATGTAAAAACATTGCTGATCTTTCTCTTCTGAGCGGTAAAGGGATGTGATTTATAGAGTGGTTGGAAACGTGTTTTGTCACCAAATCTACTATTTTCATAGTTTTCCATCTACATAGATCTTGATGAATTTGGAGTATGAATTTTTTGTCAAATTAATAATCTGTGTGTAAAGGCAAAAATGTCAGAGTTTGGTAACCAAAAGAAAACCCCTAGATATCAGAAAATAACCTGAGTCTCTTGAGTCACATGTGGTTTAAATTTCAGGATAAAGCAGTCAAGTTTAATATTGAAAATATAATTTTAGTGCCTATCTTTTATCCTTCAGGAGGAAATTATTTAAGCACTGATATTGGGAGCAATGATTATTAAGCAAATGCACAGAACATTTCAGCACTGAAATAAGGATGCAACTGTTCAAAGTTGTCAAAGAAAAATACTGTTTTCAATTTTTCATCTTCACCATTTGCTGCTGCTATGTTTGAAAATATCTTACACAGTGAGGTTCACTTCTTCAACAGTTGTTATATCTCCTTGATCCTTTTCTCAGTGTGGAAACTGACTCAATCTCAAAGATAATATCTTTCAGATGGAAATAGTATTTCTCTGACTGATATGAAATAAATTTCCAATATGAAGATGACACCCCAAGTTTTATTTCAAGGAGGAGAAAACTGTACTAGCATATTCAAAAAACATTGGCACAGGTATGTGACATTATAACAAGAGTCCAGTCAATGAACGAGAAGTCTCCTTTGGTTCATGTCAAGCAAGCCATTGTTTTCATTGGAGTAAGCGTGTTAAATATTAGGAAGAAGAAAATACACCTTTGTTGACAGTGAATTTTAGCTGCTGGTTTTGTTTTGTTTTGTTTTTTCCTGCAAGACTCCTGTAGAGAAAGAGTAACCTCAAGACTCTCTGGAGAGATGAGGTATGAACAAATTCTACTTTGAGATAAATTTTAATAAAGAACATTTACAAAAATAAAGTGAATTGAACACCTTAAAAATCTTAATATAATGTAATGGTACATTTGAGGAAAAGACAGCTTGCAAACATGGCATAAAATAAACATATCTCTTAGAAACATAACACTCACTAACCCTGGAGACACAATTGAAGTTCATCCCAAGTACAGGGCCTGGGAGTTTGGCCAAGAATATTATCTCATGGGGTCTAGGACTTGATTTGTATTTCACATAATATGAAGTGGCATTCATTACCTTGTAATCGATATGCAGATAAGAAAAAATTATTTATGGCACAATTAACTGGGAAAGAAAGAGTACCATATATGTACATATGGGAGAACTGAGGGTTTCAGACAGGACCATAAACCATAAAGAGACTTTTGACAATGATCAGACCTCTGAGATAACCTGCTGCCTTGGAAATTTATTCAGCTTTATGTGCTCTAACATATTTGTAATCATCTTTTAATGTCATGCTTCAAGTGCAAACTGGATGTTTATGAAATTTTCCTCCCCTATTAAAAATAGCTAAAGTTGTTTTGATTTTTTGAAATATTAGAAAAGTGTTTCCAAAATGAATATAAGTTCTATGAGATGTTAATAATCATTTTGGGAGATGCTGGGTTGAAAAAGTAAATAGGGCTCCTCAGAGCTTTTAAATATTCTAATATATATCATGACTCTCCAAGAGGAGGATAAATTATATAGTATTTTCTATCTCATTTAATTCTAAAAGCCTTTTCTTTGGCATGCCTCTTAGAGAAAGAAAAATATGCAAAAAAGGAAAAGAAAAGAAAAAGAAAGATGGAGTGACTATTTTTCAGAACTTCACTAACACACTGGAATGTGTTTGCCCTCTGCACTAAACCAAGTGCTTTTCATACGAGGCCTTCCCTAATTTATTTTATCTTGCTTAGCAACATCCATGAACGGATCCTCCATGCTCAGCCAGAGCCCTTTCTGTTTGCTGGGGTGGCCTATTTGATGACTCAGTGAGATGCCACTGACTGATTTGGCTGGACCATTACTGACTTACCCTGTGTGTTCTTGCTAAGAAACCCAGTACCCTAATATATAGCCTCAGATCATCAAGGTCTGTCCTGGGGTTCCACGTCTCCTAGGGCTGGTTTTGCCTCTATAACCAATTCAGGGCATTATGTTCTGAGTCATGAACAGGAAAGACAAAGAGTTCATGGAGTTACTTCCAGTATGGAGGATTGCTGCAAGAGACTGTTGACAACGTCTCATTAACTTGACATGCCCCGTTAGCGTTCCTTTACTCATCATGTTCAGTATTCCCACCTGTAAGGCAAAGCTTTTCATTTTTGCTTTCCAAACAGAAAAAAATCTTTGATAGAGTCATGATAAAAATGCCTAAAGGCTATTAAATATTTATTATATGTTAGGAACTATACAAAATACTTTAAGGCTATCTATTATTTTGAACTAATTTTTTAAAGTTTATTAAATTTTTATTTTGAGATCTTTAAAAAAATTCAAAAACACAACCATTGGTATATTCATTATCCAGAATTTACAGATGTTCAAAATGATATTAGGTTTCTTTCACATTTAAGTAAAAGAAATAAAATATTATAGTTTAAGTATAAAGTCTTTATTGTTCTTCTTACATTCTACTCACCTTCCCCATTCCTAGAGGTGAAAATTATTGTGAATTGTATCTCCTTATATTTATGTTTATAGATTTTTATGTATGGATATTTCATAACAATAAATGTTATTATTTTGTGCTTTTATTAAAAACCATACAAATCATAACATATTGTGCATCGTTTTGACACCAGCTTCCTCACTGTTTTTATACTGTCCTATTTATATCAACATAGTTCAGTGATTCTTAACCTTTGTTGTACCATAGATGCCTTTGGATGCATGGTGAAGCTAATGAACTCCTTTTCAGGGTAAATTTTAAAATTTCCTTAATTAAATATGTGGGATTACAAAATAACTCAATTATATTAAAGCATCGATAGCAAAATTAAAAAAAAATTCTAATATAGTTTTTAATTAATGCATTAAATAAGATCTAGTGGTAAATCTGAACTGTAATTTGGAGGAAGTGATGAATATAAACAGTTATCTCACTATGTTTGCAACAACTATGATGTTATGTGAAAAAAAATCAATAAACCTTAATCTTGACATTCTCAGATATAACTCATGCCACTCTGGTTTGTAGCCTACATCTGCTGTAAAAGAAAATGCTAAACTTTTACTTAGAAATTAGTAATAATAAAGATGTAATTTTATTTCTATTCAAGCTCTGGAGCATCCCGAATTGTTTACATGTTCTTTTAAAATTAAATTTATTGGGATGACATTGGTTAATAAGATTATATAGGTTTCAAGTGTACATTTCTATGATACATAATCTGTATATTGTGTGCCCAGCACTCAAAGTCAGATCATTTTCCATCATCATGTACCTCCCCTCTGCCCTCTTTCCTCTGGTAACCACAATACTGTGGACTGTGTCTATGAGTTTTAGTTTTATACCCCATATATGAGTTAATATTTACATTTTCTTTATTTTAATTTTTCTTACTTCAGTTAATTGCCAGTGTCTTCTCCCAGACTGTTTGATTTTTTCACAAGGCTTATAGATCTTTTGATTAAGAAGTTAAAATTTTTGATTTAGTAAAATGGATATATATATCCATATATATATATATATAATTTTGGTGGTCTTTGCCTTTTAATTGAAAATATGTTTCCCTTTTAGGTGTTTCATATATCTGGAAATTTTTCAAATGTATCTTGTAAAGAAGGAACTTAGTTTTAGTTTCTGCAGTATCTTATTTTTGTAACAAAGCCAACGTTTGGGTAAAATAGAAAATGATGCTCTTTCTTTTTTTCAAACACAGATTTTTACTTTTTATTTTGAAAAATTTTAGACTTATGGAAAATTTGTAAGAAAAATAGTCTAGTGGTTCCTGAATACCTTTACCCAGTTTCCACTAATATTAACGTTTTCTACAATGATAGAACAATGATCGAAACTAAGAAGGCAATATTATACTAGAAATTTCCTAAAATTTCTATTTATATTCAGCAGTTCTCCCCTGTGGCCTGTTTCTTTTCCAGGATGCGAACAGGTCCCCACCCTGCGTGCATCATTGTGTTTCCTTAGTATTCTCCAATCTGTGAGAATTCATCTTTCTTTCTTTTTTCATCATGACCTTGGTTTTTTTGAAGAGCATTTGTTATCTATTTTATAGAATGTCACTCATTTTGTATTTCTCTGGTATTTTCTTATGATTAGATTGAGATTGCATATTTTAAAAATCTTCACCCGAAGGCATGCTTATTGATTTTAGAGAGAGGGGAAAAGAGGGAGAGAGAGAGGGAGAGAAACATCACTCAGTTGCCTCTCATGTGCTCCCCAAACCAGGACGGAACCCACAACGAAGGCAAGTTTATTGGTCATGGGTCTGATTCCCAGTCAGGGAACTTTCAGTTTATGGGATGATGCTCCAAACAACTGAGCCATTCCTGTCAGGGTGAGGTTGCATTTTTCAGAAAGAATACCACAGAGGTGGCACACACTTCTCGGTGAATCTTACCAGTGTACCAAGTTATGTCCATATGTCTTTTTACTGGGGATATTAACCTTCATCACTTGGCTAAGGGGGGTTACTACTGGGTTTCTGTACTGTTATGATTTTTCCATTATATATTAATACATAGGGGAGTACTTTGAGACTTTGCAAATATGCTGTTTCTCTTCAAATTTTCATTTATTACTCAACATTCACTAGTAGATCTTTCTTGCAACAATTATTTTTGTGGTACTCTAATGGTGATTTTCTATTTCCCACATTTCTTCAACATTTAATTATTTATATTAGTATGGACTCATTGATGACTTCAACATTTTTCTTCTATGCATTATAATCCAATATTACTGTTACTTGATTTGTGCCTCAAATGGCTCCAGCTCTGGTCATTGAGAGCTCTCTCGGGTTGGCTCCTGCACTCCTCTGACATGGCCCCATCCTGACAGAGCACTACTTCGGTTACGGCTGCAATAGGATGCTCTGGGCTCATCCAGTACTTTCCCTGCCCCAGCTCTAGAATCAATCCCTTTTCCAAGGATCCCTGCTTTATTTTTTGCTTTTTTTTAATCAGTAAATTATATTTAGACACCAAAAGCTAGGCTTTTAAAGATTAAAATATTTATGCTGGTTCCTACCTTGCTTAAGAAAAGGGGTCGGCAAATTTATAAATGGCCAGATCACAAGACAGTTTTCAATCTATACAGTTTCAGTTGCAACTACTTTGTTCTGTTACTATAGTACAAAATAAGCCATAGATAATAGGTGAATGGATAGGTGTGGGGATGTTCCAATAAAACTTTATTTATAAAAATAGGTGGTAGGCTGGATTTGATTCATGCAGCTGTAGATTGCCAACTCCTGCCCTAGGATGAGAAGCCATTGTGCTGATTTTCACAGTTTCACATTTTAAAAATAACAACAACAAAGATTAAAAACTATGTTTCATTTTTCCCTGGTGAGGAAACAATTATAGTAATATAAATAAAATTAGCTTAAGTGTTTTTACTTCTAAAAGGTTTGGATTATTTTATTTTATTCAAAATAGGAATTAATATTACAAAATAGGATTATTATTAATTCATATTTCAAATCATTGGACATGTAGATGGTGCTGTGCTAATTTCTTTTTAGATGAATCAATAAATGAAAAGTTAAAGTAATATGTGGAATATCAAAACTAAATGCAAAATTGATGGTACAGAGGAAGTACGAAACATTGGTTTCCACTTTGGGAAAGCAGCTGGCAGACTTCATAAATAGCTAGACTGCAGGTAGGCTTTGCGGGCTGTGCCATGTCTGTTGCAGCTACTTGCAGGGTGGAGCATCAAGAAGTTTCATTGAGGGGGTGAGGACTGAGATCGATACCAAAGAATGGACAGGACTTACTTACATTATGTACAAAAGAAGAAATAAAGTTGATGGTTCTGGGATGATTTGAAGAAGAAAAGGAGAGAGAAACAGGTTGGGACTGCTCAGGGATAATGAGTAGCCAACAGTAGCTGCAGTAATTCGAAAGGGTTATAGGAGCCAAGCCTAACCCTGCTATCAGCTCTGCTAATCACACAGATTTTAGTAATTGGCTGTCTTTCAAATCACCTTGAATTACTGAAAGTGGTTGACACAATGCTTTGTAGGTTTAAATGGTCATACGGAATTTTTAAAAAAATCTTTAAATGTGTGAAAGATTAAAATTATTTCTTAATGTTTTATGTTGATACATTAATAAAACTTGGCTATTATTTGTAAGCTTTTCAGTATTCTGTAATGAACGGGTATTGCCAAGAACACACTCTTATAAGTCACATGAACATTGACTTTTGTACTTGTTTCTATGACGGAATTTTTGGTTCTCCAGTGAATGCACAATGAGCCAAACAACAAATTCTTAAAAGTTTACTCTAAATCCATTTTCATTTAAAGTCAAGAATATCCTGCCCTGTTTGAATGTGACCCTAATCTCATAGGTATGTCATATCATTGCCTCTGACCTCAGGAGTTTCTGTGCTAGCTCTTGAGTAAGATGATGACTCAGACGGACAAGGGAACTGTCAGAGAGTTTATTTGGGGGTATTTATGCTTCTTATGTTTTATGTTCTCCTCTTAAAAATTAATTCATTGTTAATTATTATTAATGAAATCTGATTCCATTAGGTGAAATGATTTTCTAAGTAAAATCAAACTTGTTGAATGTAAAAAGTCAGCAGTCTGACTTTTTCAATCCAATGGCCTTAAATGTTCTGATTTAGTGATCACTAAATCCATCATTATTTGTGCTACAAAGTATATTAATAAAACAGGAATAAAAACTAAAATTTAGCTATACCTTCAGCTTCCTGTATAAAAGCTGGTGTTACTGAATTGAGCAGATACTTGACTCCTTTATTTCTGACAATTATCATTGCTTTGATATATAGAAATAATATACTATAATATTATAATCAAACATTCCAAAACCACACCTTTTTAATATGAGGTTTAGTGGGTATAGACCTAATATTTTCTGTATGAACTGCCAATGTCAAGCTAATGATCTCAATATGCAGCCTACTTACATTTATATTAATATATCTATGGTAGCAAACCTTGTTTAGGATCAGTCTGATTGTTGTCCTCTCTCTTATTCCCACAATCTTTCTGCCCTGGTAGATTCCCTTCTTTTGCTTAGCTCACATCTTCTTGAAATGGCCTCCTTTCTTACTAACTCTCTATTAAAGCCCTACTTTGCTTTAAGACTCAAGTTGAATTTGAGGGTCTCTCTGAGACCTTTGTGGATCCTAGCGCCACCACTGGTTCTCATTTTCCTGTGGCCTCTGTTTCCTGTGGATCTCTGCGTACCTTGTCAGATCTCTCACAAATGCTGTTTGTCATTGTTACCTCCCTTCTCACACATTCCTGTCTCCCACAGCAGATTACAACACATCCCACCCAGAAAAGAAACATGTCTTTTGCCTTCCCACACAATATGCAGACTCTAACTATGTGTGCAGCCATGTAGGCCTTCAGTACATGCTTAGGAGGAGGAACAGTGGCATTCATTAAGTCCTTACTGTCATCAAAGAGGGATATTTGTAAAGCTCCTGTACTCCACCAAATTACCTGGAATAATTTTGCTATTCACAAAGAGGCAAATCTATTGAAATCCATATCACTTTAGAGTCCAGGCATTCCTGTAAAGATTTATAAATCAATACTTAATTTTAAGCAACAAAATATTCTGTGATATAGAAAGGAAGGGCAAGGAGACAGTCTCCCTGGTTTAGGATATCTGCTGAGAAAGGAAGCAGACTGACAGGTTATGTGTCTATAATCTTAAATTTACTAAAAAGTCATGTGAGGTTCTATTGTTTCCCAAATGTTTAGGAACCCTAACGGATTTCTTCACACGAAAATTTTTTTGTACGAAGTTCTGTAGAGATTTACCAAGGCCAACAGCATTAGCGTTAAGCATGTGAGCCCTGTAATGGCTAGTCTGCACTCCTAAAAGGGCAAGTGATATACAGCCATGCATAGTGCCGACAAGCATGACCCCAGGGATTCGGTGCTGAGTTTCATCTTTAGAGTAAAGGTGTTGCATAACTAAAAGACATATGGATTATATTAGCACCTTTAAAAGGTGAAATATTTTCCTTGTGACTCTTTTTCAGTTGTTAGCATGATCTGGCAAGACCACTTATTGGGATTAAGCCAGCTTCTGTAAAATTGCTAATCTAGGTCCAAATTTCTGAGTGTAAATGAGGTTTCTATATGAATCTTATATACATGTGTGTCTGGAGTTGATTTTGTAAAACAATGGAAGCACTTCATATAAACCAGTTTGTGACTTAAGCAATTTATATAAATTATCATGAATCTGAAAGGAAATTTCTCTCATGAACTTGTTTCTTTATGATGCAAAGGTTTTTCTAATGTTAGTCTTTGCTAAACTCTTAATAGCAGCCAGATAAATCACTAATGTCAAAGGTTTGGTTTTATGCTTAAGACCTTCAGTTGTCTATGTTTGTACCTACAATTTTTATTTTTATTTATTTTTAGAAAGAGGGAAAGAGAGGAAGAAAGAGAGGGTGAGAAACACCAATGTGTAAGAGATGCCTGGGTCTGTTGCTTCTCCACACCCCAATTGGCAACCAAACCTGCAACCCACGCATGTGCCCTGACTGGGAATTGAACCTGTGATCTTCTGCTTTGAGGGACAATACCCAACCCACTGGGTCAGTCCAGTCAGGGCTATACCTGAAATTTGTAGTCATTTGAGGAAAGAAAAGAAGTCCCACTTTGATTCTTGGTTCTTACAATAAGAATAGACCAAAAAATAAAATATTTATATCAAACTAATGAAATTCCTATTAAAAACAATGTCAAGACCCCTGGAGTCATTTTCCTAATTTCCTCTGAAAGAATAATTTTATCTTTAAAAACATCCCATACATGTATATATATATATAGCTCTTATGACCTTTCCATACCTATTAAATAAACTTGTTATTTTTACAGCCAACTCAGGAAAAGAGTCCCTCCTCGTTTCCTTG
This sequence comes from Anoura caudifer, assembly GCA_004027475.1. NCBI lineage: Eukaryota > Metazoa > Chordata > Mammalia > Chiroptera > Phyllostomidae > Anoura > Anoura caudifer. The sequence continues at coordinate 182,975 of PVKU01002614.1, forward strand.
GAGACCTAGATATAACCCGACTGGTCTCTGGGGTCAACCCCTATCTCCTCTGAAAGGCTGGCTGTATGATTTGATAGTCACAGCTGTCATTATCATCCCACTTAGCACATGCCTCTAGGGCTTTCCCATTGAGCACAGGTCTGAACTGTGCTGTCCATGCTTCCTCATACCAATTATAACTTCTATGCTCAAAATGAAAAAAAAATGATCAACATCATTCCCAGCCTTGTAATGAGGGAGCAATTTCCCCTTATTATAACTGACTAAATATGTGCAGGCTGACCCTCAAAGCCCCTTGTCACCCTCTTCCTGTCCCTCTGGAAATCATGGTCAGGACTCACTTTTTCATTTCAGATTTCCTTGACTCCTTGCTTGGGTCATTTATTTCTCTGAATTCCACTCTTGTTCCATCTCTATCTTGACTGTGCTGAATGCCTTTCCCCACTCTGTGCCCTCCTTACACCTCTTTCTGATGTGCTGCTCATTAGGACATGATTTCTGTCTTTCATTTCTTGATTTCCTGACACTGGACTCGCGCACCACAAATTTACTACTTGAGCCACTAAAGGCAGAGGATCTTTGAACTATAAAAATGATCCAGCAGATTCAGTTCTCCCTTTTGTCACTTCCAGGACCCTTGTGTGCATTATGTGTCCTTTTTGTTCAAAGAATTTATATTGTGTGTGTCTGTTTTCTTTAATCCCCCTGTTTAATTGAATGTTTATGTCCTTGACAAGCTGTGTGTGTCTGTTTTAACTAGAAACAGTGACATCTGTTGGCTGTAAGCTATTGAGGCATCAGTTACACTGATGAAAGACCCAAGGAATTTATAATCATTTTTATAACTTTCTACTCCTAGGTAGAAGTATAGTAGTGCCCCCTTATCTGTGGTTTTGCTTCCCTGCTACCAAACATGGTCTGAAAATATTAAATGAAAAATTCCACAAATAAACAATTCATAAGTTTTAAACTGTGTGCCCTTCCAAAAGTGTTATAAAAGCTTGCACCATCCCACTCTGTCCTGGCAAAAACGTGAAGCAGCCCTTTGTCCAGCACATGCACACTGCATACACTATTCACCCATTAGTCTTTTAGTAACCATCTCAGTTGTCGGATTGACTGTCACAGTATGGCAGCACTCAAAGTCAGGCATCATCTATTTTACTTAATAATGGCCCCAAAGCACTAGGGTAGTGATGCTAGCAATTCAGATGTGCCAAAGAGAAGCCATAAAGTGTATGTATGTGTAGGAAAAAATTATGTATAGGGTTTGGTACTATCCATGGTTTCAGGCATTTACTGGGAGTCCTAGAATCTATCTCCCATGCACAAGAGGGGACTGCTGTAATTCAAAGACACTGCACAAACAAGTCAATGTCCTTTATGTTGAAATATAAGGAAATGATCCCTGAAGATTCGATAATAAATGAAGAAAGACATTATAGAAAAACAATTTGGACACCCATTTATTTAGCAGTAGCTCCACCTTTCTGACATATAACCCTTTGGAAAAACCTTAGACTGAGAGACTTTTTCACTCTGATGAAAGCTTATGTACTCAGACTTTGTTTTGGAAGTATGTATGCAAGACATGAACCTGATATTTGTGTAACCTAGTATCTGTTCTTCATTTTCTTCCTTGGGAATACACCTCCAGCTTTTAGCCAGGCATATGACATGCTGATGGAAAGCTACATTTCTCAGTCTTCTATAAAATTAGCCACGTGCAACATCTGCCAAATAATATGTACACAGAAATATATTGTGTGAACTTCTAAGACATCTGCTAAGAGTTGATGCGTGCCCATTGACACTTAACCTATTTTCTGTTCTGTTTCCTGAGTTATGACACAGATGGCTGGATTTTTAATGCTCATACAGGATTGTGAGGTCCAGGGCCATATCTTAGGGATGGTAAAATACTGAGTTGGAAAAAGCTGAGTCTGAAAACATCATGGGGTAGAACCATCATATCAGACCTGGAACAATTTTCATGTGACTGAAGAAAAAACAAACTATGTTATTTAAATTACTATTGTTTTGTTCTTCCCTGTCCCATGCAGCCCCATGTAATTCTAATTAAGTTGTGGTAAGGGGGTATGTGTTGAGTTGTATAGATGGAAGAGAGATATTGGGGGATTATGACTGTCCTCTCTGGTTATAGAAACCAAAGAAAACTAATGATCTCAATATGCATGGAATCAGAAGTTATCTAACAGGTTTGGGTTGTGGTCACATATAAATAGATGTTCATAGTGCCTTATTTATTCCTGAAAACATTTGTTAGTTCTCCAATAACCCCATACTTCCTTCAAAGGGAAATTTTAGTAGAGCTAGAATTTGACAGGGAGGCAAAGATTTATGTTCATACATGATAACTATAATATTATCTATATTATAAAACAAGGTAATCTAAATATTTATCATTATGAAATTTGTTATATAACAGTGGCATGTCCACACTTTAGTATTAGTTTTCTGCCACTAAAGGTGATACATTATGCATCCATTGAGAGTGTGAATAAAATGAAGGGTGTACATAACATACTATTGAGTGAGAAAAGTCAGATAAGATTTCTAGTCATATGGCATTATAAATTCTCTGAGGCACCCCCTTGGCTCTACACTCATTTAACATGTAGAGAATATGTAGAATGAGTAAACTTAAAAGGTGTGGTCATGCTCAAGGTAAGATAAATGTCTCCACGATACAGAAACTGAAAGTGGTAAGCAGCACTAAAGTCACCAGTCTACCTGCCTGCCAGGTTCTGGGCAAGAAAACAAGTTGGAATTTGGTTACTGAAGGTAAGAGAGAGTGGAAGTGTTTATAGCAGAATGTTGACTAGGACTTCTGCTTACATCATGGTTTATGAAAGACAATCTAGGTCCAATCACATGATTAGGAAGTAAATCATTAAGTCACCTGCTGGCTTGGTGATTGATGACATACTCAATATGTTATGATGCAGATGCTTTTAATACGTGAACCCTCTCTGTCTGGGTACAAAAAGAGTTTGGCAGGTAGCAATTGCAAAAACACTAGAGAGTTGGTATGCACATGTGTACACACTCACAGAGAAAATAACTTTCTATTGAAAAAGATATCTATAAATCAAAATTCCAAAACACATTAAAAATCTATCAGCAGTAAAACAGCCAAATAAACTCTATAATGTGAGTATTGGAGTTACAACGATGAATATGAAATAAAGGATCACTTTGAAAACTTTTCTTAAATATGTTTAATCTGCACTTTTATGTTCATGGCAACATTATTCACAGTAGCAAAGGTATGAAAACAACCTAAATTTTTGTCCATGGATAAAGAAAATAGGAGTATATATTATTCATTATAAACATTATTCAGCCTTAAAAAAGAAAGAAATACTACCATTTGGGACAACATTGATAAACCTGCCGAACATTAAGCTGAGTGAAATACACCAGACTCAGAAACACAGATACTCCATGATCTACAAATACTACATATAGAATTTAAAATAATCAAACTCACAGAAGCAGAAAGTGGAATGGTGGTCACCAGGGGATGCAGTAATGGGAAACGGGGCGATGTTGGTGAAAGGGCACAAAGACTGATTGGGCAAGATGAGTGAGTTCTAGATGTCTCACGTACAATGTGGTGACTGCTGTTTACAATGCTCTATGGTATACTTGAAATTTGCAAAAAGTATAGATCAGTCTTAAGTGATCTAACCACACACATAGATGAAGGGTGAACAAACACGTACTGCTGGAGAAGAAAACAAGCATTAGGCTTCCCCCACAGGTAAAATAAAATGAATAGCTTCTATTAAAAAATGTCTGACACATGAAAGAGAAAAGATGACATGAAACGATGATAGACAGTTATGAAATTTACTTATTATAATACATGAAAATTTTATCATTAAAATAAAATATGAAAATCCATATACTTGACATGTACTCAAGAATAGACACTGTGTAGGAGAGATTTAGTATGTTGGAACATATTTCTGAAGAAGTCATTAAGAACTTCTTGATGGTTGACAGTGATTTAAAAAAAATTAGAGCATTATGTAATCATAAATCTACATTTAGAGTCTCAAACACAGAGTGATTATGAATTATAGAACAAAAAGTAAAAAATAATATTTGATAATATAATCATTGAAATATTTACAGATTTAAAAGATGTAAAAACCATGAAGCTTCCAAGTTTCTATAAGGATATGTAAAAAGAAATCTACTCATTCATACACTGTTATAAATCTGTTGAATAAAGATTAAGAGAAAGATCCTAGCCTAAAATAGGAAAAACATAAAAAGCTTTAAGAATTTAAGACAAAGAGAAGACATTATCCCTTTGTATTGATACTATTATCTACAATTATGATTCAAGAAAATTTATCAATAAGCTATTATAATAAATAAATTGTATTTAATTCACAATTAATATAAAATCAGTAATACTACAATATGTAAGAAAGTAACAATTGGAATATTGTGAATTCAGGGAAAACAACAAAAGTAATTAGGTATGTTAAAAAAACTGACAATTTTGGCTAGAACCCCAAAATGGAAAGCATAAATAGAAGTTCTACAACTCAAAAAAAAAAGTAACTGAATGAAAAAATTGTCCAAGTTAATTTGTAGAGGAAGAAATCAGGATATTTAATAAACTTATGGAAACATTCTTAATTTTATTAGTAATCACCAGAAAACATATTTTAAAAATAGAAAAATATAGTGTAACAATTCATTGTTGGTGAAAAATGGATAATCTATTTGCTGCTGAGTATGCCAATTTACAAGTGAGTTTGGAGAGCTATTTGGCAATACTTAATAAACTCGTTGATGTGTAGATGCTAATGTGGAACAAGTTCACATCTAGGTATAAGCTGTAGAGAAATTCTTCAGTGAATATGAACAGGAGAAAAATTATAAAATGTTTGTAAGGCATTATTTATAACACAGGACAATTGGTAAGTCTATGTGGAAAAGTTGGCATATTATATTAAAAATTGGATTATTTTACAATATTTAAAAGAAATAAAATAAATATATTTTCTACAAGAGGGATGAATATGTAAGCTTTTGTGAAAAAATTGTAGAACAATATTGAGATATAATATTATTTTTTTAAGATTTTATTTATTTATCTTTAGAGGGGAAGGGAAGGTGAGAGGGAGACAAATATCAATGTATGGTTGCCTCTCATGCATCCTCTGCTGGGAACTGGCCTGCAACCCAGGCATGTGCCCTGACTAGGAATCGAACCGCGATCCCTTTGTTTGCAGGCCCGCGCTCAATCCACTGAGCTACACCAGCCAGGGTGAGATATAATATTATTAATATAAAATGTTAAAACATACCCATACAAACAATGATACTATATATAGATAGTATATATAATAATTCCATACATATATGGAGTTATTAGGGTCAGGCAAAAGTAGGTTTACAGTTGTTCATGTGGAAAAATAATACAATAATTAATTGATAACAATATAAGAATAAACTCTGCTTTATACACTCACAACTATAAACCTATTTTTGTCACCCTCTATTTCCATGTATGTAAACATTTGTGAAATTGGTTGATAAGAAGTATTGTAAGTTCTTCAGAGCAGTGCCTCAGATGACTGGGTTGGAAGGGAAGTAGTATACTAGATAATGGATAAAATGCTCTTTACTTTATCTCTATTTTTTTTAAATTTAAAATATAAGCAAGTATCAGCAATAGTCAATGATTGCCTATTCTGGGTGGTAGGTATATGGATTTTTACATATTTTTTGGTCTTTTTCAACTTTTAAAATGCCTCACATATATTTAACAATATTTTAGAAATCCAATAAAATATTATGTAAAAATTTTTATGTTACCTGAGACATTGTAAGCACGAAATCATTGTTAACAATTATGACTGTGCTTCCAGGCAGGGGTAAGGGATCAAAAGGAAACACACAGTGACTATATCAGCGAGAATGAATGCACCAGAGCTCTGTGCAGGGAATGTCTTTTCATTCATTGCATCTTCTTCAATTTCTTTTTCATCAGTGTTTTGTAGCTTTCATGTCTTTCACCTCCCTGATTACATTTATTTCTAAGTATTTTATGTTTTTTGATGTCATTGTAAATGGAACTGTATTATTTATTTCTTTTTCAAGTAGTTCATTGTTAGTGTGTAGAAATGCAACTATTTTTGATTTTGTATCCTGCACCCTTATGTTAACTTTGTGTCCTGAACTTCACTGAACTTGTTTATTAGTTCTACTATATTTTTGGTGGTCTTTAGAGTTTTCTATGTATAAGATCATATCATCTTCAAACAGAGACATTTTTACTTCTTCCTTTGTGATCTGGGTGTTTTATTTCTTTTTCTCGTATAATTGCTGTGGCTGGAACTTCCAGCACTATGTTGAATATGAGTGGTGAGCATGGCCTGGTGCTTGGATTCATCTGGGACAGCCCTGCTACTTGAACCTTTAGTCATGGGCCTATGTGGGAGGATCTGGGTTTGAGGACCACAGGGGCCAACTAGCTACCAGGGACCACTGGTGTACTACTGGGGTGAGCCCGTAATCTGAGTGTGCAGTAGTGGGTCTGGTACTGAAACAGGCTGGGAGCCTGAGTTTGCTGCAGCTCTCTAGGAAGCTAGAGTTACAGGGGCTGCCTGGCAGTTACATCTGTGGGGCTTAGTCAGAACTTTGGTGAGCCAGGAGCCTGGGTTTGTGGGTGCCAGCCACATGGTTGGTGCCATACGACTGGTTTGGTGCTGGAGTGGGCAGGGAACCCAGGTCTGTGATGGTTGGCCCGGTCCTGAGCAGGGCCAGAAGCTTGGGCTCTGGGGGTTTGATTGGGAACTTGTGGACACAGAAGTCATGAGAGCCAGCTGATGCTGGATGTGTGGTAGTCTGTGTACACAAAAGCCTGCTACCTAGTGCCATTGAAGCCTCAAGGGCTGTGGGAGCTCCCAGTGCTGGGGTGAGTCAGGGGCCTGGGTTCCTAGAAGCCTGCCTGGAGCCACCTAGGGTATGGGGGTTCACCCGGGGCTGGGGCACTGGCCTCCGCAGGAGTCAGGTGATATGTATGACCCTTGCACAACACAGGCTTGAGCTGCCATGGGTCCATTTATGTGTGTAGTTTTTCCAATAAATACCTGTGCCATTTCTGGTCTGAAGTTGAGAATCAATGGTTGATGAGGGCTCTGGTTTATGCCATTTTACACATGGTAATTGAGCATCTGCAGATGTGAGTATGAAAATGGAAGTCTTGGAACAGCTAAGTTTTGGGGAGAGTCAAAAGTTATAGGCAGATTTGCTATTAAACTATGTACAGTTTCCAGCAGATGTATTCCTATTTGAGTGTGGTTGGTAGGGTAATAATATGGGTGTAATACTTGATAGTTTTAATTTGAACATTTCATCTAAAATGTCATATAGTGTGCTTGAGTGTGATATTGTTATATTACAAAGTTACATGCTTGTGGTTTTGTAATAAGATATTTGGTAATAAAAAGGGGACATTATTTGTGCTGGGTCCTGTATAAAATTTAGTTTTCAGAAGTTTTATTTAAAAATAATTGAACTAAAGCAATAAAAACAAATGAACTGCTGATACACATGGATATATTTCCAAATATTTTGCTACGTGAAGGAACCCAGACACCAAGACTATATATTTGGAGTTTTGGTAACCTTGGAAGAAATCATAAGTGATTTGGTTATTACCCTAAGTTCAGTTATTTCCTAAACACAAATATAAGATAAGATCATTCCCCTACTTAAAAATTTTTTTCTGCATCCTGGAATAACCTGTTTTATAAAAATTTCTTCACCCTCTGCTGGGCTAGCCACAATGATCTTCTTTCTCTTCCTAGACTCTATAAGCCTTTATACTGCCCTGGGGCTCTCTACTTGCTCCCACCTCTTGGGATTCTATGCCAGTCTTACCAGCATAGCTACATACCCTTCTGTTTTAGGCTGTTCAGGGTGCTACGACAGACTGCCATAAACTTATAAACAATAAAAGACTGTTTTTCACAATTCTGGAGGCTGGAAGATGGAGATCAAGGTAACATACAGCATGGTTGAGTTCTGATGAGAACCCTCTTCTTCGTGGCAGACCCCCACTTTGTATCATCATGAAGTGGGGAGCACAGAGGAAGCAAGCTCTCTCCTGACCCTTAAGGGGCACTAATCCCATTGATGAGAGCTCCACCCTTATGACCTCATCTAACCTTTATTACCTCCCAAAGGCCTCACTTCTGAATACCATTACAGATGGGGGTATAGTTTATACAACTGGGCAGGGGGACACAAACATTTAGTCCATAACAGTGTCCTTTTCCAATTTGAGTGCTGCTTCTGAAAGGGATCCCCTGATTGCTCCAGCCACCGCAAGCACTCTCTCATGTTCCCCCATTTACATCCTACATGTATGTTCATATAATTATTTAATATTATAATTCACTCAAATAATCCATATAATTAAACATAACTGTAATTAGATCATAGGGCTATAGGACTTTTACTGTGCTCTTTGATCTTACCTGTTTATCTTATTCATATTTCAGTATTACTAAAGTAATTCTTCACTTGCTTTATTACATAATATAGGCAGAACTGATTCTGTATAATGAAATTAACATTATCACCAACACTGTACTTACTAAGCGACTTCAGATTTTGATTTTTATTTATTTTTGTCCTTCAGAAATATTACAGTAGGGGTATTCAGTTAAAATACTGTTTCACAGTCACCTGGCATTTTTCTCTCTATGTAGTTATACTACCAAGTTAGTACAAAGTTTGGTATATATGATTATTTTGCTTCCAATGTTTAGCAATTAACTCTTTAAATTTTAATTTTTTATTATAAATATGTAAGATACTTACAAAGATTAAAATAAAATATATTAAATGTGTTATATGCAGAGAGGTGTATTTTTCAGCTCCTTCCCCTCCAGTGCATTCCCTCCCTCTCCTTAAATGTAGGGATATTGTACATACAACACACACATGGAACCACATGTGGTTCCTCTTTTTAAATAAATGCATGCACATATATTCAGTATTCCACAATGCTAATTTAGGACTAAATGGAAATTTGCTGTAGCTTCTGGGAAATTAATTTTTGCATTAGCAAATGAATATAAATTGTTTGAAAGCATAAAATGTGATATTTCAATTAGGTTATATTGTATTTGCCTACAATTTCTAAATTCCATTGTCCACGTAATTCTGAGTAACATGGCATTGGCACCAGAACATGTGCCATTGTGATTGTCCTTTAATGAGGATGCTGCCACAGCCCTGCCCATATAATGACCTGCACATCTACCGATCTGTAAATATTCACTGAGCATATCTCTTACATTTAGTCCCACTGTGGAAATAATGAGTTAACTAGCGTTGCCTTGATAGTTGTTGTATTTTATAGTATTTCTTAGCATAAAGCTAACCACTTTTTATTGGGGATTCAATTCAATACTAAATACAAGCAGTTTAATGCTTTAATCTACATAGCGAATCATAATTTGTGCTTTAAGATCCATTACAGTGGTGTTGACTAGTCAAACCTTTTGTCAGTTTGAAATGTTTGACCACATGTAACAGAAACCTAAGTATAATAGCTCAACAAAGCAGGTTCGTTTTTCTCACATTATGAGAACTATGGAAGCAATTAGTTCAAAATTGGTATAGCTGCCCAATGAAGAATTTTAAAGAAATTCTTTAAAATTTCTGCCCCATTATCCTTTTCACATTGTATTTATTTTTTCATGGTTTCAAAATGGCTCCCCTGCTTCCAAACATTGTGTTGATAGTCCAGGCAGGAAGAAAGAGGGAGAAGTAAAGAACAAGGTATGTCTGCCAGCTGAGCCTATTTTGTTTATACTAGAAAAAAATCCACCCGCTAGATTTGTCCTTTGATATCATTTGTCAGAAATGAATCAAATGTCCATCTCTAGCTACAATAGAGTCACACTACTGCTCTGAGACCAGTTGGAATTCTGTAAGTAAAGAAGACAGAAAGTACCACGAATTTCTGTCTTTCCGCTTGAATCCTTGTCAGTGATATGTTTTAAGGTAGCTTTTGTCAAAACAAAAGCAATGTACACCTTGTGCTGCTCAGATATGTAAATAGGAACCAAGCCTGCTTCCCTGAGTGCCAGAAATTTGTTTTAAGATTTTCAAGGATTATCATGGAAAAATATGTCACAGCTGCTTATATTAGCTTTCTGAAGCTTCCATAACAAAGTGCTTAAGCAAAACCACAGGCTCAAACACCAGATATTTATTTCTCACAATTCTGGACTTCAGAAGTCTGAGATCAAGGTATCAGCATGGCTGAGTTCCTCTGAGATCTCTCCCTTTGGCTGGTGCATGGCCATCTTCTCCTTGTGTCTTCACATAGATTTCCTTTGCATGTATCTCTGTCCTAATCTCCTCTTGTAAACACACCAGTCACATTGAATTAGGACCTACCCATATGAACTCATTCTAGCTCAGTTACCTTTTAAAGAATCCTGTTTCTAAAATACAGTCACATTATGAAGTACTGGGGGTTAGGATTTCAATATAATGGATTTTTGAGGAGGCACCGTTTAGCCCATAACACTGCTGAAGCATAGAAGAAACAGCAATAAGAAAACAAAATAAAAACAAACCATAAGGGAGAGGTGGTGACAAGACACCATTTTTGGGTCACCCGTTTCAAAGTTTAAAGTGTGTCAACATTTCCAATCTCACCTCGCCAGCACCATTTGAAAATGGTTACCAGAACAAAATTGCTTAGCCAAATATAAAACTAACATTGCCAGATGTTTTCCAATTCCTCTGCTCCATAGATCCTCTAGCTGGTAGAGCAGAATCATATGTAATTGTAGCTGTTTACACATTAAACTGTAAGGAAACAGCAAATCCAATTATATTAAATCCAAGCACATCTCTCTGGGATTCGTGGAAGACATTTAAACAAAGAGACACACCACTTTCACAGTCCAATTTGCTTGTACCTGCCTACTTAGATTTATTGTGATTTGCCTTTAGTTTGTGTGTTTTTATATATAGATAACAATCAGTTGGGGATGCAACAGACAACCGTGTAATTTTGAATATTTTTGTTAATTAACTTGGGTTCAAATCCTAATAACATGTGTGAATTATTACTAGGATTCTAATAGAGTGTGGAAAATAAGTGTTGTTTCTTTTATCTGGTTTACTGTTCTACTATTTTATGTTATATAGTGTCTAGGAGGCTGTTGAAAGCTAAACAAACACAGGCAATGATAGCTTATGTGAGTCATGGAAGAAGTAGGAAAGGATTCAATCCAAGCAAATGTAAATTAGTGTTGATTTCACTTAATTTATGATTATTTGAGAGTCAATTATATAAAAATATCTCATTCATTAATTACAATAATTACAGCCTGCAAATTAGATACAGATCTAAGGAGGAGGAACTGATAAGAGTTTTTTTGGCAGCTTGAACTGAAGTTATTATCGTTATCACTGAAGGATTTGCTAAATACCAGCAAGCTGACTTGACTATCCAGAGATCTTCAAACTTGGGGCATTTGAAATAAGACCAATTGAAAACAAGAGACTAGTTCAATACCAATGAGATAATCACTGCATCAGATGACCCTGATGAATTAGATACTGATTACGTATGCCTAATGGCTATTTATTCTACTTCTGAGAGTTCTCTCTGACTATGATAATTGTAACAGGCAACAAACCCACAATTCAATTTTTGCATGAGTTCTAAAATAGAACATGAGTATCTCAAACATTCTATTTAAATTCAATTAATTAGATTTAAATTAATTTAAAAATATAGAGCTTTCATTAGATGCCTTGCCCAGTCTAGGTACATGAGTTACAGTGATAACCAATTGTGTAGAAGGTTACAGTTTTAACTATTAATGAAAAAAAAAGACGCTGAATGGGGCATATGTTGACACCCTGATGCTCTGTAATAATCACAAAGCCTCTGTGGCATGCAACAGATATTCATTTCATTTATGTGTTTTGTCAAGCAGTGATTTAGACTACTTGCTCAGTCACATGGTGGTCTCTGCCACATTCTATTAGCAAAACAAGTCACAAAGGCCACCCACACTGCAAGGGTGAGGAAACTGACTCTACCTCTTCACTTGGAGGAATCTCAAAATTACTTGGCAAATGTATGCATACAGAAAAAAAGATGAAATTATTACTATAATCAATCTTCAATTCTCTGCTATCATGGAGGACACAGTCATTCACATCTCCCTCATGGGTAAAAGTGCTCTCCCCTTCCCAAGACTATACAAAGTCGTATCCCATCACGGCGGGGAATCCAGGGCCTATGATTTTGTGATCTCTCTTGGTCTAATGTGGCCCCTCTTGGTCCAGAGACTTAATAATAAGACACACAAATTATGTGTCCCTGAAACACCCATTATACAATGAAGAAACAAGATAAAAATTTACTTATGAAATGGAGAAGAATGGGAAGCAAATCGTAGTCCCTGGTCTATAGAAATTTGGAAATGTCATTTTGCAGGTACTCCAAGTTCTCCTCTGGTTTGGGGGAATGTTCATTAATTTGGGCCCAGTTGTGCTTCCTACAAGTGGGTTCTCTGTCTGTTCTCTATGATTTTTGGCTTTTCCCTCTGAGATGTCCTTTCTCTTACATCCATCCTGGTCACTTTTGAAGAAATAGACCTATTAGCTGAGTAGCCTTTGTTGCCTGTAGAATATTGGAGATCCAGAGTCCTTTTTTTTTCTGTCACACATCATTTTTGTGCAGACTAGCAGCATTTTGCCACTACAACTCTCTTAAAACTTTGTGAATTTTTAAGAGATATAATTGATATATCACATTATATTAGTTTTAGGTATACAACGTAATGATTTGGTATTTGTATATACTGCAAAATGGTCACCACAATAAGTTTAGCTAACATTCATCACCGTACATAGCTACAAATTTTTTCCTTGTGGTGGGAACTTTTAAGATTTACTCTCTTAGCAACTTTCAAATATACAGCATAGTACTGTTAACCGTAGTCACCGTGCTGCACCTTACATCCACAGAATGTCTTTATTGTACAATAGGGCATTTATACCTTTTTAACCACCTTCACCTAATTCCTTCACTCTCCACCACACCACTTCTGGCATCCACCAGTCTATTATTTATCTCTATGAGTCCATTTTTTTTTTAGATTCCACATAGAAGTGAGATTATACAGTATTTGTCTTTGTTTCACTTAGTCTAATGCCCTCAAGGTCTGTCCATGTGAAATATATACATCACATTTTCTTTGTTGTCAGTGGTGTCTTGGCTATTGCAGATAGTGCAGCAGTGAACATGGGGATGCAGATATCTTTTTGAATTAGTATTTTGTTTTCCTTTGGATAAATACCCAAAAGTGGAATTTATGGATTATATAGTAATTTTATTTTTAATTTTTTGAAGAAATTCCATACTGGTTTCCATAGTGGTTGCACCAATTTACCTTCCCATACACCATGCACAAAGGTTCCCTGTTCTTCATTTACATCCTCACTAACACTTATTTCTTGTGTTTTTGATAATAGCCATTGTAACATGTGTGAGGTGGTATTTCATTTTGGTTTTAGTTTTCTTCCTGATGATGTGAATTTTCTATGTATTTGAAAACAAAATCTCAGTTTATTAATTTACTTATGGAAATTTATCAAATGGAAGTAAATATAAACATATGCAAATATTTATAAAAAGAATATTTGTTGTACAATTATATTGAAAAATGAATGCTTGCATACATTATTTTGGGAAGGTACTCATTTCATCCCCTCAACAGAACATTTTTGCAAAATTGTTTATTTGCTATGATCCATGAGTTACTTTCCTAAGCTTTCAGCGATAGGGTATACCTATGTAGATATTTAAACATTTATATGTAACCATGTCCCATGAGCAAAATATAAAATATCAAAAGATTGAATACAATATAATACTATGTGCTATATTTGTAATTTTCCAAATTTACTGTATTATATACAGTCAATTTACTTAAACAATGCATTCATTTTATAAATGAAAATATAAACGTTTTAAATATGTAAAATAAAACTATTGCTTTATTTGTTGACTAACATTTAGGGTAAACTTAAACCATTTCATTTAGCCTCAGAAAGGATATAAGAATGGAAAAGGCAAAATGGTTAAGAGGGTGTTAGTTCTTGGGTGGTACAATTACCTAAAATAAGAAAGTAGAACAGAAGCCAAACTCCCTGCTGATCCCTCCTTAGATTGTCAGGAGTCTAAGGTGCCTCCACTTTCTCTTCTTTGGTGGAGTCAGACTTACACTGGGTCTGATGGCTCACCTAGCCTTTCCAGCTCCCACCCGTATTCTTTCACACAGGTACTTCCTGTAATAACTTCCTTGGATATTAACCACTGCTTCTCAGAGGACTTGGAATAATACACATATAATAGAAATTTTCAGATGTTCTTTGAAGCTGTGAGCTGCTTAAGTCGTACACTACTTACTTTAGACAGCAGCTTATTCTTACCACATTGTCTCTCTTGATGTTTAAAAAGCAGATGTTAGTTAGACTTTTCCAGTTTTATAGTGGGGGCCTCTTTGGCCACATTCCTTTTTTCATTGTCCCCCATTCAGTGCTCTTCAAATTTCAAATACCCCACATTTAGAAAATCATAAAGGGCACCATCCAGTGATATCTGGCATTCCTTTCCATTCTTGAGTATGTTTATGGCCTCCTTCTGTGAGAATAGTGACATTGGCAGGTAAGAGCAGTTCTTTACATTTCTTTTATTATATATAGAATTTATGTTATTTGATATTTGTGCAATCTGTGGGATGATGGATGTTGATTGTTGAGGAAGATGCGATATATGTGAATCAAAGGAATGACCTTAGTACTAGGGGAAAGGGAGTGTCAGGAAGTTTCCAGTGCTCATTAGTATGTACTTTGCACCACAAGATGGTAGGAAAATAAAAGAGAAAATACCACTGGATGCAAGCTTGCCCCTCAAAAATACCTCTAAATTATGGGCAAAAATTGCTCCTGTAATCTTTTCTAACATTGCCCTGCTCCTCTTATGGTTTAATGTTTATTCTAATGATAGTTAACTGAATTTGATCTGACTTTTACTCATTGTTTCTTCAACAAGGCTTTGTGAAATCAGGCAAACATACTGATGTCTCTATGTCACTGTGGGGTCCCGGGAGGAGGAGGAGTCCTGTAGTGGTGGGATATATGCCAGCATTATGATATAGGGTCCTCCACAGCTACACAAATCTTTCTGCAAGAGACTTTGAGCTCATTCATTTGAAGGAGAGGGAACCACTTGAGAATGTAGCTTTATGTAAAGAGTTCATATTAAATGATACTTGATCCTACTTAAGTGAAGGCCTGTGAAATGTGCAGAGTGGGTATAATTATTTTGATTAGTGAGCTCTATGTGGACACCATTGCACTTCGACACCACAGTTAACATTTAGCAGAATAGGCAGCCTCAGCTCATTAACAACAGGCCATAAGCAATCCTGGCATTTCCCAGGAAACCTATAATTAGAAACCTTGACTTGGGGAAAACTGTCTATTTCCTTAAAATAGATTATTTTGTTCTATTCAGAGAAAATAAAAGCATAGAATAGGCTATGATGAATGATCATTTTACTGTATTCTACTGGAAAATGAGAAGCATGCTCTGGGAAATACTTCTAGGAGATGGGGAAAAAGAAAATTTGTGAGTAAAGTCAAATAAACACAAGTAATGAAAGTATTTTTTGCCCCATGGATCAAAGACTGACATTATAAAGTTGTAAAGTACCAAATATTAAAATATTCAATATAAGAACTGTAGTAGTTATTTACCTTTATTTTGAATAGTCAGGATCCATACCCCCTTCCCATTTTGGGGGAGTGCCTTAACCCCACTATTTAGCTGAAGGAAGAAATTCTTCCCCTCTCTAGTCCTTAAAGGTAGCTAGAGTGTAAATACCTGATTCTGGCTTTGTCAGGTAGATGTTTCAATGAAAGCTTATACTTGGGAGAGAGTGATACAAAGAGGAAGGGGCATGGTTTATTTACAAGAGCTTTACAAAATCCTATCAGATGTGCACCAGCACAGGGCTGGCATATGGCCTTGGTTTTAAGTATTCTATGAAAGCTGGGTTCAGCAGCATAGATAGTCATAGTACCAAAAACAACCTTCCCATCAAATGAGACCTTGGATCTGAACTTGGTTGTGATTATTATGGCCTAGACTTCCTTAGTTTTTATCCATTTTCCCAAACTTGTCTCTCCAGATTCCAATTTGTGAACCACCAAACAACTAATTTCTTCTAGGTTAGCTAGAAGTTTGGCTGGTTCTTGTGGTCAAAAACTCAGATTCTGTGCCACCTTGCTAAAAAATATAGATTATTTAAAACGACTCTTAGATATTTTTTTATTTATCACTTCTCTGGAATCATAGCCACTGAAAATTGAGAGTAACCATAGAGGGCATACTTTTATCAAGTGCATGATACCCTCTACCACATTTCTGATTAGTGGATATCTGGCCTTCAGTTGAATAATTTCAGGGACAGAAGCTCACAATTCTTCAAGGCTGATAAAGACAACCCCAATTGTGTACTTTACTTCTTTTAACTAGCTTTCTATAACTGTTAGATTGTGCTGATTTATTTGGCAGCTTTATTTCAGTTTTGACTCATATCAAGATTGCAGTAAATTATATATACATATTATATATTATATCATAAATTACATGTATATCTGTTTCAAAATGGTATAGTTTTACATTCAGTTTCAAGTTCATAAAATTAAATATATATATATTTTAAAATGACAATGGCATAAATATGGGCTCCATAGAATATTTCTGTGGGGGCAAGTTTATTGCTACAGATCCATGACATTTCTAGCTCAAACGTAGGCCTAGCTTCCTCAAGTCAATATAAGTTTGATTCTTATTAGCTCAGACCCATTGGAAAATGCTTCCAGAATCATGTTGTTTTCGGGACACTGCCTGATTTAGAATTATATTTGGGTTCTGTAATCAGTGGAAAAAATATTTAGATAAATATGTGTTGGATTGTCTCAAACTTACTTCGACTGAAAGAAGGAAAAGTGTTCATGTATACAAACATTATGCCAAATGGTTTCTAAAAATAATAACCTGCCAAAGTGAGTGAATAAGATGTAGATAATTCAAAGTTCAGAAACTCCCAGAGTGAACAACAGTCTCCACTTGGCCTAAAACATGTGGCTGATTGCTGTTTATTAGCAATATGCTTTCCTCCTTTGCAAAGGCTACGATAAATCAGCTATTGGAATTTCCCCAACAGCTATTTCGTGGGCCAGATCCAGGATTTGATTTCTGCTACAGAAAACATATTTTCATTGATGAAAATCACATAGGTAAATAATGAAGACACACTTGCTTATGTAAATTTTGGAATTTATGTCAGGAGTGGAGACCCATGAAAATATTTGCTGAAAAAATCTATGTATAATTAAAACAATCCCTCAAATCTCTAGTAGCTTTATCACTTTATGTTTAGTGGTGTTTTTAATCAGTGGAGAAATGGGCAAAAGTGGAACTTTTTGTGAAACAATACATTAATTTGTGTTATGTTAATTTTTAATTTTTTTAATTCATGTATCTTATAGTCTCCCATCAATGAAGCTTAAGTCACTTATGGCTTGGTAGCCATAACTGAAGATAGGCCTCAAAATTAATATGTACACAACTTGTGGGATTAATGTGTACAATAGTTAAGCACTCCAGAGGGTGTGACATAAAGAATCACTCTTTGGAAGTCCTCTAGTTTCCATTAAAACTTACCGTATTCCCTGACTGATACCTAAGTCCCCTTGAGTAATGTGGGAGATGAAGGCACACAGATGAAGACAAAATTTTAGGGACTACTTTGCTGCCAAGTATCTACCCACCCACCTGCTAAAATGAGTTTTTAGGATGTGTAGAATTCAAAATTCAAAAATTCTCAGCATTTTTAAAGCACCAGGTCCCAAAGGCCACACTGCCTTGTCTGGAATACCTTTCCTATCACACATCCCTAGGTAACTTTATTTACTCTTCAATTATCGGTTTAATCATATCTTCCTCTGGGAAGTCTACTCTCAGCTCAGTGTAGACTATTTTATGCATTCTTTCAGAAAAATGTACTTCTATCCTTGTTACTGTTTATTACTCTTGTATGATAATGTATATGTGTTTATTTGGTTAATGGTTGTCTCAGCTCCTGCAAGTTCCAAGCAGCTTGCAGGCAGGATCCCTTTCCAAGTTTGCCCGCCTAGTGCCTCCCACACTGGCTGGTAATCAGTAGGCATTTGACAAATATTGGTCAAATGGATAGTACCTTCGCACTCTGAGAAAAGGACTGCTCACCAACCTGTACCCTTTTCTGGCCCCTCTGCTGCTGAGAGAAAGAAAAGTTTCTCCTCTTATCAAGGCAGATCACATTTTGCGCTTTGTATCACTTCCCCTCCAAACTCCTCACCATTTCATTCCAGCAGTCCCTGAGGTTCCTCATCTCTGAGACCTTTCCTGTCTTCCCTTCAGAATGAATGTGTGCTCAGGTTTCTTCCAGTGTAGCAAACACATTTTTAAAAGTCAAAAATAAAATTTAAATCCTTACAATTCAATTATTTTTATTGAATATAACATTGCAGAATACCTGCAATTTTTGTCAATCTTTTACCAATATTTTAGGCTAACTAGATATTGAATAGGTAACCAACATAGACATAAAACCTATGCTCCACAAACAGAGTCTAGTCAACATTCCATCTCTCTCCTTTACTTCAGAGTCAAGTTTCTATTTTCTTGAAAATAGTGTTTTCCCTCATGTTTTCTATTTCCGTGCTTTTTTTTTCCACATAATTTTTTACCTATTTAACCTTATTTATTTTTCTTTTTAATTTTTTTATTGTTGTTTAATTACAGTTGTCCCCATTTCCCCCAATCTTTCTATTCACTCCCCCTGAAGTCTGAGTTCTTCTCATACTGTTCTTTGCTACACTGCTAACCAGCGAGTGGTTAGTCCTCAATGTGTGTGTATTGACATCTTCATAGCATTTGGACTCCATGACCACTCCCTCCTGCATCCTCTCTCCTCCTTCAATTGCCTAACACTTGTCTTTTCTGAGTCTCCTACTTCATGGAAAATTTTTCTTGGTTTGTAAGTGAATTGTGCTTTCTCTATTCATATTTCAGTTTGATGTTCCCTATGGTTCTGGTTTTAATACTTCTCAGGCATTTTCTGGGTGATTGATGAAATTGATTAGCTTAAACCACTGTGTGCAAGTTTCAATATATACTGCAAAGATCTCTGTTTTTATTTTGAAACCTGTATGTTCAATAATTTGCTGTATTTCTCCTTCATCTGAATATCTCACAGATCACTTTCAAGACAAATCCATTGTCATGTCTTTTCCAGATCTTATTTTTACATTTTATTGTATTTGTTTATTTTTCTTATTCTTTACCTTAAAAATATTGTCAACTCTTATCAGTTATTTGAGCCAGAGCCTTGGTTTTCACCCCTTAATTTATGTCCCCTTCTTCCCTGCACTTGCTGTGATAGTCAATTATCAAGTAGCATTGATTTCACATGCTTAAAATTCTTTAGCTTCCATCCTCTTACCTAGGTTACTAGAATAGCCTTCTAAATGGTTTCCCTTAAAAATCCAGTTTTTACATTCCTACCAACATGATTTATCCATAACATGCAAATGTTACCATGCTGTTCTAGTGCTAAAATTCTTTATTAGATAACCAAAGTGTCAAGTCAGTGTCAACCTCCTTAGCATGTCATATAAGGCTTACCAGGCCTAAACCATTCTTATTTCCCATGTTTGTGTGTGCCTCTTCCAAATCCTACATTTCAGTCATAATATTCAATTTACTTCAAGACACCATATTCCCTCTCACTTTCAGGAATTTGTACATGATTCTTCTATTTCTATTGTCTTCCTTAAATTTCCCAGTGTAGTCAAGGGGTTAATTCTTTGTCCTTTGATGACAGAATCCTGGGATTATTCAGCCTAGAAGATAAAATTCACTAAAAATTCTTCAACTACAAGTAATCTTTTTTTAATCATCATCCCTCACTTCCCCCACACATATGTATACAAATATTATATAAGGGATAGGGTACTGATAGTTGATTTGATTTCCTAGTAGAAACTCAAGTTAAATGATTATACCATGAGGGTGGCCCTTTCTTCTATGTTCTCCTTCTTCTTAATTTAATGTAACTAGGTGAGTAAAATAACCCATAGCTTTTTTTTTTTTTCTGGCTGGAGAAGAGCATGCCATTTTCTCCTCTCTTAGGTATTGCTCTCTTTTCTTCTTGCCTCTATAGGATTAAGGATGAATTGGTTCATGGCTTATCTCCTGGGATTGCCATGGGCAACTCTTATTTCTGCTTCTTTTTTCCCATGGCTACAGCCATAAAAAAGGCTAAAATTATGTCTTGAGTATGAGAACACACCGTCACCTCTATCTTCTCATATTAATGATCAGGTATTATAATCAATTTGTTTAATCTTATGGTTAGCTCATAAAGAGTTCCTTCATATTTAGATTTGGGTCCATGATACTAAATGCTTTTCATAGTTACTAATATTATTATAGTTTAACCTACCATCTTCTAACATGAGACCTAATTCTGTTTAAAATGATTTTCCATTTAATCATGTCTATCCCTTAGATTTGACTTCCCATTACACTGAGAATAAAATATACATTTGCATAGTATAAGAGGCTTTACACTCATCTACCTCTTGAATTTCATTTTTCTCCACCTTGCTCACAACTCTCCAGCCAAATTGGCCTTATTTCAGTTCCTGGGCTATGTGAAGTTCCTTCCAGCATCAATTTTTGCACATGATCTTTCCCTTCTAAACACTGTCTCCTTCCCTGACTCCTCTATTCTTTATCTGGCTGTATGTGCCCATCTTTTAGGTCTCAGCATAAATGTCATTGTGTCGTATCAGCCTTCCTTGCCCTCTTATTTTATAATGAACCCCTCCTGTCATCCTCACACTTCACTTCATTATGGTACCTCGTAGAATCATTGTAAATTATAATCTGTCCCCTCCATTTTACTGTAAGGTCCATGAGGCTGGGGACCATATCTGTTTTGGTCATCCCTGCATAATCTGTCAGGCATCTACAATGCTCAGATACTTTTATCAAATGTGTCTTAAATGCAATGTTTGAGGGAAGAGTACTTAGCATGCTTTCATTGCTTGCATTTTGCGAGGGGTGGAGGTGGGGCCTGGCCCTGTTCCTTTGCATCCTCCTCTCAGGGTCATTTGGCTGTCTTTGTTTTATTGGTGCATGTCAGTTCCCTGAGTGCTTTCAGTTCCAGCAGCCAGCTTCGGCATCTCCTGGTGAAGGTTGCCCTAAGCGAGAGGAGAACAGGCATGGAGAAAGAATGTGCTGGAAAGACCTTAGTGAGCCACTCGCCAATGGCCTTGTTTTATTGATGAGGGACTGAGCAGCAGAGGGCATGCGCACCGATCAAGGTCATGGCCCTCATGAGCAGCAGGGTGGCAACCAGGATTTGAATCCTGATGTCCCTCACACCCAGATGCATGCTTTACATGAAGTTTCCATAAATTTAAATTGCATGATTTAAAAGGGATGAAAAGAAACCAAACACTATTACAGAAAAACAAATTGGCCTGCAGATGAACATAATTCATAGGGGTGTTAAAACCCATTAAAGTACAACCTGAGGAGAAACTAAAGTGATAGCAACATAGTGTCCTTCACTATGTTTCCGTCTGCAGCTTTGCATGGACGTCATTTCTCCTCATGTCTCTTCCTGAGAAAATATCCGGTAAGTATGTAGTTGTGGGATGTGTGTTTGTATGTATATATGTGTGAATATGAGTATGTGTGTGTGTAGTATATCACATAGCATTAAGTTAAATGAATCTTCTTAAAATAAAAATTGGAATATTTACAAAATTTGCATTAAAAGCCACACAATAGGTGTTTCAGAGGCTGTGAAGGGTAACAGCTTTCATATGTCTTACTTGAGAGGCCTCAAAGTACCTTTAAGTATATTATCCTTGTGACTTATGAGGTCCCCAGACAAAACAGAAACCTATGGTTTTCTATAAGTGTGCATCTCTTTGCTGTGCTGGATGGAAGATGGAGAATTTCTATCCTTTAAGCATCTCTCATATTGTTCATAACCATGCCATAATTTAATTTGTGAAATTCTCCCTTCAAATATGGTATTCAATGGAGAATAGAGTACTTTTGCTGTTATTGGTTTATTCATTCCAAAATGTGTTTTTAATATTTATTCTGCATCAGGAATTATTCTAGGTATTGATTGAGGCATAGAAGGGGAAGGGAAATAACTCCTGTCTTCATGGTGTTTCTGTGCATACTCAGCAGTGCATAATTTAAAAAGTGATTTACCTCCCTAGATCCAAACACTTTTCTCTTTAATGTAGACAGTGTAAAATTTCATTAGAAATTTTAATTTAGCAAGTAAATAAATCATGCTATTTGCTCATATTTAATCACCAATGAAAACATTTAAGGTTTTTTAGATGATGATAGTACAGTCTCCTGTTCTAACTTCCATTTTCAATCATTTCTAAAATTAATACTTTTATTGCCTTTTTTAAATTCCAATTTATCATCCAACTTGAGATTAGCCTTATAATTTAATATTCTTACCTTTGCATTGGCCCTTCAGGTTTTGGGTCAACAAAAATTAATAAAGACATTTTTGTGACTTTAAGCTGTGTTTAAGGTGTTATTTAGAAAAAGAGACCAGTATAGAATCTTGCAGTCCCACATTATAGTTAATTAGTCTTGGTTTCAAGATGGTAATATCACTTCAAAAAAAAATCAATATAATTAAAAAGAAAGACAGTCCAGTGTAATCAAATGCTCCCCAGAAATTCTGCTCTGATTGCTAACCATTGTTAACAATTAATTGTTTACCTTTCTAGAATTTTAATGCATATGTTTTATATAAATGATATAACTTTTAACACTAACATATATGTATATATCATCTCCATTTTAAAATGTAATAAATATTTCTGTCCTTTTGTATGTGTGTATTTTATTTCACTGTATGGATATATGGTAATTTATTTACTCTACTATTCATTATTCATTGACACTTAAGCTGTTTTCAAATCTTTTCATTACAAACAATATGGTACATACATACTAGGCTATATGTCTTTGTGTACTTACCCTAACTTACCTGAAGATAAAGTTCCACAAGTGAAATAGTTTCAGAAATGAATTAAATTTCATACAAATTAAAACTGAAACACATTACCAGATTGCCTACTAGAAAAAATGAACAATTTCTCACAACCACGTTCAATATATTGGAGTTCTCATTTCCTTACATCCTTGCTAGCAAGGTGAATTGTAAATCTTTCTAATCATTGTCCAGCTGATATTTGTGTTTTAATTTCATTTACATGTTTACTAACAATCTTTTAATATACTGATTTGCTATTTTCCCAGTTTTTCATTTGGGTGATTTTTTTGTCTTTTTATTTGCAAGAAGATAATGGGTTTTAAGTCATTTTTTGCACAAATTTGTCTTTTAATGTATGTCTTTTGCATGTGTATATAAAATGTTTTGTGCTGTCAAATCAAAAAATGGTCTCTACTGTTAATCTGATTATTAATCAATTCTCTGTAGATCTAGATGAACAACAGGTGGTTATAACAGCATTTCAGTTTCAAAAGGGACTTGGAGAGGGTTGGAGAGCTGTACTGAAAACAGTCCTGACAGAGAGCATCATGTAATCTTATGCAAAGTATTTCAATCTCTCCAAAATCTCCATTTCCATATTTACAAAAACAAAACAAAACAACAAAAGCAATAAGGAACAATAATACTTGTCTCTCATAACAGAACATTGTGATGATGAAGTGTGTTAATATACATGCTAACATTTTACTATAGGCATATGAGGAACACTTCAGGTAGTATATATTTTTATTTTTTTAAACTCCTCTGGTATGGAAATTCAATAGGTTAAAGCATCTAGCTGTCCAATCTGTAGTTTGTGGAACTAGTATGTATTTCTCTTCAGAATATGGGCTGTGTTCAATCTCATGGGACTCTTGGCAACATTTGGGCAACCACAACTGCACATTGTCTTTCAATGTTTAGGATGCAATTCCTCTTGGTCTACACACAAAAGTTCACTTCAAGCTTCCAAAGCCTCTCTTGCTACCTCCTTACCTCTCCTGAGTTTCAACTTTCTCTTAAACACTTTTGTTCTCTCTTTTGCAGTTTGGAGATTCTTCTCCTTGATTGAAAAGGACGGAGTAGGTTTGCTTTCCTTCTGTCATCTCTTTGTCTCTGCCTTCTAGCAGTATGACTATCTATTTCTATTTTTTCTTATTCTGATCATAGCTCTAGATATCCTGTGGTTATCATTGATAATTTTTTTCAAGCTTTTCTTAATAATGAGTTTTAACTTTCTGAAATAAATTCTTAGGTCTCTTTTTCCTTCTTTCTTCTGTTTTTTTTTTTGTTGTTGTTGTTGTTCTAGGTTATTGTCCTATTTCTGTTCTATCAAAATTGTATTATTTGAGGGACTAGATAGTTTAGGTATATTTTGCTAGTACAGAGAGAATTTTCTCATCCCAAACAATGGGAAATCTCAAAGCTAGAGAAGAAGCTGTAGGAAGAGAAAGCCAGAAAGGGAATATGAAAGTTGACAACTGATGGGCTAAAACACATTGTAAGCCAGCAACCAGAGAGTTTTGAGCAAATACATAATGAAGCAGAGAAATCAATCACAAGGGGTTCATTGAAGGCCAGGAGTTGTGCTTGTTGCTTGCTTTTAAGGACAGGCTAGAGCTTGTTTTATACATGAATGTCTTACACTTTGGAATTCTGTGATTACACTTCTGATTTCATTATTTTTTCTCTTTATAGACATAAATGTTCATAGGACAATGGTTCAGCTTTGTAAACATCTAGATTTATAGAGTTGGGTCATGAGGTTGGGAAGTAATAGAAAATAGCAATCCTTTGTATTAGTCCTGTCACAGTCATTCGGAATGTATAGAGACTTGCTTTGTTGTGAAGTGCTCTGGTCCTCTCCTGGGAAGAAGGAGAAGCTTCTAATGAATGCTTGCTATGTGTTGGTACCAAGGCAATGAAGGAAGAATTCAGCTGCAGGCTGGAAAAATCAAGCACTCCAAAGCAGCTAGTTACTGGGAACTATCCCCTGGCTGATCTGTAATGACGTCTGATTCCTATGCACCAACACAGAGAGAATACACATGTTGGCAATGGTGAGTCTTCCAAACCATGAACAGGGTCTATAAATACATTTATTTCAATATTTAACTTCTCTCAATAATGTTTACATAGGTTTACATGTATTCAGTAGATTTGTATGTAGATATTTAATGTAGTGATGCTATTGCAAATTGTTTTTAAATTATATTTTCTAGTTATAGCCAAGGAATCAAAATAGATTATCCAATGATCCTGCTAAGTTCACTTATTTATTCTAATAGTTTATGTACTTTGGTTTTATTATGTACACAATTATCATCTGTGTAAATAGACTTTTAGGTCTTTTTAAGGGGTAATCTTTTGGTGGGGGGAGGAATAATAAGTGTTGGAATTCTTAACCAAAAACTTGGAACCTGGATCAAGGTTGGAAGTAAGTAAAACTGTGAGGAATCTGTAGTGTTTCCAAGTGCTTGGAAAGGACCACAGGAAAACCTGGGTGAAGTCTGAGAAATAACACCAAGTTTTCAGACGTGTCCTTGTACGAAGTTTGGTGAGAAGATTTCATAGACTCCTTGCTCCCTTTTATAGAGACACATTTATTCAGTCTGATTATAACAGCTGAACTTTCTAAAGATTAATTATGTGCCAGACATAATATGCTTTAAATTTTAATTCACTTCCTCTTCAAAGCAGTCCAGTGAGATATAAACTATTATTCTCCTTTTACAAATGAGAAAACATAGACATAGAGAGGTTAAATAACTTTCTTAAGATGATACCATAGGAGGGTGAAGGATTAGGTTGGCCAAAAAGAGCATATGTTTTTTTTCTGTAAAATAAGACACATTTTTCATTTTCACCAATAACTTTATTGACTGGATATTTTGATTATGTCAGTTATCTCTCATGTGTTATAATGCTGATTATTCCTTTTAATATCTCAAGTTGATTGTTAGCAACTTCAACTGGTCTACCTGACCCCGGAGCATTGTCTAGTGAGAAACCTCTAGCACGAAACTTTGCAAAGCACTTTTGACACGTTCCATTAGTCACAACACCTTCTCCACACACTGCATAAATCTTTTTTGTGTGTTTCAATTGCATTTTTACCTTTCTTGAAATAATAAAGCATAATATGTGAAAATATTGTGTATTTTCTTCCATTTTCAATATTAAAATGGCTACGCAAAAATTTACCAGTTTTGATAAGGTTTTTAAAATTCATGCTGATATGACAGCTGTCACAATACAATCCAATGAAATTGTTTTAAATGACGTTAAGGACAACTAAGTGCTACTAGAGGTATCCTATGGAAAAAACAACAACAAACAAAGTTTTTGGCCAACCCAAAACAATACAAATTGAAATACTGCTTCTAACACTTGTGCTCTTAACCACGTGTTAATGCTATTTCAGATTGATCTGGGTCATATCTTATTCACAAAGTTATTACACATCCCTGGTCAGCCTTGAAATGTGTATATACTAAAAATGATCCAATAAAATTCAATATACCACTTAATAGCTAAAGCCAAGGTGCAGTGTGTCTGCAGGACAATCTCCAATATGTGTTTCTCTATGGCAAGCTACTTACTTTTCCATTGCTGGTTGTGGGGTAGTTCTGGCTAACACCATGTACACGACTTGCCTTGTCAAGTTGAGGACCAGAATAACAGCAAACCCAACAGCAGGAATCGATAGTCAGTAGGTTTAGAGATATAGCTTTGTAAGTTTCCCACCCCATCTTTCTTGGACATTGCATCTGCCAGGGGCAAGAGCATGACCAGATCTCTACATCAAGTATGGTGCATTGTGCAGTGATTGGAGCCACCAGTGATGTATCCAGACTCACACACAGACCAAACATTTCTTGAAAAGGGTATGAGCTTTTAACTACCAGTGACACTTCATTACTCAGTGGATCCCTGAGATAAACCTATGCTACTGAATCAATCTAATCTATTTTGTTCTATGTTGGCTCATTATCCTTAACCATGGAAGCCAGGAATTAGGGGTTGGTAGCATTCTAGGTAGTAAATCTCTCAAATACTAGGAAGCCAGGTAATAATATATACTATAAATACTATGGTATGCATAGTTATATGAGGCAGTACCCCCCAAAAATGGAATTATCTGCTGGAGGGTGGGCCCCTTGTAGTACAGGCTTCCCCTGCTAGATGAGTATTCTAGGAACTCACCTGTATCAGTGTACCAGCTGGTGTTGTTGCGAGAGGCTGTGTTCAGTGAATTTTTTTGAAGACCCTTTCAATGCATTTGCCCATTTCATGATGGGTGATTTACATGCACACCTGTCCACACCTACTGAGTGTTCAGTAGTTTTTGACCAAAAATGGCATGTCCCTGGTGCCCCATGCTCCCTATTCACCTGATCTTGCCCTGAGCAACTTTTTTTCTTATCCTGGTTGGAAAAAAAACTGCTCAAAGGGAAATATTTTGCTGATGTGGAAGAAGTGAAACAAAAAAAATGGCAGAAGCACTAATAGGCATCAAAATTGATTATTTCAAAACCTGTTTTGAGCAGTGGAAAAAGGTCTCAATAGGTGTATTGCATCAAATAGAGAGTACTTTGAAGGTGACTGAAGTTTAAACATGTAAGAAAAAATACACAATTTTTAATAAATAAATTTCAGTGTTTTTTTGGTCCCTCCTCATATAGTATAACTGCTGCCTTGTTGATATCTGCAATTTTGCATGCTGGATAGGCTATCTCAATTATAAATAAAATTTTAGTTAATTTTGTAAAAAATATTGGCCATTTTTACATAGAACTAATATTTCCTATTTCCAACTGTTTGATGATAAGTTGTCAACATTTAAATTACCAATATTCACAGATGAATAAACAATATTACCAATAGTTAGCCCAAGATGTTCAAATTAAATCTATTCAATTTTTTTTCTTAAGATACAGTTTCAAAGCCCATTATACTTGCACAAGGCAATGGCATAAGGCAAAACCAAGATACGGTCCATGGGGACTTATGGAAAAAAGAGAAAAATAAATACCTTCTTGCTCTTCAGAATGTGTGTGTAAAACACTTTGCTGTAAAGTGTTTATTTGCCAACAAATTGGCTAATTGCCAGATACACATAGATCATTCCAGACAGATGCTTTTAGCAATTGGATTCCAGAAAGTGAATGAGTTGAGAGAATAAGTGGCCACATACCTGATTAAACACTCTGAAAAGATTACCTTACGATGCGTTGGTATGCTCAAGGGATGAGAAAACAGACATGATAAGTGATGTCAATGAGCATCCTACTATCACCTGAAAGATGTCTGCTCTACTGGGCGGTCTTGATTCAGGGGAAAAATCTATCAATATCACATAAGAGCAACTCCTTTGAGAAGAGACAGCTAAAAAAGTTTACCCCTCCCCTCCCCATGGGGGGCGGGGAGAGAGAGAGAGAGAGAGAGAGAATGTGACTGTACCATATACCTTGAAATAGCCAGTGAAGACAGAGCACTGGTCTGGATTTACATAGAGCAGGGCCATACATAGGACATGCTGCCTCCCCCAAAACGCTAATCGTAGGAGAATGTGGAGCATGAGTGACCTGCTGTTTAAATGACCGCTTCTACTTTGTCCTGGAAAGTAAAAATTAATCCAGAGTGAAAGGGTTATGCTGTAGCACAGATTAAAGAAATAGAAATTTTAAGTGTTGTATACAGAAAAGACCTCTGAATCTTAAATTAGAAGGAAGGGGAAAGGCAAGTGAGTCTAGAAGGCATTTCAGTTGGAAAGGGAGAAGAATATTAAGTTTGTTGTTGTTTTTGTTTTTTATTGGAAATGTTTTCATGTTAAACCTGAAAATATGTTAAGAAACATGCATATGTTTTCTCATTTGACATTAGGGTAACTCAAGGTAACATACATTATCATTCCCATTTTACAGGTCAGTAAACAGATGTTTGGTGATGTTCAATCCTTGCTGGAAATAAACAATTAGTCAGTGGAGCCAGAAATCACACCTGTGTCTCTCTAACTATAAATGCCAGCCTTTTTCTTTTGTAGCATATCAGTTGTAGAGAGTTGAATGGGTCATTTAATGGCCTCAGGCCTCAGTGTCCTTATCTATCCTCATCTATACAACTGGCTAAAAATATAGATCTGATATGGTTGTTGAGAGAAATATTTTGGGATGATCCATGGGAA
Organism: Anoura caudifer; assembly: GCA_004027475.1. Lineage (NCBI taxonomy): Eukaryota > Metazoa > Chordata > Mammalia > Chiroptera > Phyllostomidae > Anoura > Anoura caudifer. Next base: position 212,432 of record PVKU01002614.1, read on the forward strand.
GGACTCAGGCCAGGCCTTGTCACAAGGCAGGGCTCAGTGCTTGAGGTTACAGGGCAGGTACCCTGGAGCATCCTGGAGGACTGTGGTAAAAAGCCTGGGGCAGGAGCTTTATCAATAAACCCAATTCCAAGCAGTTATCTTGAAAATATGCTCTCTTGGGGAAGAATACAAGAGAATATGGATGGAATCATTGAAAAGCCACGTTCACTTTTCAGAAAACAGTTCAAACACCTTCCCTTATTTGGCTCATTGCATCTCAGTGTGGAGTGGCATCACTCTACAGAAAGTATGTTATTAGAGAACAGAGATGTTCTAAAACTAGACTATTTACTCCTGCTATTCAGCACCACCTACTGGTAAAGTGACACAATATAGAACACAAATGGCAGTGATAAAATTGAACTTATTGTTTTGAAAAGTCCACTGTGGTAGGGAAATGGTTAAAGGAAACTCTGAGCGTCCACAAAATAAAGCACTGCGGAGACCTCTTGCAATCGGGAGAATACACAGAAACATGGGTTTTAGAACAGTGAGTAAAAAATTAGATTATGATATTATAAACAAATATGCAAACATGTCTTCAGGGGATTAACAAGTGGGAGAAAGAGGAAATGCACCTAATTTGGTGAATTAAAATCTTTTCCTTCCACATGTGTTGTTTTATGTATTGCTCACAACCATGTCCTTCAAAAGTAATCTGTAATAGATTTCCAATTATACCAACATATATATTAAATAGGTAACTACAGGAGGGAGAAAAAATGAATGTGGTCACATATTTTGGGGTGCACTGTTTTTTCTCTTAAACTTTCCGTAATCATGTGTTATTTTATTTTATTTTATTTTAATTGTTGTTCTTGTACAGTTTTCTGTCTTCTACTCCCATCCCAGCCCACCACCACAGCCCTCCCCAGCGCCCTCCCATTTCCACGCCTCCTAGTTTTTGTCCGTGTGTCCTTTATACTTGTTGCTCCAAACCCTTCCCCTTTTCCCCTGAAATTCCCTCCCCTCTCCTCTCTGGTGACTGTCAGCGTGTTCTCAATTTCAGTATCTTTGGTTATATTTTGCTTGTTTGTTTGTTTTGTTGATTAGGTTCCTGTTAAAGGTGAGATCATATGGTATTTGTCTTTCACCTCCTGGCTTACTTTGCTTAGCATAATGCTCTCCAGTCCCATCCATGCTGTCACGAAGAGAAGGAGCTCCTTTCTTTCTGCTGCACAGAATTCCATTGTGTAAATGTACCATAGTGTCTTGATCCATTCATTTACTGATGGGCACCTAGGTTGCTTCCAACACTTGGCTATTGTAAATTGTGCTGCTATGAACATAGGGGTGCATAGGTTCTTTTGGATTGGTGTTTCAGGGTTCCTAGAATATAATCCTAGCAGTGGAATTGTGGTCAAAAGGTAGATCCATTTTTAGTTTTCTTAGAAATTTCCATACTGCATTCCATAGTGGTTGTACCAGTCTGCAATAACACCAAAGTGCACTAGGGTCCCCTTTTCTCCATAACCTCTCCAACACTTGTTGTTTGTTGTTTTGTTTATGATGGCCATTCTGACTGGTGTGAACTGGTATCTCATTGTGGTTTTAATTTGCATCTCTCTGATAGCCAGTGATATTGAGCATCTTTTCATGTGTCTCTGGATCCTCTGTATGTCCTCCTTGGAGAAGTGTCTGTTCAAGTCCTTTGCCCATTTTTTAATTGGATTGCTTATCTTCTTAGAGTGGAGTCATGTAAGTTCTTTATATATTTTGGAGATTAAACCCCTGTCTGAGTTATCATTGGCGAATATGTTTTCCCATACAGTTGGTTCTCTTTTTATTTTAATACTGTTTTCTTTAGCCGTGCAGAAGGTTTTTATTTGATGAGATCCCATTTGTTTATTCTTTCCTTTATGTCCCTTGCTTTAGGGGACATATTAGTAAAAATGCTGCTGCGTGAAATATCTGAGATATTCCTGCCTATGTTCTCCTCTAGAACTTTAATGGTGTCATGGCTTATATTTAAATCTTTTATCCACCTTGAGTTTATTTTTGTGTATCATGTAAGTTGGTGCTTGAGTTTCATTTTTTTTTGCACATAGCTGTCCAGTTGTCCCAACACCACTTGTTGAAGAGGCTATTTTTACTCCATTTTATGTTGCTGCCCCCTTTGTCAAATATTAATTGACCATAGAGACTTGGGTTTATTTCTGGGCTCTCTGTTCTATTCCACTGGTCCATGTGCCTGTTTTTGTGCCAGTACCAGGCTGTTTTGATTACAGTGGCCTTGTAATACAGTTTGGTGTCAGGTATTGTGATCCCTCCTATTTTGCTCTTCTTTATCAAAATTGCTGCAGGTATTCAAGGTCATTTATGGTTCCATATAAATTTTTGAAGTGTTTGTTCTGTCTGTGAAGTATGCCATTGGTACTTTAATAGGTATTGCATTCAATCTGCAAATTGCTTTGGGTAGTATGGACATTTTGATGATGTTAATTCTTCCGATCTGTGAACACTGTATATGTTTCCATTTGTTTGTCTTCCTTGATTTCTTTCTTCAGTGTTGTGTAGTTATCTGTGTACAGGTCTTTTACCTCCTTGGTTAGCTTTATTCCTAGGTATTTTATTTTTCTTTTTGCTATATAGAATGAGATATTTTCCTTGAGTTCTGCTTCTGCTGTTTCATTGTTGGCATACAAAAATGCCCTTGATTTCTGGATATTGACTTTGTACCTGGCTGTTTGGCCAAATTCATTTATTAGGTCAAGCAGCTTTTTGGCCGAGTCTATAGGATTTTCTATGTACACTATCATGTCATTTGCAAACAATGATAGTTTTGTTTCCTCCTTTCCAATTTGGATGCCTTTTATTTCCTTTTCTTGTCTAAGCACTGTGGCAAATACTTCAAATACTATATTGAATAGAAGTGGTGAAAGTGGAAAACATTGTCTTGTTCCTGATCTTAGTGGAAAAGATTTTAGTTTTTGCCCATTAAGTATGATGTTGGCTGTAGGTCTCTCATATAGGGTCTTCATTATGTTGAGGGATGCTCCCTCAATTCCCACTTTGCTGACTGTTTTTATCATAAATGGGTGCTGTACCTTATCAAATGCTTTTTCCATGTCTATTGATATGATCATGTGATTTTTGTCTTTGCTTTTGTTTATGCAATGTATTACATTTACTGATTTGCAAATGTTGAACCATCCTTCCATCCTGGGGATGAATCCCACTTGGTCATGGTGTATGATCTTTTTAATGTATTGTTGGATGCAGTTTGTCAATATTTTGTTGAGGATTTTAGCGTCTATGTTTATCAGTGATATGGGCCTGAAGTTTTATTTCTTTGTTATGTCTTTATCTGGTTTGGGGATTGAATGATGCTGTTTTCAAAGAAAGAGTTTGGGAGTCTTCCATCATTTTGGATTTTTTTGAAAAGTTTGTGAGAGATAGGGGTTAGCTCTTCCTTAAATGCTTTGTAAAATTCTCCTGTGAAACCATCTGGTCCAGGGCTTTTGTGTGTCAGGAGTTTTTTGATTACTGCTTCTATTTCATCTGCTGTTACTGGTCTGTTAAGGCTTTCTGCTTCTTCTTCATTGAGTTTTGGAAGATTATATTTTTCTAGAAACTTGTCCATTTCACCTAGGTTTTCAAATTTCTTGGCATACAGTTCTTCGTAGTAATTTCTTACAATCCTTTGTATTTCTGTGGTATCAGTTGTAATCTCTCCTCTTTCATTTCTGATTGTGTATATTTGGGTCCTCTCTCTTTTTTCCTTGAAGAGCCTGCTTAAAGGCTTGTCAACTTTGTTTCTCTTTTCAAAGAACCAGCTCCTGGATTCATTGATCCTTAGAATTGTGCTTTTAGTCTCTATGTCATTTAATTATGCTCTGATCTTGGTTATTTCCTACCTTCTGCTTGCTCTGGGCTGTCTTTGTTGTTGTTCCTCGAGTTCTTGTAGGTGTAGGGTTAGGTTGTTTGTTTGAAATGTTTCTATCTTATTTAGATAGGCCTGTATGGCTATGAACTTCCTTCTGAGGACTGCCTTTGCTGTGTCCTATAAGTTTTGGGTTATTGTGAGTTCAGTTTCATTTGTTTCCTGAAACTGTTTGATTTCCTCCCTGATTTCACTCTTGACACACTCATTGTTTAATAGCATGCTATTCGATCTCCATGATTTTGAGGATTTTGGGTTATTCCCCTTGGGGTTGGTTTCTAGCTTCAGTCCCTTGTGGTCATGTAACAGGGTGCAGCCAAGAGGGGGGCCCAAAAGGGAGTTGGAATGGGGCCCAGAACTCACAGTGTCCAGCAAATATTAGAGGGACATATAAGATGTCCTCACCCCCTCCCCCACAGGTATGAGTTGGGGGAAGGGACAAATGGAGCAGGGCCATTGAGTTGTTTTGCATAGCAATGGTTTTGCAGATAACCTCCAGAATGGTCATTTAACATATCTATAACCTTTAACTGGTTTCATAGCTATGTTAAACAGCTGTGTCCATGCTCTGAGCCAGGGGGGATGGAAAGGACTTCCCCAAGGATGTGACTGGGGGAGGAACCCTAAGTTAAATCACCTGTGTGGGAGCTTGGAGAAGATTGGCTCCAGAAAATGGGACACACCTGCCCAGACTCATGATGGCATCCCAATAACCTTGGAAACATACAGGAATGCTGGCAGGTGTAACCGATTGTAGGAGGAGTCGGAAATGGGGCTGCAGA
>PVKU01002615.1:0-213788 GCA_004027475.1 Anoura caudifer
GAGGGAGCGGCCGCTGCATCCAGATGTGGTTCGACCCGGCCCAGGGCAACCCCAATGAGGAGGTGGCGAGGTTCTATGCCTTGGCCATGAATTCTAGGGCCACGGCCCATGGGTTTGGACCTGTCCTTCTCATTCTAGCCCTAATACTGCAACTCTGCCTCCTTGACTGAATCCAGCTCTTCCGTAAACCCCTTCCATCCATGCCCAGCTTTGAGGTGCACTTTCAGCTCAGTTCAGGTCCACAAATTAGGGAGCCCTAAGCTTGTCTCCATCCATTACCCATCTGTCATCCAGTTCCTGTTCTATGGTGGGGTTTGGGGTTTCTCTGCCAGCCTGTTTTAATAAATAGACAGACATATTTGTGTCTGATGAATTATTTTGGTTGTTTTGGGGTGGACAGAGGAGAGACTCCCTAGCATTTGGATTCCTTTGGATTAGAGAAATGAAACCTGGGTTTCAAACTTAGCTCAGCTACTCACTATGTGAAAGGGAACAGTTGCTTGACTGCTCTCAACCTTGGTTTCTTCCTCATTAAAATGGGGCTAATAATCCTTCCTCTTCTCAGGGCTGTGAAATATAAAGGAGCTGTTGCCTAGAAAGTATGTGAGCCCACTGTTGGCACATCAATAGTTCTTGGGGGTCCTTTTGTTCTTGTTAACCCAAGTGAGAGGCAGGTCATGAACTTCATTTATATTGGTCCACAGATATCCACTTCCCCCAAGCCTTGTCTGTCTGCTTCTGTGCTGAATTCTACACTGAGAAAGCTGGGGTTGGGAGTCAAGAGGAGACAAAAAATTCACATATGATGTGGATTGAAGGGGTAGAGTTGGGACTTGTGACCCGTCAGAGGAGGAAAAGAGCTTATGGGGAGGGTAATTTGGGAGTCTCCTGGTGAGGAAATACTCAAGAGCTTTGAACTCATTCAGCACTGGCTGTATCCTGGAGGTGTGGCTGGAAGAGAAATGGAAACTCTTACCTTTGTCCCCATCTGCGAATGGTAGATATGCCTACCCTGGAGGGTTGTTCTGTTTTTGCTCAGCCCCTAGAACTGGGCTTGAGTTGTTCTCTGGGGCTCTCACTTCTCCTTTCCTCCTGAGGAATTCTTGGTCTCCATATCCAGCCTGCGGTTATCCCCGGAGAGGCAGGGTATCTGTCAGAGAACACCAGGCAGGTGGGTTGTTTGAACTAGGACTAGAACCCGGCGTTAATACTCCTAATCCAGCTCTCTCCTTGCCGCCCCTGGCTGCCCCCTCCTGGCCAACTCACCTTCCCTCAAACCAGAGATGACTGACGAGAGAAGACAGGCACAGCAGGAGCACGAGTTATTGGGTTTCAGTAGGGGACGCTAATGGGTTCGTGAGAGGTCTCAGTTATTATATTTGTCTAGTTTGAAAGGCCCCACAGAGCCCTCCATGTCCCAGGCTGTGCTCCAGCTGGATTAAGTCAATCCGTATTTGAAATGGAGTAAGGAGTTCGTTTGGGCTAACTCAGGCTCTCAATTCAGCAAAGTGAAAGTTCTCTCCCAGGTTAAAGGGGAGTCTCCGATAGCGTTCCAGGAGTTGGCAGCATTAGGAGCCTGGCTACCGGCCTGCGCCTTTAAGGAGCCAGGGGGCAGAGGGGCGGGGCAGGAAGCGGGCTCCCTGGAGGTACTGCCATCGGCTAGGTCTTTTTTGGGAAGGGGTGGGGCAGTCCTCCTACGGGTCCTGCCCCCTTTTCGACCCCCCTGTTGCTGTTGCACATTGGGCGGGTCCGAGGAAGGGGTCGGGGGTTGTCGAAGAGACCCGGTTTGGGGAGCTCCCCACTCAGCGTCCCGCCTACAAAGGCCGAAGTTTGTTGACTTGGAGGGAGTAGCTGGGGCGGGGGCGGGTGCTAATAATACCCGTCCCTTCAGCCGCTGCGCTTTACAGTTTACACAGCTGTCACCTTTGGTACTCCTTAATTAATAATAAAAATAGCCGCCGTTCGGGATCGTCTACTGGGTGCCAGACCCTGGGCCGAGAGCTTTACAAGCATAGATCCTGTGCCGAGAGTCTGCCCTCATAACATTATCCCCATGTTACAGAGCGGGAAGGCGAGGCTCAGATTGGTGCAGTGACTTGCCCGAGGTCACAAGGCGGGTCAGTGGCTCCACGATCTGGACGCAGGGCCGGGAGAGGCGGGGCGCGGGTGCTACCCCCGGCTCTGCTTAGAGCCGCGGGGGCGGAGCGGCGGGCGGGGCGGAAGCCGAGGGGGGGGGGGCGGTGTGCGGCGGCACAGGATGGCCATCTTAAGTGGCCGCTGAGAGACTAGGGCTGCTTCCCCTGGGAAGGGGGCATCCGAGCAGCCCAGGAGGTGGGGGTCTGAGTGCGGCGGCCGCGGCTCTGGGGAGAGGTTGGGAGCCCACGGGTCTGAGGGAACTTTCTCCAAGACGGGCAAGAGGAGGCCTGGTCTCGGACTGTGAACCCCTCAAGGCCCGGGCCTGCGGGTATGGTGGATGGTGCCAGGGAACTTGGCTGAGAAGGGGGAAGGGCTCTACCCGGGCTGAGAGGGGCTACCAGGACGGTGCGTGGGGTTTTGAGGACACTGGACGTCGTCTGGGGGTTTGTGGGGGATCGGATCTCTATGGAGGGGATCCCCCCACGGGGTCTGTAGAGGGCTGGACCCAGTGGAGTTTGGGGTTCAAGTCTAAAGTGGGCTGGGTTTCATGGGAGTTGGGGGTTGGGGCTGCTTGGATGATAGGGAGAGGGATGGGAGGAAGTTCATCGTGGGTCCTTCGTGGGTTTTGGGAATTCGATTCTGCAAGGCTATAGGAGAGACCGAATGAAAAGGATTGGGGATGGAATCATACGTCTATGGGAGTTAGGGGGTCACAGTGCGATTATTGGAGGAAACTCGTTCTCAGGGGATGGGGCTGGGATTCTCGAATTGTTGGGGCGCAGGATGTGGGGATTTAGGCGTCTCTGGGGGTATTGGAGCTCCTCACGGTGATGATGGCGGGGCAGGATCCTTGTGGGATTTGGCGAGTCCGGAGTCCGGCGGGAATGCGGGGGGCGGGGGCATCAACGCCGCTGGGAAGAGCTTGGGGCAGGGGCGGTCAGGGCGATGGGCCAAGCGGAGGGGGAGGAGGCCGGCAGCCAGCTCTGTGCTCCGCTCCTGCCCCTCCCCCGCCGCCTCTGAACAAACTTTTCTTTCTCTTCAAGTTGAGGCCGGCGCTGCTGGCGGCGGCGGCTGCACCGCAAACTAGGCGGGCTGCGTGGCAGAGAGCAGTGCCCGGATCCCCCACTCGGCCGACTCGCCGATCCTCAGGCCGGCGGCCCGGGCCCAGCCTCAGCCCCTTGCGTGCCGGGTGTATGGCGCGGGGCGGTGGGCGCGGGCGGCGCTAAGCCCTGCACCGGCCATGGCCTCGGCGTGCGGGGCGCTGGGGCCGGGGGGCAACGGGCCGGGGGGCGCGCTGGGCACCCCGGCCCCTGCGTGGTACCACCGAGACCTGAGCCGCGCTGCCGCCGAGGAATTGTTGGCGCGGGCAGGCCGCGATGGCAGCTTCCTGGTCCGAGACAGCGAGAGTGTGGCAGGCGCCTTCGCGCTCTGCGTCCTGTGAGTGGCGCTGGGGCTCTGGGCGGGCGGGGGCACAGTCTGGGGTTCCTTGAGTGTACGGGGAGGGCTTGGGACAATCGGACGCCAGCGCCCCCCAGAGTGGGGCTTTGGCTTTATACTAAAGCTGAGGAAGGATGCTGGAAGCACTTCCTTCCTGCTGTGTGTCTGGGAGGCATTTTCTGGGACCGTGAAGCAGAGTAAGTGCGGTCCTGCTGCCAGGGTGGCTGTAAGGGGGGAAAAATGCAAGGAGTCTCTGGCAGACCCCCTCAGGCACCGTCCAGGTAGAAGGAGCTGGAGGGGGTGAGGATGTGCATATCATGGTTGTGTGCAGTGCCCTTTATGCAGACATTGGGTATCTGAGAGGTAGGCATAGTTGGAATTGGGGCCAGAGGGATTGAAGGGGTGTGTGAGGATGGTGTGCAGCTCCCTTGGGGGCCTTGCTGTGGCCCTCAGAACTGAGGTTGGGGCCTGGCTGGCTGTGTGGGACTGGGGCTGGGGGCAGGGTGGTGTTGAGAAGAAGAGGGTGAGGCTGTATAGGGCCATGCCGTTATTTTATGAATAAATGAGTGAGTGTGTGTGCCCTGGCTTCCAGCTGCCCGAGCCCTGAGCTATGGGTGCTGAGTACAGGGCTAGACTTGGCAGCTCTCTTGAGTGGGCCTGGTCCTGTGCCTGTACCCATCAGCCATGCATGGCGGTCGTTTTGGGGTGAGTTTGCACTTTGAGTTTTGGAATCTTCTCCCTGAGCTGCTCTGCACAACCACTCGTTCTGACACTGGCTGGGCTCCTGGGGCCTCAGGATTGGGAGGTGGTGAGTGGGAAGCCACAGGGTTGCTTTGTTTATATCTAGTTGTGTTTCTTCTTAGCCCTGTGAGCTCTCTCAGACCTCTGTCCCTCTATCCCTTCTCCCTCTGTTCTCTTCACATCTTTAGGGGGTGCATTAGCCTAGGCTAGTAGCTCTCAATTGGGGTAGATTTTATCCCTCAGTGGACATTTGGCAATGTCCAGAGACTTTTTTTGGTTGGTGCCACTGGCGTCTAGTGCGTACATAGAAGCCAGGGATGCTGTTAACTATTCTATAAGCACAGGATAGCCCGTCACAACAAAGGATTATGAGGTCCAAGACCTCAATAGTGCCAAGGTTGAGAAACCCTAATGTAGACAGTGAACCATAGGCTCAGCCAGGAAGACTAAAGAGGAACAGCCTAAGCAGATGAATATCGTAGAGCCCTGCCTCCCAGTCCTCTCTGAGGCATACCACCTAATTAGAGAAGGGAGGGAGGCAGGTGTTGGGTCAGCTGTTAAGTGGGAGGGGGACAGCTGGGTCTGTGTCTGGGTGAAGAACAGTTATTATCCCAGGAGGGGAAGAATCCTGGCTCTATCACCAGGAGAAGAGATGGGTGGGGTGAGGATCTCTGGGGGTACCTCGGCTTTGCCAGCTGACTCTGGCCACTCCTTGCATTTTAGGAGCCCGGGAGTGGGCAGTCAGACCCACACTTGCTCACCTGTGTGCACACCCATACGTCCTTGGGTGGCATTCAGGACGCATTTCTGTCCTGGCTTTAAACTTTGCCTTTTACTTGCTATGTGACTTTAGGCGAATCACTTTTCATTTGTGAGCCTTAGTTTCCTCTTCTCTACCTCAAAAGGTGAAGATTAAGTGAGGTCACATCTGTACTAAGCACTTGGCCTGTCACAGAGACAGGGTTCAGTTAATGGGATGCTATTATTGTTAGAACAGAGGCCCACAGTCCACAAACCAACATACACAGTCACACACAGATAACTGCATGGCTTCTATCTGGTTCGCAGCCAGGAGAGCCCTCAAAGGGGGCCTACTTGAGGGGAAGGGATAGCTCTGTGGCCAACATGTGGGCTCTTCTCAGACAAGCATTTGGTCCTCTTTGGTGCTGACACCGCCTCCTGCCAGTACACACGGGCCTGGCTGACTCCCTCGGGCAAGCCTACCCTGAGGTGTGGCTGCAGAGAGAGTCTTCCAGCCCCACTGAGTATGGACTGCGCCACCCAGGCCTGGCTCAGCTGTCACCTGCTCAGCTGTTGCTGCCATCTGTCAGCACCCCTCTTGCCCCTCCTCAGTTTGGGGCTCTTAGGGGCCTGGGTCTACCATAGGAGGCCTGTTAAGTGATCCCAATTTCTTGGTATCTGGGGAAGGGGGTAGAAATCCTTAGGATGATTCCCCCACACTCCCCAGCAAAACTGCCCCAAACACAGCCAACTTCAGTAGAGCTAGACACCAACATAAACACAGACAGCAGGCACACGTGTGTTAGCACATCGCCGATGCATGCAAACAGTGGTTACCCAGGCTTCTGAGGACTCTTAATCTGGCGGGGGGCCCAGACTGGTACCAGAGCCCAGAGGGGCTGTTTAGACAGCTGTGGAGGCCACAAAAGAGCTGCCTGTTGCTTGTGGAGACTATGTAGGTCTGGGCGGGGGGGGGGGGGGGGATTCCTGCTTGTTGGTGACACTAGCAGGATGGGATGTGGACTAGCCCCATCATTAACCCTGTGCAGCCTGGGGAAATGGTTTTAGGGAAGCCAAGCTGAAAGGGCTGGGGGATGAGCCCAGTGGCAAGAGGAGAAGGTACTTTGGGGCTTAGATGCTAGCCTGGGAGTGACAGATTCTGACCTCTGCCTTGCTATCAGGTATCAGAAGCATGTGCACACCTATCGAATTCTACCTGATGGGGAAGACTTCCTGGCTGTACAGGTAGGAGCTTGGACCCTGACTCCTGACTTTGATTCCAGCCAGTGGCTTGGGGTTGGCTGGCTGACGCTTTTCCCATCCTTGCTGGCCCCAGACCTCGCAGGGTGTGCCTGTGCGCCGCTTCCAGACCCTGGGCGAACTCATCGGCCTGTACGCCCAGCCCAACCAGGGCCTCGTGTGCGCCCTGCTGCTGCCTGTGGAGCGGGAGCGAGAGCCCGACCCACCAGATGACCGCGATGCCTCAGGTGCCACCTGGTGTGCAGTGCGCAGTCCCTTCCATACCCCATGCTCAAGTCCTACCTGCTTCTTCCCATCCCATTTTTCAACCTGCCTTCTCCAATGCCACGATGCCAGGGCCCTTTACCCCCTTTCCGTGGAAGCTTGTGATCACCATGGCATTCCCCCACACTTCACTGAGGGCAAGAGACCAGATGGATGCCCCACTGACCTCTGTCCACAGATGGGGAGGATGAGAAGCCCCCGCTGCCCCCACGCTCTGGCTCCACCAGCATTTGTGCCTCTATGGGGCCCAGCAGCCCCCAACCAGCCCCTGAGACCCCTGCAACTCCGGCTGCTGAGAGGTAAGATGCCAGGCCCTGCACTGAGGAGGAAGTCCCCTTCTCCTCTGAGAACTGTGTCCTCACCACAGGTGGGGAGGCTTAAGCCCCAGCCCCACTCCCAGGGGCCCCCCTTCCCATCTCAGTCCCAGAGACAGACACCCTGATCCGTGGCACTCTGGTTATCACCAGCACTGTCTCCTCTGGGGATAGGATAGGGGTGATGGGGCAAGGTCAGCAAGGCCTCTACTGACTTCTTAACCCCTCCTCAAAGTGCTCCCAATGGGCTGAGCACTGTCTCGCACGAGTACCTGAAGGGCAGCTACGGGCTGGACCTGGAGGCTGTTCGGAGTGGAGCCAGCAACCTGCCCCACCTCACCCGAACCCTCGCCACCTCATGCCGGAGGCTGCACAGGTACCTGGGACGTCCCATACCATGCACTGCACCCTTCCCTCTGACCTTTTCTCACCGGCTCCCCCTTGCACGGATGCCCGGACCTCTGACCTCTGGTCCTGAACAGGGAAGCAGTCATTACCTCCTGACTTTTCCTCACCCGAACCCTTGTGTCTTCATGGTGGAGACTGAAGGCCCCCTTCCCTGTAACTGGATTCAGGTGGGGAGTTCTTCTGACTTGATGTCTCCCCACTAGTGAGGTGGATAAGGTCCTGTCTGGCCTGGAAATTCTGTCCAAGGTGTTTGACCAGCAGAGCTCGCCCATGGTGACACGCCTTTTGCAGCAGCAGGTGGGAGTGTTAGGGACATCTTTGGGGAATGGTTTCATGTTCTGGGGCTGAGTTGGGGACCCTCTTCATGGTGGCCTCATGTACAAGCCTTATTCTTTCTCACTGCAGAACCCACCACAGACTGGGGAACAGGAACTAGAGAGCCTGGTGCTGAAGCTGTCCGTGTTAAAGGACTTCCTGTCAGGCATCCAGAAGAAGGTGACCAGTCCCTGACCACTCACATTGACCTAACTGATCTCAACCCTGAGTCTTTAGTATCAACCCCACCTCAACTGTGCCCCTCCTAGCTGCTGCCTTCTGACCTTGTCCCCTGCCCTCCATGTTCTTTGACCTTACCCTGCCCTTTTCCTCCAGGCCCTCAAGGCCCTACAGGACATAAGTTCCACAGCACCCCCAGCTCCACTGCAGCCATGCACACGTAAGGCCAAGACCATCCCTGTGCAGGCCTTTGAGGTACATGGTAGGGGGCACCAGGTGGGGCCTCATGGGTCAAAGGACAGTTGGAGGTGAAGGGGTTGCTGCCTGTTCCGAGGCCTTTTCAGCATTTCCTTACCCCTCAACCTGCAGGTAAAGCTGGATGTGACCCTGGGTGATCTGACCAAGATTGGGAAGTCGCAGAAGTTCACACTGAGCGTGGATGTGGAGGGTGGGCGGCTAGTGTTGCTGCGGAGACAGCGAGACTCACAGGAGGACTGGACAACCTTCACACATGACCGCAGTAGGCCGGGCCCTGACCTGGGAGGGGTGGACAGGGCCTCAGAACACAAACCAGTATGACCCATTCTCCATCTCCTAGTTCGCCAGCTCATTAAGTCTCAGCGAGTCCAGAACAAGCTGGGCGTTGTGTTTGAGAAGGAGAAAGACCGGACACAGCGCAAGGACTTCATCTTTGTCAGTGCCCGGGTGAGCAGCAGATTGGGCCACACCACTGGGGATGGCAGGAGACCTCAAGGGATGGGAAGAGAAGGGACACGTGATGTAGGCGCATCAGGGGTGGGTCTGACAGGGCAGAGAGCGTGTATGGGAGCGTGGGTGGCCTGAGGGTAGATTTAAATACTCATTCAATGAGTATTCATTAAGCATGAGCTCTATAGTGACGAACCAGACAGGCCTGATCCCTCTCGCATGGTACCTGCTACCTACCTACAAGGTATCCCTGGAAAGGGGGTTCCCTGGATGCTCACCTGCCTCTGACTGGCTGCTGTCCCACCAGAAGCGGGAAGCCTTCTGCCAGCTGCTGCAGCTCATGAAGAACAAGCACTCAAAGCAGGATGAGCCTGACATGATCTCTGTCTTCATAGGCACCTGGAACATGGGTGAGGCCTGGGGGCGGGGCTGAGGTGGGAGGGGGAAATGGCCCCAGAGCAGGGGCCTGACCGCTCCCCAACCCCTCCACCTCCAGGAAGTGTGCCACCTCCGAAAAATGTGACATCTTGGTTCACATCGAAGGGATTGGGGAAGACCCTGGATGAGGTCACAGTGGCCATACCCCATGACATCTATGTTTTTGGGACCCAGGAGAACTCGGTGGGTGACCGAGAATGGCTGGACCTGCTACGCGGGGGCCTCAAGGAGCTCACAGATCTGGACTACCGCCCGGTGAGGGGGGTCATCTTGTCCTGTCCCCTCTCCTCACACACCACCCCAAACTATCCTGCTTGATGTTATGGTGACCCTGGGGAACACAACTTGACTGGCTGTTCTTCTGGTCCATGGGACTATCCTTTAGGAGAAGTAACCTGAATCCTTCATGCTACAAGAGGGTCTGTTTCTTTTTGGCTCCTCAGAAAAAAGATAGCAGGTCTTCCTGTCCTGCGCCTGCTAGAACAGTGTGCAGTGTGGGGTGGGGGGGAGGGGTGCCAACAGTGGCTAAGCTCCGGATAGAGGGGACTCTCTCTGTACCCCCCCCCCCCCCCCCCCAGATTGCCATGCAGTCGCTGTGGAACATCAAGGTGGCTGTGCTGGTCAAGCCAGAGCACGAGAACCGCATCAGCCACGTCAGCACATCCAGCGTGAAGACTGGTATTGCCAACACCCTGGGTGAGCAGAGTGGGCGGGGTCCCTCTGCCCACCCCTTCTGCTTCCTCTCCAACCCAGTGTCCCCCATTCTGTGTGGTCTTAGCTTTTCCGTCTATAGAACTCTTTGAACTTCATAAATTGTGTTCATACTCTAAATCTCTTCCAGCCCCATCGGGAAGGCAGGCCAGGATAATTATCTCCATTTCATAGATGATAATAAAACTCAGGCCCAGAGGGACCTGTCCCAAGTCACAGCTAGTACATGAGGAAACCTGGCATAGTGCCCAGGTATATCAGTTTGCAGTCCAGAGCTCCTCCAGGGTGAAATCTGCCCAGAATCTGTAGGATCACCCTTGGGATTCTTGTATCTCCAGGGACTCTGCTCAAACATGCAGACAGACTAGGGCTGTCCAGATAGACTGCCCTATGGGGATCCCCAGGGAAGGTGGGGATGTGCGTTCAGGGGCCTGCCTGTTTTCTAGCATTGGGGGTGGAGGACTTGGGGGAACCTTCCCACTGCTGCTTTGATGGGCAGAAGGGAGAGTGGGGAGCTCTCTGGGGGTGACTTGGGCCTTTTTTTCTTGTTGTCCTGACAGGAAACAAGGGGGCTGTGGGTGTCTCCTTCATGTTCAATGGCACTTCATTTGGCTTTGTGAATTGCCACCTCACCTCGGGAAATGAGAAGACTGCCCGGTGAGGGGCTACCTTCCGAAATAGTCTCTTCACCCTCATCCCTGTTCACCTGAGAGCCATTCCCTCTCCCGTAGCCTAATCCATGACCCACTTATATCCTTATCCCCAGAGACCCGCTCTCCCTTATCCCAACTCAAGACCCCTCTGTCTATCCTTGACTTTCCTCTGTCTAGGCGGAACCAGAACTACCTGGACATTCTTCGGCTGCTCTCGCTGGGTGACCGCCAGCTCAATGCCTTTGACATCTCTCTGCGTTTCACTCACCTCTTCTGGTTTGGGGATCTCAACTACCGCCTGGACATGGATATCCAGGTGCAAGCAGGACCCGGAGGGTGGCTGGTAGGGTGTCTGGGCCTGGGGTCAGATGGGTTCTCACCTTTGGCTCTGGCTTAGGGGAAAGTCTCCAGCCTTTGTATCTCCACCCCAGGAGATCCTGAATTACATCAGCAGGAAGGAGTTTGAGCCCCTGCTCAGGGTAGACCAGCTCAACTTGGAGCGGGAAAAGCACAAGGTCTTCCTTCGATTCAGTGAGTGTGGGCCCAGTAGGAGGTCTGAGGGCCAGAGATCTGTGATATCCCTGAGCCCTTCCTTACCCCCAACCCTGACCCCAACCTGTCCCCTGCCTTCTCTAGGTGAGGAGGAGATCTCCTTCCCGCCCACCTACCGCTATGAGCGGGGTTCCCGGGACACGTATGCCTGGCACAAGCAGAAACCAACTGGGGTGAGTGAGAACAGGGTGTGTCTTAGGAGACCTTGAGGGCTTCAGTGAATCAAGAGTGTTTGTGGGACCCTGGCTGTGTGGCTCAGTGGATTGAGTGCCAGCCTATGAACCAAAGGGTCACTGGTTCGATTCCCAGTCAGGGCACATGCCTGGGTTGCAGGCCAGGTCCCCAGTGGGGGGTGCATGAGAGACAACCACACATTGATGTTTCTCTCCCTCCCTTTCTTCCTCCCGTCCCCTCTCTCTGAAAATAAATAAAACCTTTTTTTTTAAATAAGAGTGTTTGTGGGGTCAAGGGTGTAGACCTCTGCAGCTACCCCTCCAGTGGTAGATCCCTCCAGGGGCCTGTGGCCACTCTGAGGCCGTAGGGGTGACACTTGGTGCTCTGAGGACCAAGGGAAAGGGCCTGGGGCTGCATTGGCCTTGCCGGGTGGGAGGAGCTTGCGCTGGGCAAACCCCAGCTGTCAGCCCTGACCATGCTGCCTTCGTCCCTTGCCCCAGGTCCGGACCAACGTGCCTTCATGGTGTGACCGGATTCTCTGGAAATCCTACCCCGAGACCCACATCATCTGCAATTCCTACGGTCAGAGCCGCACAGACAGGGTGATGGGCAATCCCAGGTGGCCACCGTCCTGACCCTGCTCCAGCTTTGTGGGAGCACCGGGTGAAGAACTCTCCCCTGAGTTCTCCCCGTATCTATCCCCCTCCCTAGGTTGCACCGACGATATTGTCACCAGTGACCACTCCCCTGTGTTTGGGACATTTGAAGTTGGAGTTACCTCTCAGTTCATCTCCAAGAAAGGTGACTATTCTGGATGTGCTTGTGGATGTGGTGCACAGCTGGATAGGCGCAGGTGGGGCCTGGGATATGCATGGGTTTGAACATACGTGTGCACATGCACATACATGCAGGAGTGTTTCTGAAGAAGATTGCGAGGGTGTCTGTGTTTCTGGGTCATCGTAAGAGGTACATGCCCATGAGCGTGTGTATATATGTGTGTTCGTGTCTGCCTGGAGCCATGTGTGTGCCCCTGAATGTGCCTGGTGGTGTGCATCATTGGCGGGCAATCCCTGAGGCATTCTGGTCCCCAGCCCCTTTTTAGATGGCCTCTCATCCTTGGGTGGTCTGCCTGCCCCTATCCAGGGCCTGGGCTTTGGCGTTTCCCTCCTGGCTCCTTGGGACTGGGGAGGTGGCTCCTGGCCTTCCCTCCTGCTCTGCCAGGGCCCCTGACTTCCTGTCCTAGGACCTAGTCTCTCTGTCCTGCACCTCCTGTTACCCTCTCAGTCCTCCTGTCTGCCTTCCTCCCTCCACCCCTCAGGGCTCTCAAAGACTTCAGACCAGGCCTACATTGAGTTTGAGAGCATTGAGGCCATTGTGAAAACAGCCAGCCGCACCAAGTTCTTCATCGAGTTCTACTCCACCTGCCTGGAAGGTTGGAAGGGGCCCCGGGCTGGAGTGGGCCAAGGCGGGCGGGAGGCCAGAGGTACACAGAGCAGTGAGCCCCCCAGTTAGGGGGAAGGGCACATGGGGGCTGGCACTCAGTCGGGTGTTTCCTACCCCCACCCCAGAGTATAAGAAGAGCTTCGAGAATGATGCTCAGAGCAGTGACAACATCAACTTCCTCAAAGTGCAGTGGTCTTCACGCCAGCTGCCCACGGTAAGGCTGCAGGCGGGGCCTGGGCTTGTGGGTGAGGGCAGAGATGGGATCGGCAGAGAACACACGTGTGCGCACCTCGGGTGGGGGTGGGCATGAGTGAAGAGAGGGTGTTTGCTTTATTTGGGGGGTGTGGGACCAGTTTATAGTTTGTTCATTCATTTAGTGAATGAATTAGTTACAATGCCCTTGAGTTCTTCTAGAGGCCCCTGCAGGGTTGTGTCTTATACAGTAAGGATTTAGGGCCTTTCCCGAGGCAGCTGAGCTGAGTGGGAGCAGTCACGCACCAGCCTGGGGGAAGGGGGAGTGGTGTCACAGGCAGGAGCTGGTGGTGGGGGCTTTGTTTCTCACTGTGCCTCTCCACTCCCCAGCTCAAGCCAATTCTGGCTGACATCGAGTACTTGCAGGACCAGCACCTCCTGCTCACAGTCAAGTCCATGGATGGCTACGAATCCTATGGTGAGGAGTGGGTGGGGGGTTGCTAAGGAGCACAGGAAGCGAGGCGGGGCCTAGAAAGGTTTGGCAGTGTGTTGGTTTGCCCTTCAGGGGAGTGTGTGGTGGCGCTCAAGTCCATGATTGGCAGCACAGCCCAGCAGTTCTTGACCTTCCTGTCCCACCGCGGCGAGGAGACAGGCAACATCCGTGGCTCCATGAAGGTGCGGGTGCCCACAGAGCGCCTGGGCACCCGTGAGCGACTTTACGGTGGGGGCTCCATCGGGAGGGGTGTGGGGCCTGACATGAGGTGGGGTGGGCAGGCCCAGGAGGGAAGGGCTGGGGCACAGGAGGGCATGTTGGAATCCCTGGAATGTAATATTTGGGAGTTCTGCAGCCACAACTGGGAGTGGGCCTGCCCTGAGGAGTAGCTGGGAAAGGGCTGGAAGGTCAGTACGTATCTGGGACCCAGGACCCCGGGTCCCCTCTGAGTCACCTTTCCCTTTTGCCCCCAGAGTGGATCAGCATTGATAAGGACGAGGCAGGAGCAAAGAGCAAAGCTCCCTCTGTGTCCCGAGGCAGCCAGGAGACCAGGTGAGCTGGCGCTGTATTGGGTGTCATGTGAAGGGGTGCCTGGGGGCTTTTGGGGAGCCCCTATTTCACACCTCCTACCCTGTGCACCCCTAGCAGGTCAGGGAGCCGAAAGCCAGCCCCCACAGAGGCCTCCTGCCCACTGTCCAAGTTATTTGAAGAACCAGAGAAACCACCACCAACTGGGAGGCCACCAGCCCCTCCTCGAGCTGCTCCCCGGGAGGAGCCCCTGACCCCCAGGTGAGAGAAGAACCCATCATCTCCCCACCCCACTTTACCCATCACTATGCTTGGCTCTCAGGGCCCGCCTGGGATTGTCTGCTGCTCGGGTGCCCTGCCACCCCACAGCTGGAGGTGCCAGGGCCCTGTGCCCATGCCTACTCTAGTCAGGCCGGCCTCCCTTAGGTGTGGCTCTCTGAGTCACAGGGAGCACAGTCAGCCTTTCCTCTCAATTCTGCCCTAAAAGGTAGAATTAGAAATTGTTTCTGCAACAGCTCTCTCCATGTAAACAGAATTAGTGTGTGCCTTCTGAGTGGAGAAGGCACACGCCTCAGCTCGGGACTTCCCCCTGCGCTTTCAACGGAGCACCGTCCTACGAAGTACGCACCCTGGAAATGGGTTTGTGGTCAAAGGAGTCTGCGGAATGGTTCTTGCTAGATTCTTTTCTTAGATATTCCCAGTACACGTTAGTATTAGCAAAATCTCTTGAGCATGTGGACCGGAAGGAAACCCTTTTTCAACTCTGTTGACATAGTTTTCCAAACTTAACAGGCCAGGAAACTTCTTTTCCACATGGTGACTGTTAATACCCTGGGGAGCTGATGTTCCGTGCACTTCGGGAAAGTGAGGCTTGCTTTCTAATTACACCCACTTGTCACTTGAACTTAAGTAAAAACTCGTAGGTCCAGTTTGGTGCTTTTTTACTCATCTTCAGCTGTTAGTGGTTGTCTTGGTTTCATTGCCAGGCTTGTGTAAAACTACCCCCCATTCCTGAGTAAGATGCGTCCTTACATCGGCCTCAGATGCCTCCAGTGGTTTTTCCAAACTGGGCCGGTCATTCTCATTACAGGCCTGTGTTGCCCTGCCTCTGGCACCTGCTTTCACCGCCGCTTTCAGCTCAGGTTTCAAAGTTACAAAGTCAAAAGATCTGAGAATCTCAGCGACTGAGACATGGAAGTTTAGGTGTTATTCTTTCAGTTCTTTCTGTTTGCTGATTTTAGAGATAAGGGCAACAAGGGCCAGAGAGGGAAAGTGATGTGCTTGAGGTCACATGCAAGCCTGGGACTGGGCACCGTGTCTCACCGACTCCCAGCCTGGTTTTCCTTCTACAGCGCCCACTGCCTTCACTTGGTGTTTCTGTGTCCTGACCTAGTTGTCCTGCTCCCCAACCCAGGTTGAAGCCAGAGGGGGCTCCAGAGCCTGAAGGGGTGGCAGCTCCCCCACCCAAGAACAGCTTCAATAACCCTGCCTACTACGTCCTGGAAGGGGTCCCACACCAGTTGCTGCCCCCAGAGCCACCTCCGCCTGCCAGGGCCCCTGTCCCATCTGCCACCAAGAACAAGGTGGCCATCACAGTACCTGCTCTACAGCTTGGGCGCCACCGGCCGCCCCGTGTGGGAGAGGGGAGCTCGTCTGATGAGGAGTCGGGGGGCACACTGCCCCCTCCAGACTTTCCACCCCCACCACTGCCAGATTCGGCCATCTTCCTGCCGCCAGGCCTGGACCCTCTGCCAGGGCCAGTGGTCCGGGGCCGAGGTGGAGGTGAGGCCCGTGGCCCACCACCTCCCAAAGCCCATCCAAGACCCCCACTACCCCCAGGCCCCTCGCCCACCAACACTTTCTTGGGGGAGGTAACCAGTGGGGACGATCGCTCCTGCTCGGTGCTGCAGATGGCCAAGACGCTGAGTGAAGTGGACTACGCTCCTGCGGGGCCTGGCCGCTCAGCGCTCCTGCCGGGCCCCCTGGAGCTGCAGCCACCCAGGGGGCTGCCCTCCGACTATGGCCGGCCTCTCAGCTTCCCTCCACCCCGCATCCGAGAGAGCATCCAGGAGGACCTGGCAGAGGAGGTGTGTGTGCCAGGGGTGGCCAGCTGTGTGTGCATGCGCTGCGTGCTTGTCCGAGGACTGTGGTCCCCTTGTACTCCATTGTGCAACACTCAGTGGTGTCTGTCCTCTGCCCTGAGCTGGGCACTGGGGAGTTGGACACATGGAGCCCCAGATCTTGCCTGCCTTCCCCCCATCCCGTGACATGTGGTAGAATGTGGCTGTCCTTTAGTGCTGTGTATGTGGGCACCCTCAGTGCTCCCCCTGACATGCCCTGTTCCCTCAGGCTCCATGCCCACAGAGCGGGCGGCCCCCAGGGCTGGGTGAGGCAGGCATGGGCGCCTGGCTGCGAGCCATTGGCTTGGAGCGCTATGAGGAGGGCCTGGTGCACAATGGCTGGGATGACCTGGAGTTTCTCAGGTAAGGGCAGGGCTGGCCCCTGGAGTGTGGGGGAGGGGAGCTATGGGCCCTCTGGACCACCTTGCCAATCTCCCGGTCTCTTACCCCTTCCTACAGCGACATCACCGAGGAGGACTTGGAGGAAGCTGGGGTGCAGGACCCGGCTCACAAGCGCCTCCTTCTGGACACCCTGCAGCTCAGCAAGTGACAGTGGTGGCGCTGTGAAGCTGCCAATTCAGCACCCCTCCCTCCGGAAACGAAGACAGCCATGGCCCCAGCGTTGAAAAGTTATAAGGGGTGGGGCAGTACCTGTCTGCGTATTTATTGGGGATCCGAGTTCCCCACTGCCCAATCATTTTGGAATGCCCTAATTAGGACATCCTGCCCCTTGCCTTTTACACCTTGGACACCAGAGATCAGTTGCCCTGGTTATTCTGGTGTTCTCCCTTTCTGGACCCCTCCTCTCAGCCTCAGGGGTTCCCAGAGGGTCCATCTGGGTACTCCTGGGTCCCCACTTTCACCACTGTCTCCTCTGGCCTGAACCACAGCCAGAGGGGCTCAGCTAGGACCTCTCCCCGACCCTCACTCTGGGGTGTCCATCCGGAAATGAAGGAATAGCCCAAGGACTGGGCTGGGGTTTATTTAAGCGTTTCCTCTGTGGGTATAGGGAGGGTGATCACTTTAATATTATTGGGGTCTGTTGGAGGTGGGGGGTCAGTCTCTGCCATAAAGTGCCAGTTTGCTTAGTTCTTGCTGTCTCCTGGTCTGTGTGTAGCAGCCTCAGGTCCTCTTGCAGGCAGCCAGCCCATCCCCATCCTGGGCACTCAGAGGGGTTACCAGCATGATGTCTCCAATAAATTAAGTTTTATTTGGATTGAGCAAAACTCACCTCAATAAATTACAAGTTTTTAAAAGGAAAAGAGCAATAACAACAACAGAAAAATCAGGAGGAAACCCCTCTGTCCCATTGCCCTGGCAGCCCTTCCACTCTAAGGGGCCTACCCTCTGTGCCAGACTGCCAGGTGGGAGGAGGCAGGGGGACGAATGGGTGGGGTCCTTCGGGCTGCTGGCTATCCTGGCCTCCCTTGCCTGGGTGGGCCTGTGGGGCGGTGCACCCAGCTGGTCACCAAGGGGAGAAGTGACTGGGCCTGCTGTTCCTCCGCGAGGACCCTCCCGTTCAAGCGCTGGGAGGGACAGGCAGTTACTCGATCCCGGTTCCAAAGAAACGTGCTAGAAGGGCATCCGGGCTGTCCCGGGGGCGGGGTTCCCAGTGAAAAGCACCCCGCAGTGCTGGGCGGGGAGGGGTGGCGAGGACAAGAACGGCCCTGACTTGGTCTCCAGACCTGGGGAGGGCGCACGCAGGGGGCAGACACAGCGGGAGGTTGGGAGGGACGGGGCCTTCCAAGCAGGCGGCCGGGGTGGGGAGGGACCCGGTCAGGTCTTGGAGGGGCAGGGGCATCTCTGGGGCCAAGCCCGGAGCCTCCGGAGTCCAGCGGCTAGAAGAGGTTGGTTTTCAGGGTGGGGCCGGGCTTCCGGTGGAAGGTGGACAGGACCCCGGAGAAGGGCCCGGGCCCCGGCTCCGCTGGCTGCCAGGCCTTAAGCAGCTCCGCCGCCCCCGGCCCGCCGCCCCCACCGCCTGCCACGCCGGCCCACAGGGGGCCCTTGAGCGGCTGCGGCCCGGGGCCCGGGCCGGGCCCGGAGCCCAGGGCGGCGGGCAGCGGGCTGGGGCTCAGGCGCGGGCTGGCCAGGCTCGGCGCGGAGGGCGGCGGCAAGGACGCGGTGCTGTCGGGCGTGGGGCTGCACGTGGACTCCTTGGAGTCGTCGTCCTCGGACGAGCAGCGCGCCTCGCCCTTTTTGGCGCCCGCGGCGCCTGCCGCACCCTTGGCGCTGGCCGCTCGCTCCTGTTTTCGGAACTTGGCCCGGCGGTTCTGGAACCAAACCTGCGGGCACAGGGGCCGGGCAGCCCGGGGCCGCAAGGCGCTAGTGAGACTTCGGTCCGGAAGCGGCCGGGTCAGGGTGACCACCAGACTTCCGAACGTGGCCCCTCTGTCCTCCCCTGTCAGCTCGTTGCCCGCCTCGCTTCTCCGCCTCCACGCGCCCCTTCCTCCAGGTCCTTAGGGTCTTCCCCTGAGGAGCCGCTCACCCGTGGACCCCGTTGAAGGGGACTCCGCCTCGGCTCTTCTCTTCACCCAAGGTCCTGACACCCAATTCCTTCCCACAAGAAGCTCGGGAGTACCCGCCTGGAGTGTCCCAGGGCGGCGGAGAGCGGCTTAAGACACTAGGAGAAACCTTTCGTCTCCAGTAAAGGCGGGCCAGCTGGGCATCTGTACTCAGATTTGTAAGATAGACATCCGAGTCTGCCCTGACACGGCTCTCCTCCGCCCTGCACCCGGCTTTCTAGGCTCTGGAGCTTTTCACAGCTGCAGGGCTGGGGATGGGACCTGGCTGTCCCCCATTCTATCTTGCTGGGCCCTGGGGCCCCCTGCGGCAGCCCCTCTACCCACTCAGCTCCGCTCTGGCTTCGCAAGCACCACTCTGCACGCCCGGCTCTACCGGGAGGACCGAAGGGAAATCATGCGTCTGACCAGCTCAATTCTTCCGAGGGCCTCGGGTTTGCCAGGTCCTGCTCCCGCGGCTTCTCCAGGCTGCCCGTCCTCTCCTGCCCAACTACTCCCGCCTGCACCTGGCCCTTGGACCTACCTAGTTCTCCGTTTGCAGGCTACATCTGCCCTCCGCCAAGTGAGTCCCCTCTGCCCCGCAGCCCCACAGGTGTGGGGCAATAACCCCCAGCCCTCTTCGAACACACACGCGCAAACACGCACCTGCACGCGAGCCTCAGTGAGGTCGATCTTGAGCGCCAGCTCTTCCCGCGTATAAATGTCCGGGTAGTGAGTTTCTGCGAAGACACGCTCCAGCTCCTTGAGCTGCGCGCTCGTGAACGTGGTGCGGATGCGCCGCTGCTTGCGCTTCTCGTGCAGGCCCGACGGCTCCGGGAAGAACTTGTAGGGCACTACGGGTGTGCGCGGGAGGGGGAGCAACCAGATGGGAGCGTGAGGGGCCGCGCTCAGCCTGCTGCGTCCTGCCCCTAAGGGGATCGCTCACCATCTCCTGTCCCTGGCCTGGCTTTTGGGCCTCGTCCTCTCAGCCTCGGATGGACAGTCTTCCCTGTCCCTTGCTGGAACCCGCAGGGGTGAAGGCGGACAGGGCACAGTGAGATCCAAAAGCAGCAGCGAGGGAACCAGAATCTGACCCTCCCGTCAAGGCCGCCGACCTGTCGTTGGCCCTAGCCCTGGTCCCTCCACCTTCCGCCAGGCCACCAACCTGTCCGACCCTCCTGCCAGCGTGTGTCTCCCTCAGTGAGTACCCCGCTTCCACCCCAACCGCCTTGCTTCATTCAGGTCCTGCCCTCCCATCCTAACCTTGGCTGGCTATCAGGTTTCAACAGCTCCCCAGTAAGCAGTCCTGGATCCAGCTGGTGACTGAAACTCCCCTGCTTGGGTCTACTTTCAGTCCTGTCACAGGCTCTCCGTGGTGTATGGACCTAGCCCCCTCTATCCCGCCTTCTCTCTCCTTCCTAGGCCTCATTTCCTTAGCTCCATCTCACACCCCAGTCTCTTCCAGGTGTCCCCTTCTCTTCCTCATGGCATCATCCACATCTCTCTCCAACTTGCCCCTTCTGGAACATTCTCTTGGTGCCCTTTGGGAAGTGTCCTTGTTTCTCCCCACCCAGGTTCCTCCATCTTCTCTTTGACTTTCTTCTTCCTTCCAGGCACCCCTCTCTGCGCCCCAACACCCCCAAGCCAGTCCCACCCTTCCTCCTCACTCCCTTCTCATCCCTGTCTCCCATCTACCCCGTCCCAGTCCCCACTGCCCCACAGACTGTTTCTGAGACTGTCTCCCCATCCCTCTCTCCAACCCCCAATCAGGTCTCCATTATTTCCCAGGGGTCCCCAATATCCTTCATCTTTGTCCCATCCCCCTAGTTCTCTGTCTCCTCTAACCCTTGTCTCCAGCACCACGTCCTAGCCCTGTCTTCCCCATCTGTTTCCATCTTCCTTCGTCCCCATCTCCTGCGCTTCCTGTCTGCACCACCTGGTTCTTATCTCCACGTCCCCAGCCCTCAGTCTCCCTTTCTCCCAGTGTCCCCAGTCTCTTCATCTTGGCTCACATCTGTACCTATCCCTATCTCCCCACCTTAGAACTCCATTTCCCCCGTGCCCATCTCCCCACTCCCCATCTGCATTGGGCCCAGAGAAGCCAATCTCCCCATCCCTGTTCCATATTCTGGCTCCATCTCTCTCCATCTCATTTCTCCAAATCCAGGTCCTCATCTCACCACCCCTGCCTAACCCCACCCCCACCCCCAGGCCCCAGTCTTCTACTTGGGTCCTAGTGGGCTTCCCAGGAAGGAAGGAGACAAGGAGATTGGGTGGGGCAGAGTAGACTCTAGTCGGAGGGATGGGGCAGAGGGAGAGGCTCCATGAGGCTGAGGGTTCAGATGGGGACTTGGATCAAGGGGCCTGGGGGCTTTCCGGGGGGGAAGCTTCTGGGTTCTGCAGGACTCTAGCAGGGACAGTCTCCAGGGGAAATGGCAAAGTGAAAGTGGCTTAATAACCGGGGCACACTTTTCTTCAAGTCATGGAATGGGTTTCAGTAGTGGAAGAGGGTTTGGACACAGGTGGGATGGATCCAAAACCGGGCAGGAGGGACCTGATGGTTCTGGGACTCTAGGAAGGTTTTCATCCGGGCAGCTCAGCTGCTGTAAGGGTCTTTGCTGGGGGTTAGGCATGCAATGGGGTGGAGATGATGAGGATGGGGGGTCTGATTAAACTGAGCCTGGAGCATCTTCCAAGGATCTGGGATTGAGAGGGTTGGTGGTCAGTCTTTGCAGGTGGGGATGGGATGGTCTGGTAAGGGGCCTGGGTATGAACCAGCTGTCTGTTTCCTTGACTCTGAGAGCGTGGGATAGGGATGTAGTAGCTGGGAAGGGTAAGTGGGTGGGGTTCAGCTCTGTGTGCGGTACCCGTGTTTTACAGGGGGTCTGGGGACCCGGCCGGGCATTGGAGGGTTTGGCCAAGACCCCAGGGATGGTGGCGGCTGCAGAGGACTGTCTCACCACTTTCCAAGTAGGAAAGGGGCTGGGAGTTCCGCAAGGTTTGGAGGGAGAATTGGGCCGGGGCTGGGCTCACCTGCTGAGTAGGGCGCAGGCTGGTGGTCACGTAGAGCGCCAAGCGCGCAGTTGGAGGAGCCGAGCGCGGGGCAGGGAGGTCCGGCCGTGGGGAAGGCCGGCCGCAGGGGGCTGTATTGGAAGCCGCCGGGCTGGCTGCAGGCGCCGAAGTCCCCGTAGGCGGACGCCTCCATGGCCGCCACGCACGAGTCGTACGAATTGAGGTAGGAGTAGTCCATCGGCCCGGGGGGCGAGGACGGGGGCCGGGCCGGGTCGGGGTCGCGGTCCCGGACCAGATGCGGGTCGAGATGGGGGTTCGAACGCCAGTCGCCAGACGCCAAGGACCTGAGCCCGGCTCTGAGCGCCCGGGAGTCTGCCCGCCCCGTCGCGGCCGCGTTCCACCTGGATGCAGTGCCAAGTGCAGCCCTGCTCTGCCCGTGCGTCTTTTAACGCGCAGGACCCCGCGGAGGGGGCGGGGCGAGTTGCTCAGGGCGGGGCCGGGGAGCCCTTGGCCACGCCCCCAGCAACCCGGACCCCACCTCCCACCCCAAAAGGTCCCCGCCACCCTCTGATGGCTCCGGAGGTTCAACGCGGGGCTGTGCGGGGCCCCACCACTAGAGTCCCCATCTCGCCCCAATCCAGACCAGACCTTTGGTCTCCATGCATCGTGCCAGGCCGGAAGGTCTCGACCCCTTTCCCCGGCTTCCCCACCTGCGCCCCGCAGAAGGGAGGGGAGAGGGGGCCCCGGCAGCGCTCGTGTGAAGAAGTTAATTCAATTCGTCCGGATAACTGAGTTATTCTGATCCAGCCCCTCGGCCCCGCCCCCAGCAAGGTTACATCCCGGCGGGGATCGAGGAGGCAGCCCAGGAAGGGGGATGGAGACAGGACCAAGGAAGAGACGGAGCCTGAGATGGGGCCGTGGATAAGGAAAGGCAACAGAGAGGAAGACAGGAAGAGAAAGGGACAAGACAGATACAGGTACACAGAGGGAGACAAGGATGAGACATGGACGAGAAAGGGAGATTGGAGACAGGGGCAAGAGGAAGACAGGGACGAAGATGGAGAAAAAGGTGAAACATGGATTTGAGAAAATTGGGGGTGGAGACAGGGACAAGGCAGAGACAGAGGAGACAGGATAAAAGAGAGGGACCGAGAAAGGGAGGGAGGCGGCACAGAGACAGAAGGCACAAGGATGAGACATGGACGGAAACAAGGATTGTGTTGGAGATGAGACAAAACAGGGCAGTGAGAGTGATACAGACACGAACAGAGGGACAGTCTCAGAAAGACAAGGCCAGGGACAGACACAGCGGAGGAGCCGAGGCTGAGGGGCAGAGGGGAAGAGCCTTCCGCGAGCTGAGACCCTGCGCTGACGTGCCCAGGGGGCGGAAGGATTGCGGTGCAGGCGCCTGGCTGCAGCCGAGGGGGCGGGTCGCCCTAGCCGAGGTCCCTCTATCCTTCTGACTTGTTCTAAAGGCGCACGACCTTGTTCTGAACCTTCAGAACCCGCTCCTCCTCTCCCCTTCCCAGTTCTCCTAGCTCAGTCCTCCTCCCCACCGCCATCGGATGGACCCTCTGGTTCCCAGCGCCTACCGCGCGGAGTGTGTGTGGTGAATGCCAGGACAGGGAGTAACGGAGTGACAC
Organism: Anoura caudifer; assembly: GCA_004027475.1. NCBI lineage: Eukaryota > Metazoa > Chordata > Mammalia > Chiroptera > Phyllostomidae > Anoura > Anoura caudifer. The sequence continues at coordinate 22,962 of PVKU01002615.1, forward strand.
CTTTTCTCTCCCTCAGCATCTTACCTCCCTTCTCCAGAGAATCTTTTCTTCTCCAGGAAAACCACCGAGACTTAATCTGGACCTGGCCCTCGGGGGACTCAGGCACCGGCATCTACGCTGTGGGATGATGGAACACAGAATCCTTCCCAGGAGAACAAAACCAGAAACTGTTCTGCCTCAGCCACTCTCCTGAGGTGGATTGGACAGCTTCTCCACCAAGTCCCCAGTTTCCTCTACCAATATCTTGACTGGTCCTGCCGATGGGGGAGTAGACACCCAGCAAGAAGCCAGGGGAGGGGCACCCTTATTACCAAAGTGCTTGGGAATGGGAAAAGGGCTTCCAGAATACATCCCCACCCCCGCCTCAGTTTACTAGCTCAGTGGGGCGCACGTGCACCCTCAGATCATCCACTTCTTTGGCCACCCATTCTTTGCTTCACAGAAGGACTCCTCCATGCCTCAGGATTCTTTGAGGTGTTTTCACTAATTACTTTTTTTAGGTCTAAAACTGACAGTAAAATAGCTTTAAAAAGTTCTCCCATTGATGTGTCAGGTTTACGTCTCTCCCTTGACACATCCTCTGCAGGGAGCCCAAGGGCTCTCGGGACTGGGAAATCAGATGCTGCTCTCCTTCCGCTCCCATGGCTCTCCATTGCCCTCAGGATCAGATCCAAGCCTGCATTCTGAATAGTGCCTGGCACATAGTAAACATATAAATAAAGTAGCTACCACCCCTCGCCACTTGCCCCTATCACCAAGTGACTGAGCCTGTGAGGCTAGACCCAGAGCGCACGGTGGCCAGGCTTGTCCGACCTGTTACACATGATACTTGAACATGTGATTGGAACACAGGCCCTTCTCTTTGTCTGGCAGCATCACCTCTTTTCTGAAGATTTCCGAAACTATTAGGCTCTGCAGTTACCCCTCCTGACGCCTTAATTTTTGTAGATGAAGACACTAAGGCCCAAAGAGGGGTCCTGTAGGCAGAGTGGAAGTAAAAACAGTGGGCATGTGTCAGGAAGGGAGGATCCCCCCCACCCTGCACCCCTCTCCCTGTGCACACAGAGTAGCAATGCAAAAAGAAATGTGGGGAAGGGTATGGTAAGGACTCTGCTTTTTCTTTTGCTCTGATGCCAGCTCTGACACTAACTTAATCCGTGAGCCTGGACAGTGGAAGCGCTCATGAGAATGGATGAGGAAGGACCCATGCGCTAGACATGTGTTCCTGCTTGTGGTCTTTTAAAAAATAGTAGCCTGAGACCACCACCTTCTATTAGCAGCCCTGTCATAGCCGCCCTTCAGAACTCTGAGCAAGGATCTCCTGGGCTCAGGGGTGTGGTCACCATGCTGATTCATTAATCCATTGCACCCCTTGTTGGTCTTTCTGTCCTATGAGGGGAGAGCATGGAGCTGTGACTCCTCCCTACCACCAAAATGCATCTTCTCACGCTTTGAAGAAATGTTTTAAGTGTCATCATTGTACAACTACGATTGGAAGCCAAACTTGATCAGACATCCATGCCTAACTTCTCTTTTAAAAAATATTTTATTTATTTATTTTTTTAGAGAGAGGGAGAGGGAAGGAGAAAGAGGGAGGGAAACAGAAATGCATGGTTGCCTCTTGTTCGTCCCCCACCAGGACTGGCCTGCAAGGCAGACACATGCCCTGACTGGGAATCTAACTGGTGACCTCTTGGTTCACAGGCTGCAGGCTGGCACTCAATCCACTGAGCCACACCAGCCAGGGCCCATGTCTAACTTCTGTTAAGGGGTAGAGCTTATCTATCAGTGAAAAGTGAACACATTGTCTGGTCCTGCTTAAGGACCCTAGAACTCCTCTCAACCCCATTTATCTACCAACTTCATAAGCAGAATACCCCCCCACCCCCACCCTTATTCTCAGATCCCTATTCTTTCCTGCTAGGACTTTCTGGTCTAAGGCAGGTTGGAGGCAAGCATGTTAACTGTATATTCTCTCAACCTATTCATCAGAACCCGTAGTCTTTTGTTCTCTCTGTTACCAGAACAACATCTATTGACATTCCTTTTCTTCCCTCTAATACCTTAGGCTACCCAGTCTTCAACTAATCTTGATTTTTGTTTTTAGCATCTGATTTTAGGGCTCTCCAGGACCAAAAATGTTCAGCCCTCAGGGATCCCTGAAGAATGAGGAAAGACCTACAGTTCTACAATTATTTTTTGAATGTCTGATCTGTGATGGAACTTCATGGGGCACTGGTCACACGGGGATACATTAATCCTGGATGCTTTCTTTAAGGGTCTCCCAATCCATTGAGCACATGGGCTCTCATCTATAGGGGTTCTCATCTATAGGAATGTTTCAGTTTTCTGGGAAAGAGAATGGCATCTAGGAGGCAAGGTGAGCTTTCTCCTTTATGAAAAAAACAGAGGAGGGAAGGTTTGACCCTACCGATCATGTCATACATTGGCTAGCTTGTCCAAGTTATTGTATGTGGAAAGGGACCTGCGTACAGGCTGCCAGAGTGGACATCTATGGTGTGGTCAGCCCAGCACAACTTTTCTGTTGGGAATGGTCTCCTCCAGCCACACGGCTACCCAGGGAGCCATTGTTCTTACATAAGCCTACCCTCGGCTCTAACTGGTCCAGGTGTGTGCTGTCCAAAGATAGGCCAATAAAATCCTTAATAAGTTTTTTCTTACTTAAATTGAGAAACAAGTTATTCTCTTTGGAATGATGAAAACTATAGATGTAAAATTCAGGAAAAGTTTGCAACCATGTTCCCTGTCATTAAAAGAAGGGAGGTTGTCTGTAATGAAGAAATAATGAGTAAGAAGTTGAGGCAGAAGGTATAGAGACTCATGTTAGAATTTAAGAGCCCACTTTAAGTTACCCCTTAGACATTCTTTTTTTTTTTTTTTTTTTTTTTAGATTTTATTTATTTATTTTTTAGAGAGAGGGAAAGGGAGGGAGAAAGAGAGGGAGAGAAACATCAGTGTGTGGTTGCTTCTTGCATGCTCCCAACTGGGGACCTGGCCCACAACCCAGGCATGTGCCCTGACTGGGAAATGAACTGGCAACCCTTTGGTTCACAGGCCGACACTCAATCCACTGAGCCACCCCAGTCAGGGCTAGATGTTCTTATTCTTTTTACAAATTAGTTGTTAATCCCTTTAATGGATTTTGTTATCCAATACATTTTTCTTCTTTTTTGAATAGTTCATTCTAATTGTATTTTTCCCATTATCATTATCCAATACAGTTTTTCTTTATGTTTGATGTACTTCAAGTTGGATTTCTGTTATTTCCAAAGAGATTCAAATAAAAAATTGGTATAAGGTATGTAGTCATGCAAATGACAGACCCTAAAATATGGAACTGGCCCTGATGGATGTAGGGTGGGGTGCAGTGAGACTCTGTCCTTTCTGAGCCTGGAAATGACATGTCCTTGTTAGGAAATAATGAAGTAGCTGGGAATACTACTGCATGTTGTCTCTTAGAATTTGACAACTTTCCCTCTTGCCCTCTAGTTGCAACTTCAGAAGCGTAAAGAGAAAAATGGTAATATATTGGAGTACACTGCCTACTTTTAACAACCTCAGGAAAGTGCTTCCAGGCGGGGATGAGCAGATCAGGAGCGACATGACAATTTGTACGTAACTCTGGTAAGGAAATCTCTGCCTATGGCTGGCAATCTGAGGTTGCAATAGGAGGGTAATAATCATGTGCTTTTCGGCCACAGCCAAGTTCTCTGCCACATCCTAAAGTGAATGCATTGATTAGGAAATAGTGACTGTCTGACAGGTGAAATGAAATTTGGGAAGATCTAGAGGAATTAGGGAAGTGTGAGTCTCCCAGTCTTTCTTGGCAGCCAGGCCTGACAGCAGGAAAGAGCTGACATTTACCATATTTTGCTGTGTATAATGTGCACCCTCAGTTTTGTGAACTTTATACAGGGGGTTATTATACCCACTTTTTAAAAATATTTCTTTTAGCCCTGGCTGGTGTGGTTGAGTGGACTGAGTGTTGGCCTGTGAACCAAAGGGTCACAGGTTCAATTCCCGGTCAGAGCACATGCCTGGGTTATGGGCCAGGTCCCCAGTTGGGGGTGTGCAAAAGGCAACAAGTTGGTACTTCTTTCCCCCTCTTTCTCCCTCCCTCCCCTCTCTCTAAAAATAAATAAATAAAATTTAAAAAATCTAAAATTTTTTTATTGTTGTTCAAATATAGTTGTCTCCATTTTCTCCCCATCACTCCCCCCAACCCCAGCCATCCCAACCTCCCACCCTCGATCCTACCCTTCTTTGGCTTTGTCCAGGTATCCTTTTTTTAAAAAAAAATATTTATTTTTAGAGAGAGGGGAAGAGAGGGAGAGAAACATCAATGTGTGGTTGTCTCTCACATGTCCCCCACTGGGGACTTGGCCTGCAACCCAGGCAATGTGCCCTGATTGGGAATCGAACCAGCGATCCTGTGGTTCACATGTGGGTGCTCAATCCACTGAACCACACCAGCCAGGGCCCATGTGTCCTTTATACATGTTCCTTGACAACCCTTCCCTTTTTTCCCCACAATACCCCTTCCTACCTCCCCCCTGGTTACTGTCAGTTTGTTCTTAATTTCAGTGTCTCTGGTTCTATTTTGCTTGCTTGTTTGTTTTGTTGATTAGGTTCCACTTATAGGTGACATCATATGGTATTTGTCTTTCACTGCCTGGCTTGTTTCACTTAGCATAATGCTCTCCAGTTCCATCCATGCTGTTGCAAAGGGTAAGGGCTCCTTTCTTTCTGCTGCATAGAATTCCATTGTGTAAATGTACCATAGTTTTTTGATCCATTCATTTACTGATGGCACTTTGGTTGCTTCCAGCACGTGGCTATTGTAAATTGTGCTGCTATGAACATTGGGGTGCATAGGTTCTTTTGAATTGGTGTTTCAGGATCCTTAGGGTATAATCCCAATAGTGGTATTGCCCGGGTCAAAAGGCAATTCCATTTTTAGTTTTCTGAGGAAATTCCACACTGCTTTCCACAGTGGCTGCAGAAGTTTACATTCCCACCAACAGTGCACTAGGGTTCCCTTTTCTCCACAACCTCTCCAGCACTTGTTTATTTGGTTTATTATACCCATTGTTATACCCATGGTATGTAATCATTATACGCATGTATAGTGCACATCTTATTCTTCCTCTCAAAATTTCTGGCAAAAAAGTGTGCATCATCCATGGCAAAATATGGTATTCTTCTTCTTTTGGTATCTGGCATCTGAAGCTACTTCCTAAGTTAGGGGAATTCCCTACCTGAGGGATGCCAGAAATTTGCTTTTTGAACTTCCCTCACAACTGAGATGCAGACTCCTGACCTAGTGTCAGCCAGTGATGTATGCTGATCACAGTCTAACTAGGGAATCTGTAGCTAAGGCGGTAAGAACACAGGGACTATAAGAATTCTCTCCAGAGCGGTGAGGTTGCAGTGAGATTAGTTCTAGGTGTTGCAGGTCCCTGCAGAGCTTGATTTTGGCAGCATCACGGGTTGAGTGCCAGCCATGTTAACTGTGCAAGGGGCAGGCGTGTCCTCACGGAGACAATAATGCAGCTTAATCGAGGGCATCGTTTCTAGGTATGTGGCTCTGCATCTTGTCCCCCAGTCATTCCGGCAACGCTCTGAGATATTTAATATGTTTTATGAATTTAATATACTTAATAAAACTATTTTCTGCTTAAATAGGATGGAATTAGTTTCTGTTTTTTTTATGTCTAATGACTGATGTAGAAACTGGGACTAGCCTGGATGGGTACATCAGACTCTCAGAGAACTGGCTGCAGTCTGGGAATAGTTATGTGACCTGATTGGGATTAAAGGCAGAGAAAAATCCAGAGATGCAGAGGCATTCAGCGGCAAAACCAGTTCATCAGTTTATCACCAGTCGTCACCTGGAATGAAGTGTCCATTAGAAGCATAGTCTTGAAGGACTATTAGAGATCAATATAAGGGGAATGAGGAATGCAAGGATTGTGAGCAGGTAAACAATGCTTAAAGAGAGAATGAAAGAGGTTAAACCTCAAAGTCAAAGTGTGCTCCCATGTGAGAGATAATTGTTTGGAAGCGGGGCATGCTGGGATGGTGATAAATGAGGATTTCAATGGCTAAGAGAGCCCCAAGCCTTCTACGAGTTAGGGTCATGTTGGGTGCACATGAGGGACAATCCAAAATAACAACAGTGCAAACAAAGTAAATCTCATAGTTTCTCTGGGTTAGGAGTCTGGCATGGCTTACCTGAGTCTTCTGCTTCAGGGCCTCTCACAACACCACGATCACGGTGCTCGATCTGCATCCTCAAATGAAGTCTTGGCGAAGAAAAGACTGATTCCAAGCTAACTCACATGGTTGTTTCCTGGAATCAGTTCCTCCATGGCTGCTGGACTGAAGGGCTCAGTCCTTGTCAGATGCTGGCCAGAGGTGGCCTTCAGTTTCTGGCCACATGGGCCTCTCCACCAAGGCACGGGCATAAGGGCCAGAGGGAATGTCAGCAAGACGGAAGTCAGTTTTTTACAACCTAGTCTCGGGAATAACATTCTACCACTTTTGGCATATTCTGTCGCTTAGAAATAAGTCATTAGCCCTGCCCTCACTCAAGGAGAGGGGATTACACAAGGGCACGCACATTAGGAGGCAGGAGTCACTGGGAGTCACATCAGGAGCTGTCTACCGCAGCTGGCAGTTAGCGAGCTCTGTCGCAACCCCAGCCTTCCCCTGAAAATAGCCAGCTACTATAGCACCCTCTCCCTTTCTAATGGGATTCCTCTCTCTTGTCTGAAGTCCATGTAAAGCCTTTTCTGTGGGGAATTATCTGGTAAGAGGAAGCCAAGTCTCCTCATGCTTCATCCTACTGACTTGTCTCCGCGCTCATCACTAGAATCAGGCCCCAACATTCCTCAGGGTCAAATAGGAGGTCAAATTCCAAGAAGGCTTTCCCACTAGAAGAATTAAAGGATTTTTCAATTTTATATTAATAAAATCTGGCAAATACATGTGGGAATGGCTTCCAAGAGTGCTGCACCAGAGAGAAGGAACATAATTTAAAATTGGTCTGAACTGATGAGTGTGAGGACACTACCAGGGAGCCTGGACTCCCTGTGTCAGTTCATAGCTGGGAGTTTTTCTTTAAAAGAATGAATTAATTTTTCCCTAGAGTCTATAATGACATGTGGTTATATTCACTTTATCACACATCCACTCACTTATTCATTCTTCCATTCATCTGTCAATCCATTGTGTTTTTTGATGCATTTACAGCAAGTGGCAGACATCTCTACACTTGGCCTAACACTACCGTGTGCTTATCATTAAGTAGAGAAAAATATTATTTAATTTTTTTAGGTAAAATTTTCATACAGTGAAGTGCATAAATCTTAAGAGTACCATTCAGTGGTTTTGACATATGCATACACCTGTGTGATCCAATCCCTTTCCATCATTCCAGAAACTTCTGTCATACCTCTCCCAAATCAACACCAACACCTGCTCCCTCAGAAGTAACAACTCTTCTGATTCTTTTCCACTACAGATCAATGTTCTTGATGTTCTTTGGGCAGTCTTGGGGTGAGCCTTCTTTTACTCAGCATGCTTTTGAGATTCATTTATGTTGTGTGTATCAATAGTTCATTCCTTTTTATTGCTCAGTATATTGCTACCTGCATAGGCAGAATTTTAAGATGTCTCCCAAGATTTCTGTCTCCTGGTGTATATATCCTGTACACTCTCCAGTCTGGTGAATACGAGGGAATTGCACTCTTCTGATTAGGTTATGTCATATAGCACAGATGGCTTTTAAAAGGGAAGTTATGTGGGTGGATCTGACCTAATGACATGAACTCTTTACCTTTCGGTCAAGAGGTCAGAAGAGTAAAGCCACAGAGATTTGAAGCATGAGAAACTCAATAGGAAGAAGATTTTTCATTATTAGGTTGGTGGGGCCATGTGGCAAAGAATGCCGGTGACATCTAGGAGCTGAGAGTGACTTCTAGTTGAGAGCCAGTAAGAAAACAGGACCTCAGTCCTACAACCATAAGGAACAGAATTCAGCTAAAATTGTTGGGAACTGCCCTGCCTGGTTTCAGAAACTGTAACGTCCCATGGGTAAGGCTGAGTAAAGAGACCTTGGGACCATAAGCCACTTAGGAGACAAAGCTTATCTTCCTTGTAGGGGGACCACCTCTGCTCCCTTTCTCTTCACCCTGCTTGGCCCTGGGCAGATGACTGGTCAGCCAATGACAGGTAAGATTCCTCAAAAGAGGGATGACCTAAGACAGGCATGGTTACAAAGGGGCCCTCAGGGAAGGACTTGGGGGTAATAGAAAAAGGACCCTTGCCCCTCAGCTTTGACATAGCCTGAGTCCTCATTCCATCTGCAAGAAGTCTCCTAATCTCTTGGCTGCCTTACTTCCCCTGCCTGACTTAGGCCTGAAACAATACCTTAAGCCTGAAACAATGCTGGAGGTGGGTGTGGCCCTGTCCTGGAAAGGGCAGGTTCCCTAAGGTGATCAGGCCTAAGAAAGAATGCATAAAATCCTATGAAACCTACTTTGCTGATACCCTCAATTTAAATAATAAGAGTCCAAGTAGGAAGTGAGTTTGTTCCCCAAAGTTTTACAGCCTTTTAACTATCTGACCCTGACTCAGAATAAACTCTCAGAGTTCTTTGAATGTTATCTATTGTTTAATCATTTCTGTCTGACAATGATTGATGAGCTTTACGTATACACCCTGTATTCCTGTGCAAACCGAACCCAATAAAAGCTTGTCAAGGCAAGGGTCCAGGCACTCTCCTCTTGAGAGGATGGTCAAGGCCCTCCAAGGCTTTTTCTCCTCTTGAGAGAGAAGCCCTGCCATCCCTTTTCCTTCACAGGACTTGGTAGTCCATGTGAATTTGTCTCATCTCATCCATAACACCGGGGGGTCTGCATCAAAAATCCTGACTAAACTTGGGAGTGAATTCTCCCTTAGGGGCTCCAGAAAGGAATGCAGCCTGGCTGACACCGAGGTCTTGAGCAGATGAGAACCTAGCCATGTTCTGAGCAGATGAGAACCAGGCTAGATTCTGACTTACAGGACTGTGAACCAATAAGTGAATATTGTTTTAGGCTGCTAAGTTTGGAGTTACTTTTTACACAGCAATAGAACACTAATACTGCAGTTTGTTTAGCTATTCTTTTAATGGGTATTGGGTTCTTTCTAGTTTTGGACTTTTATGAATAGTGTTGCTATGAATATTTATGTACAAGTCTTTCTTTGTGGGTATATGTTTTCATTTCTCTTGGAAATGTTGGGTCATAGGATAGATGTATATTTAATTTTATAAGAAACTACCAGACCTGGCCAAGTAGCTCAGTTGGTTAGAATACCATCCTGATACACCAAGGTTGCAGGTTTGATCCCCAGTCAGGGCTCATACAAGAATCAATCAATCAATTCATAAATAAGTGGAATGACAATTCAATGTTTTTTCCCTCTGTCTCTCAAATTAATCAGTAATAGAATTTAAAAAAGAAAGAAGGTACCAGATCTTTTCCTAAAGTGGTTGTGTCATTTTATCTCCCACCAATAATGTATGTGAATTCTGGTTGCGTCCCATCCTCACCAACATCAAACAGTGTTAGTCCTTTAAATTTTATCCATCCTGGTGGGTGTATAGTGGATTTAATTGCTTTTTTCAGTTGGTTGACTGAAACCTGGATTCATTGATGAAGTTAAATGAAGTTGAGATGCCAAGAACCCTTTGGTATAATGTAGCAGAAAGAATCCAAACACTTAAAGGGATGGGATTTTTGGTTTATAAACCTTGCCTTATAGGTTTATACGTGTGATTCAGCCACCCCCAACTCCATCCCCTGAGAGGGCCCAGATGACACTCTCTTCACCAGGGGATTGAGAAATATCTTTGTGAGAGTGATGGCATTATTGGAAGGTGCTGTTGTAGTTGGTTTCTGTAAGCTACGATGTTGGGGGAAGACACTACTGATGGGATTAAAGAATATGGGAGTTCTGTGAAACTGAAAATCCTCTGGAACTGGTGAACAGAGGGCCAACTTAAGACAAGATAGGGAATTATGGTCTCTCACCCAAGTTCCAGGCCTGGGTTAGTTCGCAGATGCCCTTGAATGAAGTGAAACCCAGTACACTTATGGAAGGTGGACAGATATCTGTTTATATATTCCTTATAGCCTTCCCCAATGGGACCTGTAGTCATTTCCCGAGGTAATTGTATGGGTTGGATTGTGTCTTGCAAAAAGACATGTCGAAGTCCTTGCCCCAGGTACCTGTGAAGTAGGTGACCTTGTTTGGCAATAAGCTCTTTGCAGATGTAATCAGGTTAAGGTGAGGTCATACTGGATTGTATGGGCTCTGCCCCCATGACTGACCTCATAAAAAGAGGGAAATGTGGCCACAGAGACCCACAGAGAACACCACGTGAGGATGGAGGCAGAGGCTGGCGTGAGGCAACTGCAAGACGAGGAACATTGAGGATCACCAGTGACCCCAGAAGGTCAAAGAGGCATGGAATAGATTCTCCCTTACAGCCTCCAGAAGAAACCAACCCTGCCAAGACCATGACTTTGGACTTCTATCCTCTAGACAGTGGGAATAAATTTCTATTTTTTTAAGTCACCCAGTTTGTGGCACTTTGTCATGGCAGCCCTAGGAAACTAATAGAATAACTGTGCCCTAGGGGATTGTTGGCACTGGCTGTACGGCTAGTTAGAGTAGGAGTTGGTGCCATGGTCCACCACTTAGAAGTGGAGGCTCATGGAGTCAAGTGATAAATTGACTTTTGATTGTAATCTACCTCACTGTGAGCCCAGTCCTTAAACCCATTTCCCCATGACCTCCCCAGTTCTGGATTACATAGACAGACTAGGGATGTTCAGCAAGTGGCAGAGTATGTCTCTAATCCACAGGATAGGACTATTATGGTCGAAAGGGCTCCTTTCCTATCAGAAATATAAACAAAAATAATAATGTTTTGCTGGGAGAAATGCAAGATTAGTGTTATCATCAAAGCCCTGACAGTTCAGAGGTGACGATCCCTATTACCCACTCAACTCACCTCTCTGGCTCATGCAGAAGTCAGCGGGAGAATGACAGTGGATTACTGAAACGTTAAGACAGGTGATGACTCCAATTGCACTGCTGTTCCAGACAGAGCAAAACAGAGCGTCTGCCGCCCGTGGTAACGTTATTAACTTGCAAGTGTTTTTTCTCTATTTCGATAAGCAAAGAAGGCCAGAGGTAGTTTTAACCTGGCAAGGGCAGAAGTGCACCTTCACCATTTTGCTCCAGGCCCATGTTAACTCTCTGCCTCTTACCACAAGTTAGTCCCCCAGGGACTTTGGTCATCTTAGCATCCCATGAGACATTAAACTGGTCCCCTATGATTATGAGAAAATGCTGATAAAACCTAAACAGTAGGAAGTATCAGGTACCTGGATGTTTTTAGTGAGTTTTTGTCAGTGTTTGAAATTTTAGTCATTCTGGTATGTGTGTAGTTGTTATTTTATTGTTTTAGTTTGCAGTTCCCTGATTACATATGATGTGGAGCATCTTTTCATATGCTTGTTTGCCATCTGTATGTCTTGAGCCTGTTTAGATCTTTTACCCGTTTTATTTTTTTAAATGATTTTATTTATTTTTTATCTTTAGAGAGAAAGGGAAGGCGAGAGGGAGAGAAATATCAATGTGTGGTTGCCTCTTGTGCATCCCCTGCTGGGAACTGGCCTGCAACCCAGGCATGTGCCCTGACTGGGATTTGAACTGCGACCCTTTGGTTTGCAGGCCAGCACTCAATCCACTGAGCTACACCAGCCAGGGCTCTTTTACCCATTTTAAAATGAGGCTGTTTTCTTATTGTTGAGTTTTTAGCATTCTTTGCACATTCTGGATACAAATGTTTTCTCCCAGGCTGCAGCTTGTTCCTTCGTTCTCTCAATGCTTTACATGGATCCAAATTGCTCTCTGATGTAATCCACCTTCCTTTAACATTTCTTGTATTGTAGGTCTGATGATAATGAATTCTCTCAGCTTGTATTTGTCTGAAAAAGTATTTCACATTCATTTATGAAATATTTTTACTGGGTATAAAATGCTGAGTTGACAGTTTCTTCCTTCAGCACTTTAAAATGTCACTCTCTTGTCTTTTGGCTTGCAGTTTCTGGTGTGAAGTGTGCTTTGCTCTTTTGTATAATGTGTCTTGTTTCTCAGGCTGCTTTCAAGATTTTCTCTTTACCTTTGGTTTTTGCAAACTTTGAATATGATGCATCCAAGCATGTGTAGTAGTTTACAAATAGATATAAAAAATTTTTGTTGCTTTAAAAGGTAGAGCTTAATTCTCCTACTCTTAAGTTTGGGATGAATTTAAAGACTCACTCCCCCCATCCCTGGAACAAGGGAGTGTTTTTATTTTTGCTTATTTTTTTGTATTGAGGTATAATTGACATGTTAACATCATATTAGTTTCAGGTGTGCAACATACTAATTCAATATTTGTATATATTACAAAATGATCATTACAAGCCCAATTAACATCCATTACCATACATAATTACAATTATTTTTGCATTACATCCCATTTATTTTATCCAGTTATTTATAACTGGAAATTTGTACTTTTTGATCCCTTTTTCTCATTTCACTTGCCCTCCCACCCCTCACCTCTGGCAACCACCAAACCATTCTTTGCATCTGTAAGCATGGTTTTTCCCTTAGCTTCTGCGTATAAGTGAGATCGTACAGTATTTGTCTTCCCCAGCCTTATTTCTCCTAGTATACTGTCCTCAAGGTCCACCCATGTGGCTGCAAATAGCAGGATTTCATTCTTTTTTTATGACTGAATAATATTCTATTGAATATATACCTACCATATTTTCTTTATTCATCCATCAATGGGCACTTAAGTTTTTTCCATATATTGGCTATTGTAAATAATGCTGCAAAAAACATGGGGTGCTTACACAAGGTCTGTCTGGAAAAAGTCCAGCCATTTTTAATTTAATGGGAACAGTTTGTGTGACATCGATGTAACCTGGCAGCTAAGGAGAATGGACTGGAATGTGCATGCATGAGCAATGACTTCACTGTACTAGTCAGTGGGGGTGGTAGATGCCGTTGAGTGAGCATGTGTACTGTGTGGCCATCACATTCAAAATGACTGAGTAGAGCAATGAATCTGCAACAAATTTTGTGTTAAGCCTGGAAATTCTTCCATGAAAACTATTAAAATGATTCCAAAGTCCACAGCTATTGACACTGGTGGCAGCTTTATCATGACAACACACCTGGTCACGCATCACGTCTTGTGCAGAGTTTTTTGGCAAAATATCAAATTACCCAGGTGACTCAGCCCCCCTACAGCCCAGTTTTGGCACCCTGGGACTTCTGGCTTTTCCTCAAACTAAAATCACCTTTGAAAGGGAAGAGATTTCAGACCATCCATGAGATTCAGTAAAATATAATGGGGCAGCTGATGGCAACTGGCAGAACTGTGTGAGGTCCCACAGTGCATACTTTGAAGGGGACTGTAGCATCATTGTCCTGTGTACAATGTTTCTTGTATCTTCAATACATGTCTCTGTTTGCCACAGTATATGACTGGATACTTTCTGGACACACCGTGTGTGTGTGTGTGTGTGTGTGTGTGTATTTGAGTTTAGTGTTTTCATTTTATTCAGATAAATATCCAGAAGAGGAATTACTGGATCATATGGTACTTCTATTTTAATTTTTTTGAGAATCCCCCATACTGTTTCCTATGGGGGACTTCTAATGAAGAGAACACGGTGGGGACAATGGTTTGCTACTTCTGGGATGGAGAGCATACAGGACAGTGTTGCTCTGCCTGACTCGGATTGCTCGGGGACGCCAACTGCCACACTGCGAGGACTTTAAGCTGCTTCAGTCATCAGGAAATTATAATTATTTTACATATTTAATTGACACGAAAAGCCAGCTAGATGAGAAATTACTGTAATGGGAATAAACTACTGGGTTGGCCAAAAAGTTAATTTTTTTTCCATAAAATGGCTCTACTAGTGTTTGTCTTTAACTTCATTCAAAACAATTTGTTAGACTGTATTGTGACAGCTGTCCTATCTGTGCATTTAAAAAACTTATCAAAATTAGTGAATTTTTGTGTAGCCATTTTAATGTTGAAGATGGAAGAAAATAAGCAACATTTTTGGCATATTATGCTTAATTATTTCAAGAAAAGTAAAAATGCAACTGAAATGTGAAGATTTGTGCAGTGTATGGAGAAGGTGCACTGACTGACTGAATGTGTCAAAAGTGTTTGCAAGATTTTGTGTAGAGATTTCTCACTGGATGATGCTCCACGGTCAGGTAGACCAGTTGAAGTTGATAGTGATCAAATGGAGACATTGACAACAATCAACATTATACCATGTGGGAGATAGCCAACATACTCAAAATATCCAAGTCAATGAAGTTATTGGTGAAAATGAAAAATATGTCTTTTATTTTGTGGGAAAAAGTAAACAGACTTTTTGGCCAACCCAATATCTAAGATAAAAATCCAAATTGTAAAATTATGGCATAAGAAGCTCATTGAGTGATTTGTTCTTCCAGCAAGGGTTTGGTTAGCAGCTATTCTGTGTCTGAGAATGCCCAGATAAGCCACAGTTATGTCATTTTACCTGTTAAAACATGAACCTTGACTTCTTTGGTACAGCTCTATTAGAATGTAATTAGTTTAACTTAAAAAAAATTCTCATCCAAGGACATATTCATCGATTTTCAGAGAGAGAGAGAGAGAGACAGAGACAGACAGACAGACAGACGCTGATGTGAGAAAGAAGCATTAATCGGTTGCCTCATATACACACCTCAACTAGGGATCAAACCCAAAACCTAGGTATGTGCCCTGACAGGGGATGAAACAATGACTTTTCAGAGTATGAAATGATGCTCCAACCAACTGAGTCACACTGGCCAGGGCAACTGAACTTTTTTTAAAATATATTTTTAAATATTTTATTTATTTATTTTTAGAGAGGGAGGGAGGAAGAGGAGAGAAACATGAACGTGTGGTTGCCTCTTGCACGCCCCCTACTGGGGAATCTGGCTCATAACCCAGGCATGTGCCCTGACTGAGAATTGAACTGGTGACCCTTTGGTTGGCAGGCTAGTGCTCAACCCACTGAACTACACTAGACAGATTTTTTTTTTTTTTTTTAAAGAGCAGCTTTAGGTTCACAGCAAACTTAAGAGGAAAGCATAGAGTTCTCATAAATCATCTTACACCTCCTGAAAGCCGTCCTGATATCAACATCAGCATCAAAATGGTACATTTATTACAACTGATGAAACAATATGGACATGTCATTATCAACCAAAGCCCATAATTTACATTAAGGCTCCTCTCTGTGTTGTACATTCCACGGATTTTGACAAAGGTATAATGGCATGTACCCACCATTATCCATCGTACAGACTAGTTTCACTGCCCCCCGGATCCTCCGTGCTCCACCTATTCACCTGCACCCCATCCAACTTCTGGAAACCGATGACACTTTTCACTGTCTTCATAGTTTTGCCTTTTCCAGAATCATAGGGCTGGAATCCTATAGTATGTAGCCTTTTCAGTTTACTTCTTTCACTTAGTAATATGAATTTACAGTTTCTCCATGTCTTTTCAAGGCTCGATAGCTCATTTCTTTTTAGCATCGAATAATATTCCACTCTGGATATACCAAAGTTTGATTATCCATCTGCCTACTGAAGAATATTAAGTCATTGCCAGGCTTTGGTAATTGTGAACAAAGCTGCTTTATAAATATTTGTGTACAGGTTTTTGTGTGGACATAAATTTGCAACAATTTGGGTAAATACCAAGGAACATGCTCATAGGATCAGATGGTAAACATATGTTTAGTTTTTTAGGAAACTGTCAAACTGTTTTCCAAAGTGCTGTATTATTTTGCATTCCCATTAGCAGTGAATGAGAGCTCCTTTTGTTCCACATCTCACCAGCATTTGTGTGGTCGGTGTTTTGGTCTTCCCAAATAATCAGTATTTCCAGTAGGTGTACAAGGGTATCTCATTGTTGTTTTAATTTGCAATTGCCTAATGACATATGATGTTAAGCATCTTTTCATATGATCACTTACCATCTATATCTCTTCTTTAAACAGGTGTCTGTTCAGGTCTTTTGCCCATTTTGTATCTGTTCATTTCCTTGTTGAGTTTTAAGAGTTCTATGTATATTATTTTGGATACTAGTCCTTTATCAGACAAATATTTTTGCAAATATTTTTTTTGTACAGGTTTGTGTACAGGTTTTTGTGTTTTGCAAATATTTTCTCTCAGTAGATGGCTTCTCATTCTCTTTGACATTTAACTTTGATACATTAAAAAAAACCCCTACTTTCTAAAGGATATTCTTAAAATTGAGGTATATATTTTTTGATATGAAAATGTGTACAATCCAGTGGCTGCACAAAGGTGTGTAACCATTCCCACCATGCAACTCCAGAACATTTTCATTACTCCAGAAAGGACCCCCACCCACACATTATGTCCTTCCCACTCCCTTCAGCCTGTGGCAACCTCTACTCTACTGTCTCTATGGATTTGCCTATCTGGACATTTTCATACAAATGAATCATTATATATGACTCATACTTTATAACTGACTTCTTTCATTTAGCATGTTCTCAAGGTTCATCCACATTGTAGCATAAATCAGTATTTCATCATTTTTATGGCTGAGTAACATTTCATTGTCTGGATATACCATACTTTGTTTATTCATTCATCAGTCTGATGAATGTTTCAGTTGTTTCCACTTCCTTTTTTTTTTTTTTTATCATTTGTGTAACCAGTTTTTGTGTGGCTGTGTTTTCCTGTCCCCTAGTATATACTTAGGAGTGAAATTACATGTCTACTGCTGGGACATATGGGAAATTCATGTTTAATCTTTTGAGGGACTGCCAGACTCTTTTCCAAAGAGGTTGCATCATTTTACATTCCCACTTTTTCCACACTCCCACCAACACTTAATATCTTTAAGACTTTACTTATTTATTTTTAGAGAGAGGGGAAGGGAAGGAGAAAGAGAAGGAAACATCAATATGTGGTTACCTCTTGTGTGACCCCCGCTGGGGGCCTGGCCTGCAACCCAGGCATGTCTTCTGACTGGGAATCGAGCCTGCAACTGATCCTTTGGTTCGCACTCAACCCACTGAGCCGCACCAGCCAGGGCTTCTACCTTTTTGATTACAGCCATTCCAGTCAGTGTGTAGTGATATCTCATTGTGGTTTTGATCGCTAAATGATGGCTTACTGGCCATTTGTGTATCTTCTTTGGAGAAATCTATTCAGACCCTTTTCTCATTTTTAAATTAGGTTGTCTTTTTATTGTCAAGTTGTAAAAGTTCTTTATTTACTCTGGATACTAGACAGGCCAGAGGAAGATGGGGGTTTTGGAGGAAGAACACTTAACATTGATAAAATTTAGGATGTGACCCTGACACAGGTGACTGATGTGGGCAGGAGCAGAAGAAGATCACTAAATGTGAGGACAGCAGGGTACTGGATAAGTCATTTGTGGGAAGTGAAGCCACCAAGCATGATGGCATGTGTTGGGGAAGAGAGCAAGTGATACGAGAGCTAAAATCTTCCTTGAATGAGGAATAGTCATTGTGAGAGTGACAGAAAGGCTGAGGAGTCAAACTGCTGAATTTCTTTCAATTGGGAAGGATGAGAAGTAGTCACAGAGAAGCAGTGGGGACTCACTTTCGGGGTCTGACAATACAAGCAGCATCTACCTAAGACCCTTTCACTGCATTACGCACAGTGGTTTGAGGTGACATCTGACTAATACCTGACAGACTGGTAGTTACTCCAGGTAAACTGCCTTCCCTCCTCAAATATGGGAATACTGAATATGCAACCACGAAAAAAGTTCAACACAACTCAGCCTGAAACCAAAATATGCAAACCCAAGTTAGGGTGTGTGCTGACGGTAGCTAAATGTATTACTTCTCTAGTTTGTATACTATCAAGATGGGATTGTAGTTACTGACAGGAGTAGTAATGTGTGTCCTGAGAGTGTAGATCTCCAAAAAAGCAGCTTCACGTGACTTTAACATTAAAGTCACGTAACAATGTTACTAAATTTAAAATGCTGTTGAGGCCTTGGCTAGTGTGGCTTAGTGGGTTGGGCACCATCTCGCAAACCAAAAGGTCATTGGTTCGATTCCTCGTCAGGGCACAGGCCAGACTCTAGGATGGGGGCGTGAGAGACAACTTATTGATGTTTCAGTAGCACATTAATGTTTCCCTCCCTCCCTCTCTCTCAAAAATTAAATAAATACAACCTTTAAAAAAATGCTGTTGAGCCCTGGTGGTGTGGCTCAGTGGATCAAGTACAGGCCTGCAAACCAAAGTGTCACTGGTTCGATTCCCAGTCAGGGCGTATGCCTGGGTTGTGGGCCAGGTCCCCAATAGGGGCATGCAAGAGGCAACCACACACTGGTGTTTCTCTACCTCTCTTTCTCCTTCCCTATCCCTTTTTTTCTAAAAATAAATAAATGAAATAAAAAAAATGCTGTTGAGTCTAGCTGGGTTTGCATTGAGTTGCGTATTAATTTAAAAATATTGTAATGATAATATTGTCATCTTTTCCAAAAACTTGGTATTTCTTTTAATTTGCCAGATCTTGTTTTATGCTCTTCAATCTGATTTTTTTTGTTAAATTTATTATTATGTAATTTTGAATAGGTAATATACATTGATTCAAAATTTAATAAAGTGTAAAAATGAATTTAATTAATTTTCCTGTCCATTGCTATCCCCTCTCTCTACCAACTCTCCTCTCTTCCAGGGGGTACTTTATGTATATACAAACAAATATCCACACCTATTTGTTGTAATTATGAATGGAATGCTTTCCCTTTGTTAATGTTTCTGGTTTATTGCTAAAACAGAAAAAAGCTATTGATTTCTGTACATTTATTTAGATACTTACCAAATTTCCTTATTAATGCTAATAGGTTTTACTGTAGCCTTTTGGATTTCCCAAATACAGTCTTATATCAGCAAAACAAGAATTTATTATTTTCCAATATTTATGTCAATTACTTTGTTGCCTAATTGCTTTCACCTGAATTTTCAAAGCAATGTTGAATCTTATTTCAGACTTTAACGGAAAGAGCTCTAGCATTTATAATTAAAAATGATGTTTGCAATTGGTTTTTGAGCAGTTTCTCTTCCTTTTACTTACAGCTTTAATTTTATCACATCATACTTAAAGCTGTAAGATTTTAGCAAATGCTTTTTCAGCATATACTGATAAAATGTTTTATCTCCTTTCATTTAAAACAATCTTTATTTTGAAATAATTTTACTTAAAGAAAAGTTGCAAAAACAATACAAAGATTCCTGTACAGCCTTTCCTCAGTTCCCAGATGTGGTGCTCCGGGTTTACCACTCTGTGTGTGCACACAGGTCTGCGTGTAGTTTCCTGAAATATCTGCAAATTGTCCTTACCTTTAACCTCTAAATGTCAGTGTATATTTTCTAAAAACAATGACATTCTCTTACATAATCATATAAGAAATATTGTCAAAATAAGAATATTAAGGGAACCAACTGTATGGGAAAATAAAGTTGCCAATGGTATCTCGGACAAGGGTTTGATCTCTAAAATATATAAAGAACTCACATAACTCCACTCCAGGAAGACAAACAATCCAATTAAAAAATGGGCAAAGGACCTGAACAGACACTTCTCCAAGGAGGACATACAGAGGGCCCAGAGACATATGAAAAGATGCTCAGCATCACTAGCTACCAGAGAGATGCAAATTAAAACCATAATGAGATACCACTTCATACTGGTCAGACTGGCCATCATAAACAAATCAACAAACAACAAGTGCTGGCGAGGTTGTGGAGGAAAGGGAACCCTAGTGCACTGTTGGTGGGAATGCAGATTGGTGCAGCCACTGTGGAAAACAGTATGGAATTTCCTCAAAAAACTAAAAATGGAACTGAACTGCCTTTTCACCCAGCAATCCCACTGCTGGGATTATACCTGAAGAATCCTGAAACACTAATTCAAAAGAACCTATGCACCCCAATGTTCATAGCAGCACAATTTACAACAGCCAAGTGCTGGAAGCAACCTAAGTGCCCATCGGTAAATGAGTGGATCAAAAAACAGTGTTTCATTTACACAATGGAATACTATGCAGCAGAAAGGAGCTCTTACCCTTTGTGACAGCATGGATGCAACTGGAGAGTATTATGCTAAGTGAAATAAGCCAGGCGGTAAAAGACAAATACCATATGATCTCACCTATAAGTGAAACTTAATCAACAAAACAAACAAGCCAGCAAAATAGAACCAGAGACATTGAAATTAAGAACAAACTGACAGTAACCAGAGAGAAAGTGGGAGGGAAATAATGGGAGAAGGAAGGGAAAGGGTTGTCAAAGAACATGTGTAAAGGACCCATGAACAAAGCCAAAGTGGGGTAGGATTCAGGGTGGGAAGTAGGGGTGGGGTGGGGGGAAAGTGGTGGTGAAAAAATAGAAACAACTGTGTTTGAGCATTAAAAAATAAGAAAATTAACATTAAATGTCCATAGACATTTAAATAATCTTTACATTCTTTTTAAAGTATATTTTATTATGCTATTACAGTTGTCCCATTTTTTTCTCCCCTTTATCCCCCTCCTCCCTGCTTCCCATCCTGCTCCTTAGTTCATGTCCATGGGTTGTACATATAAGTTCCTTGGCTTCTCCACTTCCTATACTGTTCTTAATCTCCCTCTATTTTGTGCCTACCTATTATGCTTATTCCCTGTACCTTTCCCCCTCTTCTCTCCTTCCCCCTCCCCACTGATAACCCTCCATGTGATCTCCATTTCTGTGATTCTGTTCCTGTTCTAGTTGTTTGCTTAGTTTTTGTTTTATTGGTTTGGTTGTTGATAGTTGTTGAGTTTGTTGTCATTTTACTGTTTAGTTTTTGATCTTCTATTTCTTAGGTAAGTCCCTTTAACATTTCATATAATAAGGGCTTGGTGATGATGAACTCCTTTAACTTTACTTTATCTGGGAAGCACTTTATCTGCCCTTCCATTCTAAATGATAGCAATTCTGGAAAGAGTAATCTTGGATGTAGATCCTTGCCTTTCATGACTTGGAATACTTCTTTGCAGCTCCTTCTTGACTATAACGTTACTTTTGAGAAATCAGCTGACAGTCTAATGGGAACTCCTTTGTAAGAAACTCTCCTTCCCTCTTGTTGCCTTTAAGATTCTCTTATCTTTAATCTTCGATAACTTAACGATGATGTGCCTTGGTGTGTTCCTCTTTGGGTCCAATTTCTTTGGGACTCTCTGGGCTCCTGGACTTCCTGGAAGTCTATTTCCTTCACCAGATTGGGTAAGTTTTCCTCCATTATTTGTTCAAGTACATTTTATTTTTCCTCTCCTCTTTCTGGCACTCCCATGATTCGGATGTTGGAATGTTTAAAGTTGTCCTGTAAGACCCTAAGCCTCTCCTCCTTTTTGCATTCTTGCGTCTTCCTTCTGTTCCAAATTGTTGATTCCTTCCCTTCACTGTTTCCTTCCCTTCACTGTTTATTCCCTGTGATTAAAGATAAGGAGAGAATCTTAAAATCAGCAAGAGGGAAGGAGAGAGTTTCCTTTATTTCCCTTTGTGTAGCCTTCATTTCTTCCTTCATTTTGTGACCGAGCTCAATCAATTCTGTGAGCATCCTGGTTAACAGTTTAACTCTGCATCAGATAGGCTGGCTATCTCCTCGTCACTTAGTTCTTTTTCTGGAGTTTTGTTCTGTTCTTTTATTGAGCCATATTTCTTTGTCTCAGTGCACCTGTTACATGGTAAGGGGCGAAGCCTTAGGTATCCGCCGGGGCGGGGCAACCCTCTTTGCTGCACTGTGGTGCTGTCGGTGGTGGAAGGGTCAGAGAGGGAACAATGCCACTTGCTGTGCTCTTGTCCCACTTTCCATCACTTCCCAACTAACAGACCTTGAACTCTCCTGAGAGTCTGGGAGTCTCTCCTGACACTGCAACCTCCACAGATTTTGTTTTTTACACAGCCAGGGGTTTTGAGTCTTTAGTTTCCCATGCTGAAACCTGGGTTTCATGGTCTCTCTCACCCCCATTGTTTTTCCCAGCTAGCTGCACTCGCATGATCTGCCAGCTGCTGCCTTGCCATGTGTCCTCTCTGCCCCAGCTGCCTGTCTCCACCCCTTCTACCAGTCTGGATGAATGTTTAACTCCTTTGTTGTTGGACTTACATGAAAATGATTTTCTGGCAGTTCTGGTTGTTCTTGGTTTTTAATTTGGTTGTTATCCTTCTTTTGGTTGTGTGAGGAGGTGAAGTGTTTCTGCCTGCACCTCCATCTTAGCTGGAAGTGTTACATAATCCTCAAATCTTGATGTAGTAAATTATATTCATAAATGTCCTGATATTGAGGCTAAAAGAAAGCTTGGGTTATTATGGTGTAGAGCTCAACATTATTTTATTTGGAATTTTTGCACCTATAGTCATAGGTGAGATTACGCTATGGCATTCTTTATGGCACTTTATCAGGTTTTAGCATTAATCTCTTATGCTAGCCTTTAAAAATACTGAGCATTTTTTCATCTTTTTCCGTGGTCTGAAGCAGTTTATATAGTAATTAAAAATTACAACTCATCTTTTTTTTCCATGTTCACTTTGTGATAATCAGTTAAACTATATACTTGTAGTTTTTGTACTTTTCCGTATATATCAATAAAAAAGCTTAAATAAAAGAATAGAATCTCCCAAAAGGATAAATATTTAATCACTTTTCCAATTTCTTCTTTGGTAATTAATTTGTCTAATCAAACAATAATCTTGGGTCAGTGTTTGCTAGGATATTATCTGTTTGCCTGGTTTTCACATTTGTTGTCATAGACTACTCCTAAAATTATTTAAAATTCTCCCATATATATGGTTATATCTGAGTTTTCCTTCCTAATCTGGTCCTATTTTTTTGCTCTTTCTAAGAAGAGCAAAAGAAGGTTTTTATCTATTTTATTGATGTTTTCAAAGAATCATTTTTCTATTTATGTTCTTTCTTTCTTTAGTATCCTACTTCATAACTTCAGGTTTTATCTTTATTAGTCCATTTCCTGTATTATTCTAGTTTAAATGTGTTTTTTCCCCTAAATTTTTAAAACAATCACTACACAGCTTTGAGTTTTTCTTTTGAACAGTAAAGGTGTTAATGTTACATTCCCATCTCCCAGTCCAGCCTTATGCTTTTCAGGATACTCAATAAGGTACCTGGGTCTTACTTTGCCCCAGTCACTCAGGCGTCTATCCTGGCAGGTCCTACTGCCTGGCCACAAGCACATGACAGATAAATGTGTGCTCAGTGAACAAGTAATACTGTTCTGTCCTGGGACCTACTGTGAAGACCTGTGCGTACTGCAAGGGCCCACCATTCATCAAAACACCTGGAGCAGCCCCCATGTGCTGGCACTGTGCCACATTCTACAACTAGGACAGTGAGGTGAAAAACTGGGTGTCTGCTCTCTTGGAACTCACATTCTAGTGACAAAATCAGACATAAAAGAAGTAAGGTAAGTGAGCTGAGTACTACCTTGGATGCTAAGAAAGTATAAGATAGGGGTCCAACACCACTGAGGTCTGAGAACCCTTAGAAAAAGTGACACTTAAGTTCCTCAGAATCTGAGGGTCTACCCTGTCCCCTACTCTCCTTTCATTAAGGGGGCTATTGGGTTTTCTTGTACAAGAGTCATCTGGTTTTGAGTTATATGTCTGCTGCTCCTGGCCACTGTTGATTGAACCAAGGAACTGACAGCCAGGCAACAGAATTTTATCCAATAGTAATGTTCCATAGAGCAGCAGCCCCCAACCTTTTTAGAACCAGGGACTGGTTTCATGGAAGACAACTTTGCCACAGACTGGATGTGGGGGGATGGTTTCAGGATGATTCAGATACATTGCATTCAAGCTCACCTCCTGCTGTGTGGCCCAGTTCCTAACAGGCCCGGACTGGCACCAGTCTGTGGCCTAGAGGTTGGGGACCCCTGCCACTGAGGATGGTCACTCACCGACTTAATTAGAACCACTAAGGGAAACCTGAACACCAAACAGAATGAAAGGAGAAGAAAAGCAGAACAACAATAGTAAAGTCATAATAATGGCAGTCACAGACTCTGGGATATTGGATTAAAACTCTAGGTATCAATATGAACGTATCATTTTTAATAATATACAGATAGAGAGACACAATAATAAATTCAGATATGTGATGTGTGTGTTAGCATACATATGCGTGTTTCCTACTTTTGTGAGCTGAAAAGGCCAAGATGCAATGACATTCCAGTAGCAATGAATACACCTGGTGCTCAGATCTTGGTTTCTAAGTGTCCTTCTCAAGTAATAGAAACCAGGTGCTGCATGGAGAAATGGCTAATGTCAGGGCTGGGGCAAGAAAAATATGAGTGAGTTTGGAACACCTTGTGGTGCCAGAAAGCAAGGAAGTACTAAAAAAAATAACAGGGGCAATGCTGAAACAACACAGGGGCTGACTGGAAAGGGCTCCCACCAGCTAAATCTAGGCCTGAGAGAGCAAAAAATAAACTTTGTTAGTATTAAATTATAACCCATAGAAGAAAACAAACATCCATTAGTTTATGCTCAGATAAATAAATTATTGAATAACTATATGGCGGAAAAGAGACAACCCTTCCTTACAGAATACAAATTAATAAATATAGGTGGAATAAGGAAACAGAAAGTCATCATCAGGCAAATAAATTTTAACACTTGCTGTAAGCAAGAATAATTAGTGGATGCTAAAATCAGTGGGCAAAATTCTAAGGGGAAATAAGATATTTGCACAGCTTCAAAGAATCTACTCACAAGATTCTTACTAATTTCAAAGGAGAAATTTGTAATTTCATAGTGGAGAAACTTGGCACATACCACCCCAGCCATGTGACCAAAGTTACCTTGACCCCCTGCCAGGAGGCCCTGAGAAGGGCACAGCATTGTTTCTGGGGTCGTCCTGCCAAAAATGCAGACTCTCAACCTAATCATATGAAAACAGGAGGCTAACCAAACTGAGGGACATTCCTCAAAATGACCGGCCGGGACATTTCAAAAGTGTCAAAGTCATGAAAGGCCAAGAAAGATGGAGGGACTGTCAGGCTGAAGGAGATGAAGGAAACACACGACAAAATGCAAGGTGGGATCAGGAACCTGCCTTGGGCCCTGAACCGGAAACGGAGTATCAGTGGCAGAACAGTCGGCCACATCTGAATGTCCACAGGTTAGTCAGAAGAATTATACCAGTGCTAATTTCCTGATTTTAATGATTATACCATGGTTTTATAAACTGTTACTATTAGGGGAAGCTAGGTGAGGGTATAAGGGAACTCTACTAGTTTTGCAACTTTCTGTAAGTCTAAAATTATTTTAGGACAAGAAAGAACAAAAACAAAGAACAGCAGTCGCTGAGGTAGGGAGCAGTGGACACAGCTCCTTCGGGGTTAGATGGTGACTGCCAGGGCCCAGGTCCTGCCTATGACCGCCTCATACCCGCCATGTTGTTCTGACGTTCTTCCACCCCACATGGGACTTGGATTCCTGCACCCATTCTTTTGCTTCTTTGCTTCAAGGCACATGAGCTAACACCAAAGGAGGACTCCAAAAAGGCCCCGCAGGGTGAGGGTGATGGGGCGATCATGAATGGGGGCTACTGCAGATGAAGCCCAAGGACACACCAGGCCTTTCTGTGCCCAGCTAAGGGGAGGCTGAAATGTGGGAAAGTGTGCAGACCTTCTGCTTAGGAACTACCATGGACAGTGCACAGGGGGGCTGTTCATTCCAGGTGAACTTAGCTGGGACAGCAGCTGAGGCAGACACTGTGATCTCTATCTTTTTCTCCCTAGAGCTTCCTGGGGCCTAGGTTAATAGTCTCCTGAAGGCGGCCCCAGAGAGCTAAGCTTACTTGGTCATTTGGTGCTACTGTCCAGTCCCAGAATAGGCCAGGGTGGTGACCCGGTCAGCTTTCCTCCTAGAAGTGCTCTACACTGGCCTAGTCCCAAGGCTGGAGAAGCCTGGTCTGGCCTGACCCCAGAATGTGGGGTGAGGAAGAGTATGATGTGGCAGTGGAAGGGGGAAGGGTTCTGCGGGTCCCTTCCCCTTGGAATTTTAGGGCATAGGAAAGAAGTAGCTCCAGCCTAAATTGCAGAGCCTCTGCACTCTGCCTCCACTCTCTGAGGAGACATTCTGAGGGCTAGCAGAGAGTGGTAGGTCAGTCTGGCCCATCTTCTTCCAGCCAGATCTGCTCTTAGCTTCTATACTTCTGTGCTTCCAGGGAACACGATAAAGTTCCAGAGACTATGGGGCATGGGGATCATGCTGAGAGACGGAGAGAGAGAGAGGGAGAGACAGAGAGAGACAGATAGATAAGGGCCCTCCTTCTGCTCTCTGTCTTGAAGGGGGTGCAGGGGCAGCTTCCCTCCTGGACACTTGTTAGCAAGTTTTGGCCCCAAAACAAAGGGGGCAGGATAGTGCAAAATTCCTGCTTTGCACTGTGGGGCTGAGGAGGGGCTGTGAGGAGGTAAGAGGCCTTAGGCTGGGTGGAGAGGAGTGAGAGGTATGAGGGAAAGGTAGGTCAGTTGCCATACCACAGCCCAGGGGCCTTTATTGGATGTTGAGAGCACTGGGCAGGTAGGTAGATGCTAGAGGTTATGGCACACCTTTCTCAGGGTGTAGTGGTGCCTGGATGTCCAGTTTGTGGATCTTGCTGTCCTTATCAATAATCTCCAGCCGCAGCTTGGGTGACCGCTTCTCAGCCTGGGATGAGGGCAGATCAGGGCTCTTGAGTAGCTGCTTGTCTGAGTCCTCCACAGTGATACGCAGAGTACAGCCCCCTGGCAGCAGGTCTTGTTCGTAGGCGGCTGCCAGCTGGTTCACTACACGGCGCTCTACCTGCAGGTGACAGGTGAAGTAGTGTCACTGCTGAGGCCTGGGCCAGCCTGTGACCTGAGCCTGAAGCCAGGATCTATCACTTACCGCTAGGACAAGTACTTTCTCAGAGCTTTAGTTTTCTCATCTGCAAAGGGCTAACAACACACAGCTTGCAGGACTGTGCTAAAAACTGAATGATGTCAGCCCTGGCTGGTGTGGCTCAGTGTATTGAGCACCAGTCTGCAAACCAAAGCAAAGGGTCACAGGTTCAATTCCCAGTCAAGGCACATGCCTGGGTTGCAGGCCAGGTCCCTAGAATGAGGTCTGTGAAAGGCAACTACACACTGATATTTCTTTTCCTCTCTTTCTCCTTCCTTTCCCCTCTCTCTAAAATAAAAATAAAAAAATCTTAAAAATAACGACAACAAAATACCCCAGAGATACCAGTTTCTGAAGTTCCCAACCCAGTTTCCCATCCTGGCAGAGATTCATACTTGGTCACCCTCCAGAACAGGGGTTGAATTTGATCATCCTATGCTTTTGCTTCTATTGGGGCACCTGCTCTGGGTATGAACAACTCCAGGCAGGGAGCCCAGGGCCTGTATCTGGGCCCAAGGAGGGAGGTGTGGAGGTGCTCACTTCTCTAGGCTCCTGTGCTCACCTCATGCTTGATGGAGCGGGCACCGTAGTGCACATTGTAGCCATCGACCAGCACGTCTGCCACCTCACGGTCCCAGAGCAGTGTGATGTTGTGCCGTTGCTTGGCCTACGAAAGGTCAGAGAGGAGCATGTGGCCCAGTGCTTTCCAGCTCTCATCACCCATGCCTGAGGCCTGGGCTTGCTAGGGACTGTGTGCTCAGGGCCACTGGCCCCATACACTGTGCTCCATCTTCCAGGAGATGGTGCTCCCAGAGCAGATATCCCAACCCCACCCATGGGCAGTCCCCACTCTTACTCTCTTGGCCCAGAAGTTCAGTTCCTTGTTGACTAGCTGGATGAGCTCCGAGTGGCAGAAGGGGAGGAAGTAGACGATCTCATTGATTCGTCCCAAAAACTCATCCCTCCGGAAGTGAGCCTGCAGGGCCAGGTAAGGGGTAGGGTGAGCTCAGTGATCCAGATGGGAATAAAGGCAATTATTGGACCCCAAAGGGGAAGATATGGGGGCTTTAGGATGGCTAAGGGGATGCCCCCTCCCAAGGCTCCAGCAGGAAGGACAAAAATCTTACTTTCAAGATGGGGCGAATCACGTTCTCCTTGAAATTCTTTGATATTGTGATCTTGTCATTGATCTGGACATCCCCTGTAGAAAAAGAATCATAAACTGCCTACTTCTCATACCCAGGGGGCTTTGGGAGAGAAGTCTGCTTCTTGACCCTACCCTGAAAAGAGCCCTGGTCCTGTCCCTGATGATCTGTGTGACCCTGGTCAACATGTCAGATCCTCTGGGCCTTGACCTGGGTGTCTTCTTACCCAAATAATGACAGGGTGGGACTGGGTACTTTCTGAGGCCCTTCCAACTGTTGTGTGCTACAAAGCCTGGGGTTCCTTAGGGTGCAAGTTGTGTGAGGGAGAGGAGGAGACAGGACTAAGTCTTTAGTTCTGAGTTGGAAGAAGGGGGCTGGAGGGTTCATTCAATTCCAGATGGAAGGGTGGCAGGTATGGCCTTCTCTCTGATGCCCTCTTCTTCTCCAGCACGCTCCTGCCCACATACACAGGAAGGCTCCCTCTCCATAGAGTTTCTGATCTGCTGTCCCACTGTCATACTGAAGCATCTCCATCTGTGAAGTATGGGTCTCTTCAACCCCCTAAGACCCTGGCTTCTTCCTGGCCCCTCACCAAGGGGTGGCTCTGTCCATTCCTCTGTCTGAACTCTCCTGTCACCTGAGACTTGGGGCTTTATTGAGGAAGTGAGGATACTGTCTCTATCTGGTACAATGCTTAGTATCTGATCCTTGCCAGCTACGGACAGAACTTCCTACTAAGACCCTCACCAAGGCCCAGGACACCAATGCTATCCTTGCCCTCAAGAGATGTGCTTGTCACCTGGGCACTTGCCCAGTTGCCTAGACAGCTCAGCCACGTGCCGTACCAAGGTTCTCGGCAATACGGTTATGGCTCATCTCCAGAGCTTCCTGCCTCAGCTGCAGTGCATGCTGTGCAATCTCCTCGCTGGCCACGTTGGAGGTCATAATGAAGATGGCGTCCTTGCAGTCAATGGTTTTCCCTTTTCCATCTGTCAGCCGGCCCTGGGAAAGAACAGTGACTGCACAGTCAGGGAGCTGTAAGACCAGGCATCTCTTCCAGGAGGTCTCCCCCATACCCAGCAGACTCAGCCGCTTGCTCACTCCCTGGGTTCTCTGAGCACTGTTCCCACACCTTGGTTGCAGCGCTCACTGCCCTGGGTGGCAACTGTTCCACACAGTGAGCACTTCCTGGAGAGACTGCATCTGCTATGTCATCAATCACAGCACCCAATCATCCTTGGTACCCAGAGGTGAGCTTGATTTCACACACATCCATCCAACACACTTTCTTGGAAGCCCACTCTAGTCCAAGCTCTGTGTTGGGGCACTGGAGACACATAGAGCCTTCAACATGCTCCCAGTCTAGAGGAGTGACCCTCAGGAGACCAGCAATGACAAGCCAGTGCACTGAGCGTTATGACAGGGGACACCCAGGTTGCTGTAGGAGTTCAGAGGAGAGTCTTTTACCAGGCCAGTGTGAGGACTAGATATGGTCATACTAGAGAAAGCTCCTTAGTTAACCAAGCTATGCAAATGATGGGCACTTCCACCACAGGGACCTGCTTAATGTTCTCTTTGCACTGTACCCATTAGAAGCCCCAGGAAGGCAGAGGCTGGATCTTGTTCCCACCGAGTCCTAGAACAGTGTCTGGAACGCAGTAAGTGCTTGGTACCTGCATGCTGAATGCCTAAACCCCTACAACTCCTACAGAGAAACTCAGGCTCAGAGAGGTTAACTAACCGATTCAAGGTCTCATAGCTAGTAAATCTTAGAGCTGAGGCTCACACTGTCTGATCACAGAGCCCATGCTCTTCCCTCTGCACCAGATCATACCAACAGTACTGTATAAATGCTCCATGACACTTTCCTTCCCTAAATAAAATTTTCTCAGAATCCTGCCAAATTTAGTTTGCATTCTTTGATCCTTGCTGGAGAGAAGTAACTAGGATAAGTGTAGGGAGAAGGAGGCCTGCCTGGGATGTCCTCTGGGTTTCAGACGAAGCATAGCTCCTGCCAGGCCAGGTAACATGATCTGGGGGATGGGTCACTGATCTCGGCTGTTGGCCTCTGACTGCCCCAGCCCCAGCCGGTAACCAGCCCTCAAGCGTTTCCCTTTCCCTGTTGGCCTGAGTAAGTCGGCCCTTACTTCCAAAACTAATGCAACAGCAGACCAGCCTTGGCCCTCATAGACAGCATGGGAAGGAATGTGCATTATTTGAGTTCCTACTGCATCCTGGGTGTGGTATTGGGCGCTTTTCAGCCTCATTTTACACTGGCCCTTGGCACAGGCCTCTTAGGAAGTGTTACTTCCAAGGGTATCTAATCAAAAGGGCCTCCTGTTCCAGGTCCCTGGTTACTCTCTCGTCCCTGCCTTGGGGTGAGACAAGGGGAAGAGCACAAATGAATGTTCTTGAGCTTTTGCCATTAGCTTTTTCACTTACGGGTTACAACACAACAGACTCCACTCCTTAGTATGGACCAGGACTGAGCGTGTTGATGTGCCCAAGTGCGTGCATATGACACTGTGTTTGCAGAGTTCACTCAGGAGGACGGACTGCACATGCCGCCATACTGGCCGGAGCAATAACTAGTGGCAGTTTCATTCCGAGAGATCAAAGCTCTGTTAATAACTGGGCCTGAGGATGGGTCCCAGGTGGGTGAGGGGAGCAGGTGCATGTACGACTGACCCAAGGGTGACTTCATGTCTTGTTGTCCTCTGAGTCCCTGGCAATAAAGATGTGTCCCAAAGAGGGAGCTGTCACTGTCCCACCTTGCAGCAATAACTGGAGTGCATACATTCTGGGTGGGGCATGAATGCTCACCTCAGGCTCTAGGGGCTGTTTTCCCACTGCTTCTGTCCTTGAAGGAGGAAGAGGGTGGGCTCCTTGGGGACCTGTCTCTTCCTGGGACTTTGGTTCTGTGCCATAGGCTCTGGAATCATCTGTGATGTGACTGGCATTAGTCCTGTTTGGTGCTTTGGTGAGAGCAGTAAAACTCCCGCTTTTCTGGGCCTAGGCCTGGGAGAACTGACTGGCTGGGAGCGAGGGGCTTCCCCCATTCCCCCAGGCTGGATTAGGTACCTTTAGAACTCCCAGCACTTACTTCTCCTAGTGCAGCACTCACCACAGTGGGCCGAACTGCTTTTCGTTGTGTCTCCCCTCTGCTCACACTGAATCAGTCTCTTGCTTTGCCTACTCCCTCTGACTCTTTTCTGATGGACAGCAGGCTCTGTTTTAGACCTCGCCTCTTCTCTGCAGAGTATACTCTCCCTTGTCGAGATCCCATCCCTTCCCGTGGTTTCCATGACCCTCTCTGTGCTGTCCAGTCCACACCTCTCCTATGATCCAGATATCTCCATCTGGCTGTCCCTCAGGCATTACCTTTCAACAATTCCAAGTGTCAGCTCCTCACCTTCCTCAATTTGCTGCTCATCCTTCTGCATTTCCTGCCTCACTGATGGTAGCAGCAGCAGTCCAGTCACCCCGGCCAGACATCCTGCCATTTGTCATCCCTGGCCCCTCCCTCTCTCTTCCCATCCAATCACTGAGCCTTGCACAGTTAATCTCCTGGTAATTCTCCCCATCCCATTGCCCTGCTTTAGGCAGGCCTCCCATCTCCAGGCTGAACTCTTCAATAGTCTACTCACTGCCCCCTTCTTCCTTCCATCCTCCCACTGTTGCAGACAAGGACTTAATATAAAGTGCAAAAAGTGCAAACCTGACCATGTTTCTCTCTTGCTTAAAGTCTTTAAAGGTTCCCTATGATCCACCAAATAAATCTACGCTCCTTTGCCTGGGCCCCAGTCTATTTTAACTGGCCCCAATCTATCTTACCCACCTCATCCCCACCATTCTGTTCTCACTTTCCTCTGCAGGTGAGCAGTGCTGAACAGCTACTGTTCCCAGGCACAGCTGCCTTATGCGCCCCATGCTTCTGCACATTCAGTGTCTACTGCTGGCCCTTCTCCACTCTGTTCACCTGGCAAACGCTTACTCACCCTTGGGTTTACTGTATTACCACTGAATTACATTGGTCAACACAGCATATCCCCTGATGCTGTGGGCTCTGGCAATGGTTGCAGTAGGATAAGGTCCCTGTCCTCAAGGGGACGTACACATAAATCTGGCTAAGTAAGCTTGGATGGCAGCTTTGGTCAATGGAACCAAGGGCATAGACATCAGAAATGGCAGTAGGCTTGTGGGGCCTGCAGGAAGAAGTTACTATCAACTACCAAAAGGCAGTTGGTAAAGTGACAACAGCAGGGGAGGGGTGGATAGGGCTTCCACATGGGGCCAACTGTCTTTCAGTCAGCAGCTGCTTTCCATCCTTCTGGGCCAAGGAGGCCATCAGAGGTACCTCTCCAGGGAGGTCGGAGGCTGAACAGACTGCTGGACTCTCCCTTCCAGTGAATGCTTCCCTGCAGACCCACCTCTTTCTTTGGGCCCTAGCTGCATGTTATTATTTATTATTAAAGTGGTAGGCTCTGGAACTGGGCTGCCTGGGTTCAAACCTGGAGCCCCCCTTTCCAGCTGTGTGACCACGGGTGAAGTACTTATCGTGCTTTGTTTGAGTTTCCCCATTTGTTACAAGGAGGCAGTAACAACAGCTATCTTCCTAAGGCTGTTGAGAGGACTAAAGGGATTCATACATGTACATTTTCAGAACAGTGCCTGCCATATAAAGTCCAAACTTGCCAACTATTATCATGTCTCCTTTCCACCTGTCATTAGGCAGGGAGCCCCTGAAGGGCAGGCAGGTTTGGGTCTGGTGCACAGCTGAACATCTGAGTCTCATCAAGAGCCTGGAACGGAGCAGGAGGTCTCAGAGAACAGGTGTAATTAAATAGGCGACATTTGAAGGACTGGTCTCCATCCTACCTCAGAGTGTCTGGGGACAGGGAGTAGCTGAGGGGCTAGGAGGACAGCAACAAAACTCGGGCAGGGGCAGGCATCCTGGGCCAGGTGGGGAAGGTGGTGGGAAGCTGTGGGGACATATGAATGTGGGTCTTCTTGGTTTGGTACCTGGTCTGCTGTTTGGTCCAGGGGGAGTTTCTTCACGCACCTCGTCTAGTGCAGCTGTGACATGGGAAACGAAACTCATTCCTGTTTCCCAAGAATTGGCGGGGCTAAGTGGAAAAGGTGGGCTGGACTCTACCTGACAACATGCAGGCTAATAGAGCTCCTGCATGGGAGCAGAAGAGAAGCCTCACCCCAGTTCTGCAGCCACTGGGAAGGGTGGGGGTCAACCCCTCCATAATCATACAAAGGGGAGAACTGGGACTCTGGGGTCAGACATATTTGCTGCCTGATTCTGGCTGCTCCATATAGTAGCTCTGTGGCCTTGGACAAGTCATTTATAACCTCTGAACCTTCATTTCTTCATCTGCAAAAAAATGAGATCGTTTCTCCCTTGCCCAGCTATTATAATGCTTAGTGATAGCCTCTGTAAAGCCTTTAGCACAGCCTAGTACATAGAATGCACTGAATAAAAGGGGTTCTCTTCCTCATTTAGAGCTTACTTCATCTGTGTGTGTGTGTGTCGGGTGGGGGTGGGAGGGTGGGCTGTCTCATTTGTGAGGAGCCTGGAGCTCCTCAGAAGAGCTCCATGAGCCAGAAAGTTCTTGCAGCTTATCTTGGATCTAGCCTTCTTGTTTGCCACATGAGGTCTCTGATTCCTAAAGATGAAACAGAACTAGAACTACAAGTTCAGGCCTCTCTCTCCTGGCACCTGTGCCCTACGCTGTCTCTCTGGAAGGTGTAGCTTGGGCAGTGGCAAAACTTCAACTCTTGGGCAGTGCTGGTCTTCCCTTAGTGCCCAGCCTGGGCCTGGTCCAGAGAGCTGTGAAACCACATCTGTTAAGTGCTCGAAAGCACGCATGGAGGAGCAGCAAGTTGAGAAGTGATCTGACAGGCCTCTGGGTCCTTGGTTCCCACTGTGCACAGACCTCCACACCTCTAGGTATCCGGCCTCCATTCGGCCCAAGCTGACTCTCACCTCATCGAACAGCTGTAGCATGATGGTAAGCACATCTGGATGGGCCTTGTCCACCTCATCAAAGAGTACCACAGCATTGGGACACTGTTTCAGCTTCTTGGTCAGCTGACCACCCTCCTCATGGCCGACGTAGCCTGGTGGGGACCCAATAAACTTGGCCACCTGGGGGAAGGAAGGAGACATGTTATAATGGCCTTTCCATGCTTTTAGTTTCCAATTGGGGCATGCACAGGAAAATGGCTTTATACACACTGTTAAAACTGCCTGTCTCAACAAGGAATGTCCGGCTGTTTCCTGGAGTGGCAGGAACCCGGCCATAATGGGACAGCAGATAGATAAGATCTTTCGACATTTATTCTTCAGAGCAACCCCTATGCAAACAGATCAGTGACCCTGCTGCACATATTTGCCCCGATGGCCAAATCCCAAGGCTGCTGGAATCACGTCAGGCCCAAATGACAAGCCACATCAAAATGCCCAAGTAGTCATGTTGACAGGCCCTCCAAACCATGCTTCACCAAGGACGTTCACTCACCTCATGCCGCTCCTGGAACTCAGACATGTCCAGCCTGATGAAGCCCTGTGTGGAAAAAAGCAGGAGTCCAATCAGTAGGAAGCCAGAGGAAGGGTTAAGGAGGACAGCATCTCAGATACCCCCTAAGCTTTCAGACCACACCAACTCAAGATCTTCTACCCCATTCTTATGATATGTTCTTTCTGGCTCCTTGCCTCCTTTTCTGTTCACTCACTGTCTACCTGACTCCATTCTCTACCTTAATGAACCCAAGTTAGGTACCTGCCCTTCTAAATCTGGTCCAGAATGTCTCTTTTCTCAGGAAGGTTCTCTTGGTCTGATTACCACATCATCTGCCCAAATGCCCATCCTCCCATCCATTCCACATTTCCTGAGGGCATTCTGTGTGTGCTTGGCCCTGGAGCTACACCAGCGAACAAGACTTGGTCTCTGTCCTTGAGGGGCACCCACGGAGTGGGACAGGCAGACCTGGACAAGTCAGTCCCAGTCGGTGTGGATCATGATGCAGAGGGAGCGACAAATACCCAGACAGCTCCACGGTGCCCTCACCTTTGCAAGTTTGTGTGGGCACAGGCCCCTTTTAGTTTACTTTTCTTTTGAACAACTAAACCTTTTTATTTCATCTAGACGTCATCCGTAACGTAGCTTGCAGCCTTTCTCTCACCACTGCTGGGCCTAGGAGTGACTTCCAAGGAAATGGTCCCCTGGGGTGAGGCCTGACCACGATCAGCCCCGGGTAGAGAGAACACTGGGTAGTGTGGCATTTGTGAGTCAACACAGGCAAAGGACACGCTTCTTTCTGTGAAGACTTTAGGGCACTCACAGGCGCCCTATCCCTCCCTCCTAGGTCAGGGATCCCCGTGCCCTCCCCAGGCTGCTCTCCCATCAGCACACGCTTCCAAGACAGCACACGCTTCCAAGACAGCACACACACTGACTGCGTGCCTCGGTGGAGCTGCGGGTAATGTGGTGCCAAGACGCTGAGAGGGAGGGATATCTGAAACAGAGGCCTAGTCTAGCTCAGCTTCTGGTCTGAAATTCACTCGGTGATGTAATTCTAGTTTTTCTCTCTGTTCTGTCACTCTGCACCCCAAGTACAGAGTGGCAGAGCCCAGGCTGGCAGACAGGGGCCTCGACTTCTAGTCTCAGTTCTGTTACCATCCGTGTGGCCTTGGGTATGCTGCTCCCCCTCTTTGAGCTGTAGTTTTTCCTGTGTAACACAGGCTCTTATTTCCCTTCCTACTCTCACCAGGGACCTGAGGAGAGGACCTAAGCAGAGGTGGGAAAGGGCTTGGGAGAGTTATTAAGGTCACGTGGGGGACCTTAATAGCCCTGCTATCTGAGCACATGCAGCATTAGCCGGTAAGCATTTTCAGAGGAACCCAGGCAACTTAGCCAAGAGAAACACAGGCTTCAGAAGGTTGGGAGGATGGACAAGTGGAAGCTGGGAGTGCTGCCCAGAGGGAGCAGTGGGCTGGAAGCCACCAGGTGGGTATCTGATAAGAGCTGACAGTCACAGGCTGCTTACTATGTGCCTGGCAATGTCTCAGCAAGCTACAAAAGGCTCAAAACATCTACAAGTCTGTGAGGTAAGCACTAATATCATCCCTACCTTACAGATGAGAAAATTGAGTCACAGATTAAAGTAACTTGTCCAAGGCCACTCAAGCTTGACAATCTGGCTCCAAGTTTATGCTTGAACCATTTACTCTACTGTCTCATATCTGCTGCTCTAATCAGCTGGGCTCTTGGCTATCTTTCTCTGAAGGGTTCTGAGTGTTGTGCCCAGATGTCACTGTCCCAGGATACAGGCAGTATAGACTAGGGCTTGCTTATGTCGAGTGATCTGGGTTCTTGCCCTAGCTGCTTTGCTAAATTGTTAAGTAAATTTAAACACGTCTCAGGGTTTAATTTTCTTGACTGGAGTGATTTTCCTAAGTTTCATATGATCTTAGCCTAGGGTTATCTAGAGGTGAGGCAATGATAATGACAGTAATTTCCAATAGGTACTGATTGCTTACAATGTACCAAGAATGGTGTTTAGCATTTTATATCATTATCTTGTTAACCTTCATAATCAATGAGATAGGCACCATTACTGATAGGCCCCTTTTACAGATGAGAAAACTGATGTAAATG
The DNA here is from genome assembly GCA_004027475.1 of Anoura caudifer. NCBI lineage: Eukaryota > Metazoa > Chordata > Mammalia > Chiroptera > Phyllostomidae > Anoura > Anoura caudifer. The sequence goes on from PVKU01002615.1 coordinate 59,875, forward strand.
GAGATCTCAGCCAACCCCACGGAGTAGTGCAGAGTGGGGATCCTAGCTCTGACCCCTGTCATACTGCCATGTAAGTCCAAGCCTTTATGGTTCCACCACCCTATTTCAGGATGAGATGCAGAGTAACATTAAGGTTCTTTCTCAAGAATTATTAACTCTAATAATAGGTGTTAATAAAGCTGCTCAATTTGGGAGGAATGTAAGGGCTAATCAGAGAAAAAAATAAGCTCACAGACCTGATAAAGAAATGATGCAAACATGCAAACAATGCCTTGTGAAGCAGCCAGGTCTGGAGATACCACTGACTCTTTATAAATGAAGTAACTAGAGATCAGAGAGCCAGACTCAAATTCAAGTCACTGACTCCCGAGCTGGTGCTCCTTTCAGCACACAGGCCACTTGAACACTGCGCTCTGCAGATGACACTTCTCACATAGCACTTCAAGGGTCCTGGCGGTGTTGGGCACCCTGGTTAGACAGCCTACAGTACAGGACTCTTGGATTGGGAAGGCCTCAAACATGTCCGTTACATGGCCAGCAGATGTCTATGCTAAAACAGATTCAGTAATCAGGAGTTCTGCAGAATCACTACCTATGACTTAAAAGTAAAATACATGAATGGTTATATAGGGCTTCTCATGCCTCTCATTTCCCTATGTGACAGGGGAACAAACTGACAAGTTTACGATCTAGTGTATTGCATCTGAGAATAATATTTGAGAGAAGAGTTGAGAGACTAGATTCTGGTTTTACTTTCCCCTTTAACAACTGACCTTGGACAGATCCCTTAATGCTGTAGGTCCATTTTCTCATCTGAAAAGTAGCTCTAATTTAGCATCTGCACTATTTTCCTCAAAGATGAAATAAGACAGTCGATGGGGTACTGCTGAGGACAGTACGAGGTGATGAATCAACACGAGACAAGGGGACAGGCGCTGACTATGTGCTAGAGCCTGAGCTCATCTGACGCTCAGAACCACCACAGGCACGGCAACGGACAGCCTCACTCCGAGACCAGAGTTGAAATGGAGAGGGCTGAGTACTGCTCAGGGCCAGTGCAAGGAGAGTTGGAACCTGTGTCAAGGGATGACTGGCTTCAGATGAAGGGATGAACTTGGACCGCCTAGCCCACTGCCTCCGAGCGGCGATGGCATTACTTCCTTCTGCTGAGTGGGCCAGGTGGTGGGAGATGCCATCGGCACACCCTGCATCGCTGTGAGTGTGCCTCCAACGGGACTGGTGCTCCCACTGAGCAGTGACTTGCACCGCCAGTCTTCTGACAAGCCCCTCTCCTTTCTACACCAGCAACTCAGCAGACACTTTCCTCCTGCTTCCGCTGTGTATGAGTCGTATGAAGACACATTAGGAGAGCTCGGATAAGGACATTATAATTTGTAATTAAATATTAACCTTTCTGACAGTATTAAAATTAAAACACTCCGAATTCTTCATCCCTAATCAGGTGGTTCCTGCCCGTAACTGCATCCCTGATAGTCTTGTTAGTTTATGGCCCCTTCCAGAGTGCTAATTGTTTCAATCGCTGTCAACCTGATGAATTGTCTTAAAAATGCTGTTTCTGTTGGGTCATATTAGCATGTTGTATGCTGCTTCTTGCCTGCCTGCCTGCCTGTCAAGTGGGTCTGCTTCAGGTTTGGTTGAGGTAAAGCATAGCTACTGGTAGAGCTAGGGAGGCTTAGAAGGCTTCGGCTACTTCTTAGGCAGAGGAGGCTACGGATGCAGCTCAGGAGGACACAGCCTGAGCTACCTTGTTTCTGTGGCTGCCAGGCCCTCAGGAAGGTGGAAAAGGGGTAGCTAGGCTGGAAGCAGGACAGGAGGTGCTTAGGGGTCTGCTGCTGGGATAGTGTGGCTGGTGAGGCCTGCACAATTCTTGTCACCTCAGATGGGGAGGCTTTCCACAGAAATGAGGCAAGGGCACCTGGGGTCATAGGCAACCTCTGGTGGTGGGAGCAAGGGGACCTCAGCCTTCCCAAGGAGAAAGCTGGTAGAAAGAAGAGTGTTTGGCCTTCAATAAAATGTTTCTGCAGTCTCCAAGGATTGTTCTCTCTGACATTTCTCTCTGCATGAAAGCACTGCCTGTCAGCCTAGGGAGTCAAACTGAGCAAGTCTTGGAAAACCAGGGTTTGAACAAGTAAGAGACGGGGGCAGTCCTCTCCTATGGAGAATATAGGGCTCTGAGTCTGGAGAACAGGGGGCTGTGACCCCCCCACAGCTTAGACAGGAGAAACCCTGCTTTAAAGCTTACGTGGGATGGAAAGAAGTAATCAGATATCCTCTTATTCCTACTTGTTTTCTCCTACAGGCCCCAAGGCTCCCTCTGGCACGGCCTTGACGCACAGAAACGGCACATTCCTAAAGCTGTTTCCTTCTCTAGACTGAGCTCCTCAGGGCAGGGAGAATGTCTGAATAAACACTTTTTTTTTTTTTTTTAGGAACTAGTATAATACCAGGCACAGAGTAGATGCCTGAAAATATTGTATGGATGAATCTTACTGGGTTCTCCCAAGTGCCCCGAGTCAGGGCAGGAAAGGTATATTTTCCCTATTTCAATGATGAAGAAACTAAGGTACACAGAGGTTGGATAACTTGTCCAAATTCCTGGAGCAACTGGTGGCCAAGTTGAGGCCTGCTTCATGGGCCTTGGCCTATCTCTTTGATTGGCTATCTCCCGACTCAGGGAGCCTACGGTTTTTTGGGCTGGCAGTAGTGTCAAGGTCTCAGTGGCCTGAAGGTTAGGCCCAAGGTCCCAGCCCTTACCTTTTTGGCATCTTTGTGCATGTATTTGGCTGTCTGCTTCGCCAGCTCTGTTTTGCCTAGTAAGAAAAAAGGGAGAGGAATTGGGTTAGGACCAGGTAACTATCTCCTGGAATGAAAGAATATTAGAAATGCATGGACAGTGAAAATAGTTTTATGGATGGAAATGCTGAGTCTTGGAGAGGGTTAGTGACTCTCCCAAACTCATTAAGGGAATTAAGGAGGAAGAGGGGACCAGAATCAAAGTCTGAATTGCATCTAGATTTTTTTATGGACAGGGATTGACGCTTTTTCTCTACAGCAGAATCCTAAGAATGGGAGGTTGGCTCAAAATCTAGAGCCAACGTGTCCTCTGAAGCTCAGCACAAACCTTGCCTCTCTAGGAACACCCTGACCCCGTGGCTCACTGCGCTGCATGCCTCTAGATACCTGTGATCTTGCCATCCAGCCAGGCCGGGAGCCAGAGACCGATTACAAGGAGGGAGGGTACCTCTTCTAGGCTTCATGGACTTCCGTTGTAATTTAAAGAGGAAATGTCAAAATCAAAGTGGTGGCTCTGAAGGGTCACTGGTATGAAGCCTTTGGAAGTCACTATCTAGTACAGGAAGTCAAGTTCTACAGTAGCATGGCGAGATGGTGGTAACCTTTTTGGACCCTATACCTGAGGGAGAGCTAAACCCATGAAAGTGCTGAAAGGGGAAGAGGAGGTAAAGGGGAACAGGAGGTATGCATGAAACTCCCCATCAAGACAATGGCAGGGGGTGGTGGAGCTGGGGGAGCCTGAGGGGGATAGAGCGTCTCAGGCCAACTGGCTAGAAAAATACCCAACCCATTTTACTGTAACTAGTTTTGCTAGACACCCACTGATTTGCCATCAGGGACTTTCTTTGGCCTCCTAGCAGGTTATGTCTCAGGTAGTACTGAGTAAGGCTGCTGTGCTGGGCAGTGGAACTGATTTAATAGGACGTGAAGGGCAGCCTCAAGGGATGCAGAGTGGCTGGAGCAAGGCTACTAGGCCCCGAAGGCTCATCCTCCAGGTGAATGAGGCCCTGTACCCGAGCTTCCAGAGGGAGGGGCATCCTTCCAGCTATTCCTAATGTGACAGATGATCCTTTTGCTGGCTCCATAATTTGGAGGCAGTTGTACTAGGAGCTGGAGTTGAACTAGAGGTGGGGAGCCTAACCATGGCCCACAGCAGCTGGGACACCCCCAGCTCTTCTCTCCCACTGACTGATCTGCTCCCATTACCTATTCCAGACGATCCTAAGAAGAGGAAGACCAGAGGGTGTTCTTCGTCATACCAGCCATTCTCCTTCCTCCGGATTGCTACGGCCAACACACAAGACAGGGGACAGGGAGGGAGGCAGATAAATCAATGACACAAAAGGCAGGATAATTATCACTAAGTATACAATATGTTTTACTGCTCTGCGCCCACTCAAAGTCCTCACTACCATTAGTGCTGCCTAATCTGATTAGCTGGCAAGGCCCCTAGAGATACCTAATCAGGTTAGCATGGATTTGGAAAGCTGCCCAGAGCAGATTTCGGATAAAGTTTTCCAGGATGAGCACTCAGCGTTGCCAGGGAAACTGAAAGGCGGGTGGATGGTGAATGGAGGTGAAGATGGTGGGGGGTTGGTGAAGGAGAATTCGAGAGGAACTTTAGCTCTCAGCTGGTTACTCATGTACTTACCACTGGTGGGGGGCTCAGCCTGCCTCCTATGCCAATGGGAGAGGCAGAAGCCCACAGCAGGCCCCTGGGGATACGGAGTGTGAGCTCTAGACTCTTCACTATTTGGGGAAACCAAGGTCTGGTCTGGAAATATAGTCAGACATGCTTTCTGAAGCCCGTCAAAGGTAGCGTGGAGCTCAGGGCATGGAAGAGTGAGCCATTTGGTTAGCATGTCCGCTAACCATGGCTTCTGGGTGTGTGGGGGGATGGACTAGATCTGTACCAGGTCCCCCAGGGGCACAGCTCTGCTGGAATGAGAGCTGACCTCTCCTCTTCAGGAGGAAGTATATAATCAAGGGCTGTGCATTAAGGTAAGGAAATTACATGCCCAAGTACAGAGTGGGAGAATCAGACTCAGAAGCATCACTCAAGTATAAAAGCAGGAGACAGAATGAGGCAAAGCCACCAGAAAATGAACCATTTACTGCATGCTATCTACTGGGCACAGTTGGAAAAATCACCAACATTTTATTACTCAAGACCTACACAAATAACCCCAAGAAGAAATTCTTGGCTTCATGATTCTGAACAGGAAACTGAGGCAAGAGATAAAGAGGCTTGCCTAAGTCACAAAGCTAGATGACTAGCTGACTGGTAGAGACGGTAGAATTGCTTCTCTCTCTAAACTGGTCTTTTGTGTCACATACGGATGCTTAAAAAAGAGAGTATTGCTTTGGGTTGTATTAATGGTTACAGAAGCGGGAGGGGGACAGAGCCCTGTGCAATGTCAAGGTTAGTTTGCAGAGGAAACAGCATGTATGGTCTGGTCCCCAGAGAGTCAGGGGAAGATTAGTAAAGGGATGTACATCAAAGGACAAGGCCTGGAAATCAAGTCAACCGAGAAAGAGTTGATGGTCTTAGGGATGTGTTTGCAGTCTTGAGGTGTAAAGTTCCTAAATACTATGCTGTGTGGTATGACTCATATGGTTAGGTTTCCCTGGCTGGGTAGCTCAGTTGGTTGGAGCGTTGTCCCAATGTGCCAAGGTTTAATCCCTGGTCAAAGCATATACAAGAAGCAACCAATGAATGCATAAATAAGTGAAACAACAAATCAGTGTTTTTCTCTCTTTCAAAAATCAATAATAAAATAAAAATGAAATACAATTTTTTTTAAAGAAGAGGCTACAGAAGCCAAGGAATGCTTTGTTGGAAGAAACAGGATTAATGCATCATAGAGGCTGAGTAGGATCTGGAGAGGCAAAGGTGGCCAGATGACAGATTTGGAGGGACAGGAACGACCACCACTGCTCGTGGTGGGTGGGATCAGATTACAAAGGTCTCTAATACTAGGAGTTTAGGTCCATGCTGTGATCTTTCTCACCTTAATCTCTAATGCTGCTAACTTAAGTACTTTCTAGTTCTGGCCTCAGCAGAAACAGATGGAAACTGTGCAACCTCACAGACATCGGATTAGCCACCCTGCCTGCCTGGGAGCCACTCCCTGAAAATCCCAGGAGGGGCCTCAGAACACAAAGTCCAACCTTCCCCCTGGGCTAGGTCCAAGGCATCGCTATACCAACTGGCCTGCTCCTCTGCAAGGCCTGGCTCTACAGGGAACCCAGAGGCCTCATATGTACCTGAAGGCTGCAGATGAAGGGGAGAAGTCCAAGCCTGCAGAGAGGGAGCCTGCAGCATCCAGAGAAAATAATAACCCAGGTGTGGGGGTATTTGGGGAGGTGGAGATATTATAAAGGCAGAGGCTACCAGGGGTGTCAAACTCATTTTTTTCACCAGGAAGCCACATTAGCCTCACGGTTGTCTTTAAAGGGCCAAATGTAGAGCTCCTTGCCCCTAGTTAAGGAGTAGTTATATTTACACAGTCCTAAAATTACATTCGGCCCTTTGAAGGCAACTGTGAGGCTGATGTGGCCCCCATGTGAAAATGAGTTTGACAGCCCTGGTAGACTTTAGCAAACACTGTATGGATGTCTGTTTGGCGGTGGTGAGAAGGATCATCTGAAAGAGTCAAATTCTTCCAGAAGTTGGCCGAATTGAGAATCTAGGTTGAAAGAAGCTGAGCATAAACTGGGTTCAGGCTTTAATACAGGGTATCTGGAAAGGGAGAAATGCCCAGGTATCATTTAGATAAGGGACCTGAGTTTGGGGTGGGGGACAGGGTTCCCCAGGTGTCATGTACCTGAGGTGCCGATCTGTACTTTCCTCACAGGGAAGCTACCCAGCCCTCTGAAAGCTGCACACGGCTGGGCGATGCAGTTTAAACACACCATGGAGAATGTGGAATTGGATTACGCCTGGGGCCATCTTTTTCTCCTTATTTTCTAATAATGCACCTGGGAGAAAGCTCTTTATAATGCCAGGCAGACTCCACTGCACAGCTGTCCCTGGTCAATTCTGCCAGACCCAGGGCACGAGTCTGGGGTGGGTTTGATCTCGGCCCCCTATGAAACAGGTGAAACGCCAACCATTAAACAATTACAACTCTGGATATTTCTAATAATATCTAAAGAGAAAAACGGCCAAGCAGATGGCGTCCGACAGAATGAAAAATGGAAGCAGCCAGGAAGGACTGGGGAAGGTGGGAGCCAGGGGGTGTGGTTGGCAGGGTGGCTGAGGACCAAGGCTGGGAACCTGGAGGGTCCTGTCAGGCCAGGGCAGGGTCTTGGACAGACAGAGACCTAAACAGGCCCACACAGGATGTGGCCACAGATACTGGTGCTCTCACTGTGAACCAGCAAAGGCTGAATCTTACTCTGCTAACACTTCACAACCTCTAAAGAACTTCTGTAGACAGACTTCAGTTGCGCCTCCTTAGGAACCTATGAGGCGGGCAGGGCAGGGAACGTGATTCCTGCTGTACAGGTAAGGCAGCATGTACAAAGAAGTTAGCTAACCTGCTCAAGGCTACACAGGTAAAGAAATAAAGGCCCTGGGCTTTACCCTCCAGCTGTGGCTGGCTTTTGAGGAGTTGCAGGAAAGGAGTCTGCCTGCCCCAGGCCCAGCCCCTTCTCATACCCTTGTCTCACCTTAAAAACTGTCTGGCTCAAGCAGCCATTCAACACAGGGTCTCAAGAGCCCCTGCCCCCTGAACTGTGCTCTTGGGCTTGAGATGATGCCAGTGTCTCCTTTATTGGCTGGTCTAATCCCTGCAAGCTCCAAGCAGGCTTGGCTGTCTCTCCACATGTGGGGCCAGGGCCAGTGCCTCCTTGCTGGGTCCTCCCTTACCAGAGCTCCTGGCCATGTCTACCACTAATGGACTATCCCAAAATTTGCCTGCCACTACTATTTTTTAAAAAGATTTTTATTTATATTTAGAGAGAGGGGAAAGGAGGGAGAAAGAGAGGGAGAAAAACAATGGTGTATGAGAGAAACATGCTCCCTAACTGGGGTCCAGGCCCGCAACTCAGGCATATGCCCTGACTGGGAATCGAGCTGGGGACTTTTCGATCTGTGGAATGACACTCAACCAACTGAGACACACTGGTCAGGACCCGTGACAACCCTGATTGGTGGACCCCACCATCCCACACTGCCCCATTACTCCCAGGGTCTATTTGCTCTGGTCTGTGCTCATCTGTAGGGTGGCAGGGTGGAGAGGGTAGGAGTTACAGGGTCTGGTTTGGAGCCTTGACCCTGCCACTCAACTGATTGAGTTTTCTTTCTTTAGAGCCTCAGTTTCTTCACCTAGAAAGTGGTACTACAATACATGCTGAGTCAGCCCCACATGAGATTAAATGAGTTAATGTTTATTAAAGCATTCGGTAAGTTGCAAGAAGTGAAATAATAATAAGGGTAAAAGTAATGGTAGTCATAGCAGCAGCAGTGGCCATAGCCACCAGCTCTGGTATTTTACAGATATCTCTTTCCTCCTTAGAATAATCCTGAGAAGCAGGTATTATCTCCACGTTACAGACAAGGAGAATGAGGCTCAGAGAAGGGCAGTGTATGGGGTTTCATCCGCCTGGGCCTTTGTGTCCAGGGGGAGGGTGTACTCCAATCTCACTGTGCATTCTGTGGGAGCAGGTGCCAGTTGTTCTATTTTCAGAGGGGCCTTTGGGAATAGCCTAACAGTGGTATAATGCTTGCTGACTAAATGAATTAATTCTCAGTCTTTCTGGAATCACGAGAGGGAAAGAACAGATACTTAACTCCCATTTTACAGGGAAAGTGAGGCCTGAACCTAAGAGTCTTTTTACAGCTCCCATTGGTTACAACTACCCTTGGGTGAAAAGGTTTCTCTTCTCTTCTTAACCCTTCTCCAGGGAGCCTATCTATTTGTTCAGCAAATAAGCTCTGTGCTGGGTGCTGGGGCACCTACAAAAACCCCTAAAATAAGTATCTTTTTGATGAATGTGACCATGAAAACGGGGCTGCAAATGGGACGGGAGCATTGGGAGAAGCGTGCAAAGAGCCATTTGTGCCTGACCGACGCCTGTGCCTGAACAACAAGGGGGAGAGAGCCGGGCAGTCATTCCAGAAGAGAAGACCCAGCGTGTGCAAAACCAAAGGGAGGGGGAAAGAGCTGCTTCTTCCTGCTCTCCCAGCCTTTGCGTCCGTCAGCTCAAGTTCTGGGGCAGTCTGATTCTTCCTTCCTCATATGTTCTAGTGATCTGGTGTGGGACTTTTTTTTAACCTAACCTGGTGTTCCATGCTTGTAGCATGTCTTAGGGGAATCAGTTCTTCAGAGGGACTTTCCCGTTTGAGAGTCACCTGAATATCCATTAGCGATTTCCTGTCTACAGCTTGTGGGTTCCAGGAGCACAGCATGTGCTCCTGAAGTACCTGCTGACTGAGGGGACACGGGACCCTTGAGAGTGGAGGATGATGAGAGAACAGTCTTTAAGGACTTATTTTTCTGAAGGCAGACTGTTGCTAGTTACTGAGGAGTCAATGTACTAAAAATGCAAAGGACAGCTTTTGCTGAACCCACCAACTGCGTGTGCACATGTACGCGTGCACTGTGGGCAGGCGCTGCTGGAGGGAAAGCAGTTGATATGAGAATCTGTGTTGAGGAGAAGCAGAGTATCAAATGGACTAAGACTTCCTTCACTGGAGTTCAACACATTTTACACACCTGTGTGACCAATCCTGGGGCAAGAGCTGAACAAGAGGTAGCGGCCGGCCTTTGGAGGGAGAAAGACATACAAACTGATGCCCTGTGGTGAGTGCAGTAATAAACGGTGTCCACAGGAAGCCCTGGGTCTCGAGTGTCTCAGCAGGCCAGTGGAAGGGTGGAGCTGTCCAGATCAGGAGAACAGCAGGGTGCAGGAGAGACATCCGAAGCGGTGAGGTGTGGAGGTGGAACTACAAGCACTTTTCTAAATTAATCACTGCCACTCCACAACTCAGAAATGACTTGGAAACAGGACTCCAAGGGAGGGTGCAGGAAGATACAGGGCCTGGGAAGATTTGAGTTTCAGATTAGTCAAAGAGGGAAGTGAAGCATAGGACAGAAGTGTGTGCCCACCGTGTGCCACATGGTTGATGCTGAGATTCTGAGTTTAGGCCCAACTGCAGCAAGGAAGAGTGCTGTCAGGGTGGCATGGCTTCCCTGAGGAAATTCAAGGGCTTCAAAGTCAACTGGGACCAAGTGTAAAGGGTGTCAGGGACCAGCCCCCAGCCAGAGGGAGCCACACTGTTTCCAGGTGTTCAGCTGACCTGCCCTGAGGAGGCTGCTCAGACCAAGTCTGGGGAATATCCTGTCCACCCACGGGGTCAAAGGTCAAGTAGTATGGGTGTTATAATGATCTATTTCGCTACAGTCACATTCCTAGTATGCTGTGGACTACTAGAAAGCAGGCTTACAGCTTCTCTTTTCTCAGAGCACATCACAGAGATAGACACGGGGCCATATCCAATTAATTCAACAAACCGCACTAAGCATCTACTTTGAGCAGAGCACTGTGCCAGGAATTGGGAAAACAGAAACACTTCAGTCACAGTCTCTGCCTTCAGAAGTCCAGTCTATTATTGCTCCTGGCCTGAGTCAGGCTAAGCAAAAGCCAGCCAGAGTGTGGGAGACAGGCAGAGCTGGGGTAGGGAACGGGAAGAACGGAATTCCGAGCAGAGGGCAACATCAACAAACGCAGGCAGGAGACCAACACAGCATGTGCAGGGAAGCAGAAGCAGCTGGTGTGGCTGGTGGCACCCCTGGTGGGCGCAGTGCAAAGTGGGGGGGCAGCAGGGGTGGGACTTGTATGCTGGCTACAGCAGCAATGGCCACTCAAGGATTTTAAATGGCGGGGGTGGGGGGGTTGTCACAAAGCACACTCCGGCTGGGCACAAGTGATTATATGGAAAGGAAAGGAGGTAGAGAGACCAGCAAGGAGGTGACTGTGTGCTTCAAAGGGCCTGAGGTGGAGCAGTGGTGTTAAGAACAGAGAGGAGAGGCCAAGTTTGAGACATATTTAAGAGGTAGAATTATAGCAATTGATACTTAATGGGCTTTAAGGGGGGAGGGAGGGGAAAAAAAAATCCAAGTTTCTGTTTAGGAGTCCAGGAATGGTGGTACTTTTACAGAGACAGGAACACAGGAGGTGGACAGGTTGGAGATGGGGGGTGGGGGGGGGTGGAGCCTATCTATGAAAGTGTTGGATAGACAGCTGGTTGCCTTTCTGAGGAAGATGGTGGGAAGCAGAGGCTCTGAACTCCCAGGAGGTCTGCCCCATGGGGTAGGCATCCACCTTCACCCCATGACCAAGAGTTCTGGATTCTGGAAGTAAAGCCTTGCTTTCAACGCCAAGGCTCTGGCTTACGGTATGTAGGTTGGTCCTGCTTTGGCTCCAGTGACCCTAGAAGACCAGAGAGGGCATAGGGGCCCAGGATGAGGGGTTGGTGCGTTATCTCCTCCATTTGTAAGGTGGTAACTGTGCACCAGGCTTGCTAGAAGCCCTGCAGCTGGGGATCACACTGATAAATTCACTGTATTACTTTGCACAAATCAATATCCCAGCACTTACCAGGGTTTGATGTGACCGAAATTGGTTTCAGCCAATTCGAGAGGGTAATAAATGGCCATTTATCAAATCAATTCATTCTGCGGCACTTCTCTGGCTGCCCATCATCATGGCACCCCTGGGGTGGCAAGGGCCACCCAGCCAGTTCCTAGCACACATCTGACACTAGTCTAGGGAACCCAGGGAGGCTGCTGATCCAGAGAGTGTCTCAGACTTCACCTGGATGGGTGGCCGAATATTATCTGACCATTATCAGTGTGATTCCTAGCCATGGGGCTTCTAGCAGGTGGGCACATAGTTATTGCCTTATAAATGAAGGTGCTAACTTACCAACCCCACACATAGCCCTGGCTCCAGTAGCCTCTGTCTCTTCTGGGGTCACTGGAGCCATGGCAGGGTTGACCTATACGCCACAGGACCAGGAGTAGGGCCTTCCTGATCTGAGGCACAGTCTGGGTGACAGAATGGAGCTTTGAACAGAAGCACTCAGGGCAGGCATTCTGACAGCCCTTGGGAGATGGGGAGCTGAATCATTTACACCTGCTTGGGTCTACGACAAGGGGACACAGATGCGTGAGGCAGCGGAGAACTGTAGGACTAGGGAGAGAGGCCAGCCTGGGGCTAGGACTAAGGATCAGTCCCAGCTTGAAGGCCTGACCGAAAGAGCACAGTGGCCAACCCTAGATGGTAAACATCTTAAGGACATGGACTAGGTTTTATTCAGGGCTGCCTGGCACACAGTGGGAAGAGCATGTGCTCTACAGTCAGGCAGTCTGGATCTGGCTCTCCAGTACGCAGGGGAGGATGCTGGTGCTCAGAGAAGCTAAGTGAACAGCCTGAATGGCACAGCTGGTAAGTGCTGACCTGCTATTTAAGCCCAGGCCGGTCAAATTCTTTCCATCTCAGTGTCCCCCACTCCACCCACTCCTACTTCTGGGAGCTACATATCCTATGGGCTTGAGAAGCTGGTGAGAAGCAGGAGGACAGAGGAGCAGGAAGCCTGCTGGGAAAGGGCTGTGTAAGAAGCAGAGGAAAAACACTATGATGGCAGAGGCAGTTCTGGCCCAAATGGACAGGAGACTCCAGCAGGAGATGCTGTCTTAGGTCTCTGCCCAAGTAATCTATCTCTCCTGAAGGCTACTCCCTCTCTCTCCAACCCCTGAGAACTCCCAGGGACTCCCCTCCCTCCACTTCACACTCGGGGAGGTTTCCACCTCCAAGGCAGTGGCTGAGGGTGGACGTCTATATCTAGACCTGAAGGGGCAGCTTGGTGTGGTTTGGGACTGAGTAGTTGGGCCTTATACATTAAAAAAAGCTTTCCCTGGCTCCTGTGTGTGCCAGGAGGCAGCTGGCTGATCTCTTGCTGGTGAGAGAGCTCTGGTCATTGGGCTACTTTTATCTGTTGATGGGGTCAAGCCCTTGATGAGGGGCCCACAGCTGTCACATGAGTCCCGCTGGTGTATGTGAGGATGATGAAGATCAGGCTGGGCTCTGTGTATCACAGGGACAACCAACTTCATTTTCCAATTATTCCTCTAATTGGTTTTCTAGGGCTGAAAACGCCACTCCGGAATATCCCAGAGGGGCACCACAATTTCAGCCTGATGTCTCCTTCATCCAGGAGCAGAACCTGTTGTTGTCCTTGGCAGTCGCTGAACTGCATCTGGTACAACCAAATGTTGGGGGAGGAGAGGTAAGCAGCACGTGAGGGGGACTGACCGAGACAAGATGGAGGTTTTTAGATTTCAGCTGAGCAGCCACATCACTTGCAGGGCCTGTTAAAACATGGGTTGCTGGGCTCCATCCCCAGTTTCTGATTCCACAGGTCTGGGGTGTGGCCTGAGCTCTGCATGTCTAACTAGGTCCCAGAGGACCGTGATGAGATGGTCCACGGACCATGCTTTGCGAACCACTACCTTGGGGGACATCCCATTCTCCAAACCAGACGTGGGTTCCTCTGCCCTTGCAATGTCTGTCTGAGGTCACCCTGAGGGAGTCATGCACCTGGGTCAGTGGGGGTTGGCACGGGTAGGAGGGGCATTAGGTTACTGGTTATACCGGCAGGTAGTATGGCTCCCAGGGATCAAAGTATGGGACCTAAGAGCTTCTGGGGTGGAGAAGAAGGCACTCAGAACTTGTTCAGGATGTTTTATCTAAAATTGAGTCAGTGGCAGAAGACAGGAGTTCTAGTTCTGGCTCAGCTGCTACATTACTTGTTAAGGACAAGCTCCTGTTTCTCTCTGGGTCTCAGTTTCCCTACCTGAAAAGTGGGGACGTGGAAAACAGTGGACCAGCTAAAGGCCAGAGTTAAATTGTAAATATGGGAAAAGCAGCCTTTAGCAAGTATTTAAGTGCTGTGTCTCAGCTTCCTCATCTGTAAAATGGAGATTCAATGGCACCAAACTCACAGGGCTGCTACAAAGATTAAATGATAGAACATATGCAAAGAGCTTTTCCTAATGCCTAATAGAAAGTGCTCCACAGATGTTGTAATACTATTAGCCACCTCCCCAGCAGGTGAGTGACAGCAGGACGTACAGTTCGTCGCAGCAGACCGTGCGCTCCCCTGACCTTTTTGGTGCTGGTTAGCATCTCACATACTCACCTGCACCCACTGTAGCGATGGCATTCTCCTGGCCAATGATGTGCTCCTTCAGCCGCTGCTCCAGTGGAAATCGGCGCCGCTCCTCAGCTTCACGCTTCCGCTGCTTCTCCTGGTACTGTGGGGAGAGAGCGAAGGTGGCTTAGGAGTGCCAGGCCCAACGGGATCCTAGTTCCATTCTATCCCCCATCTTGAAAGAGAGATCTGGCTCTCCACGGCCATGATGCACAGCTCTGGCTCATGACCGCTGCAGGCCCAGTCCTTTCTCTGTCCTCTCGTTCTACCCCTCACCCCATCTCCTTACCTCAGATGGCCACTGTCCGGGCTCCTGGCTCATCCTGCTAGTAAAGTAAGTACTACTGTTAAATTAACCCTTGACTGTAAAGTCTGACAGAAGACCTGAGTTTGAATCCCAGTTATATCACTTATAAAATGTACTTATCACCTGGAGCAAGTTACTTTACCTCAGTTTTACCTATTAATCAGGGATTAAATATGATGCTCTATATAATGTGTCCAGTATTGTGGCTGGCATGCAGAAAGTGCTTAACAAATATAGGTTCCTTTCCCTTTCCACTTATCCTCTTGAAAACCTTCTTGGCTTTCAACCAGAGCCATGAACACCCTCCACTTCAATGACACTGCATCTCAATTAAACACGATTATTCAGCAATTGCTATGTGCTGAGCCCTGTGCACACCATGGTGGAAAGGTGGGGTAGGGAGAAGGAAGAGAACTATGCTCTGCCTCCTGGGAGGTGCCAGTGATGCTGAGTGCCTGGCATGTGCTGGCCCTGCGTGTGGGCCGCTCCGTAAAGGCAGAAGCACTTCAGCTTGGTCGCACCATGAGGAAGGAGAGAGCCAGGCCTTGACATCAGGGAGCTCAAAGTCAGGCAGGGGAAGTGAGGCAGGGTCTGTGCACAAATATTTTTCAGGCAGAATCGGCCATTTTCCTCACAGTTCCAAAGCATGCATGTCCGTTTCTAGCCCATTTCTATCACTACCCACCCACCCCACAAAACTCTGAACTACTTGAAAACAATTTTGTTGCATGTTTATGAAAGTGTACTCTACAAGCTCCTTGAGGGCAGGCACTGTTTTTTCCTCGCTGCTATTTCTAGCACAGTAGAGGCACTGGTGAAAATGTCTGCAAAAATGAATGGGATGATGGATAGAAAAAGGAATTAACAGCTAGAGTGGACGGTGCAGGAGTCCAGAGAAGGAAAGGGTACATAGCGTGTGGAACATGTTGGGGGTGCTTTCTGAGAGACAGGAGGCTTGAAGAAGCTGGAGTACTAGGCCAGGTGGAAGTCGTGCGACTATTTGTAGACCAGGCAGGGAGGGGTAAATGCATGGGCCCCATGAGAAAGCACTTAACAGAAGCCACGGGAGAGGGGCAGAGAGCAGGTGTTGGGGTGGAGAATTCAGGAGGCTGCGTTCCCCTCAGACCCCTAAAGTACTGGCAGATTTCCAGAAAGCAAGCTGCCAAGGTAAGGCCCTGTCACGAAAGTTGTGGCTGCAGATTGCTCTTGTGGGCGAGTGGATGAAAAATACCTGCTGGTCGGGCAGTGTTTTCCTGTTACAGTAGTGACCTTGACAGAAGTTAAAAAAAATAAATAGCAAACAATCCAATTTCGGTTGTTGCTATCAGTCTGTAACTGAAAGCTCCCATCAGTCCTGGGGTTTCATATGGAGCAATAATTCGGCGCCAATCCCAGCGGAGTGACGCTTGCCGGCTGGAATCCAGAGTGTCACTGTGCAGCTCCCTCAGGCGCCACATACATCACCTGGCTCTGACGACTCCAGTCATATATCTGCCTCCTCCTCCTCCCTGCCCACCCGGCCCCTCTCAGCACTCGGGTCCACTCGGCTGGAAGGCTGATGGTGAGATGCACACAGACCGGCTGGTACAGCCCTGGCTAGCGGCCTGGCCGGCTTGCAGTCAGGCGGACCATGGAGGAGTTCGAAGCGATGAAAGCTGCCTCCAATGGTTTGTTAGGCCTCTTTCCTCACTTCCCCTCAGTGACGGGCATTTCCACCTTTAGGCCTTTTGCTCACACTGCTCCCTCACCACAAAAGTCGCCTCCATTCCCACCCATCCTTAGTGCCTTGGTGATCTCCACTTCAATACTACATTGTCTAAGAAGCCTGCTGTAAGGCTTTGCGCCTGGCCCTGTGGAGCACTTATTTGACTGCCTGTTTATCTCTCCTTACTAGGCCATAAAGTCCTTAGTGACAAAGGCTGTATGTTTTTTCACCTCTGTAGCTCCAGCACCTAGCAAGGCCTGGCTCATGGAAGAAGTCAACACATGCTGCCAGCTGAAGGGGGTAACTACCATTTGTGGACTAGCTGCTGTGCTCCAGGCACTGTACTCAGCATTTTGTACATAGCATCATATTTAATTCTCACAGCTGTCCCCATCTGAAGTTTGGGGCAAGGTGTGTGGTGAAAAGAGGAAGCTTTGCTCCAACAGACCTGAATTCAAACCTCCCGTCATCTACCGACTAGCTAGCTGACCCTGGGGAATTTAATTCACCTCCTTGAATTTCAGTTCCCTCATCTCTAACATGAGGATGGTTCTGGTATCTACCTTGCAGGATCCTTGTGGGATGCCGGTGGGGATTAAATGAGATAATGCATACAAAGCACTCGGCAGTCTCTGGTGCACAGTGAATGGGTATGTAGAAGTGGTACGTGAGAGACTCAAGTGGAAAGCATGGTACCTGGCCCTTGGGAGGCCTCTACGCTAATTTAATCTGCATGAAGCTCCGTACATAAAAAGAAGAGGTGCCCTGGCTCAAGCAGAAGCCAAAAGCCAAGTCCGCTGGGATGCCCCCACTGCCCCAGAAGTGGCCCCCGACTCCTTCCCCTAGGAACACAGCAGGGTACAGTCCCAACACCAACTGGGCTCTACTGTATGTCCTTATATGGTACAGAATTGTGCCTCTAGGTGCTTTCCACCCACTGCTCTGTGGAGCCTCACAGAACATATCTTTTTCCTCTGCTGCAGGCCAAGCCTAATATGACTTTCCCTCACCCTTTGCTGATTTGGGTACAATCACCATGGCCTCCTTGTTTACTCCAGGGAAACATTTCTATGTCCTGTAATTCTTCTTCAGTGTCATGGTTTTAGGGTGTCTTAGAATTCCAGCTATTTTCTTGGGCAAGGGGAAAGGGTCCTTGACTTCTGGGGGGTGAGGGTAGGGAAAGGTTACATCTTGATCTGGCTGGTTTCTCAGGACTTTCTAGATATTCCTGGGAAAGATTTAACCTATGGCCTAGATCTGAGCATGTCCTGATTCTCTACTGGCTTGGAGAATGGCATATCTATTCAGAAAAACTTCTGAAAATGCATCGGAATTTTAGACAAAAATGTACAGGATTCTGGAATTAAACCACGTAGAAGATTACTGCTTCATGCTCTTTTCCTAATGCTTAGCAGACTTTGTAAAAAAAAAAAAAAGTTGAATTAATTACTTTTTAAGGCATGAACTATGAGCCCAGGCTTGTGAAACACTAGCCAGTGGAAGAACCTAGGAAAGGAAAGTACTTGGTCTGTATATACTCTCCTTGGGAAAGAAGAGAGAGGAGAATGGGAGAATGCACTTGGGAAGGACTCCATAGATGTGGGCTACTACTGTTCCTGGCTTTTTGAGGAGATGGGAAAGAAGCTACAGGGACTAAGGTCAAGACCGTGCTTTTACAGGGTTCCACTAGAGAAGATAAGCAGGTAACCCACCCTACAGGAGTAGAGGGTACTAGCCTGAGAGGCACTAGGAAGAAGCCACCCAGGACAGCAGGAGTGGGGGAGTGATCTTCTTAATAAAAGCCATATGCAATTAGCTTCAGAAGCCCTCACCTGGAGCCAGCAGCAACCAGCTCCCTATGTTACATCTTGGCTGGATAATCGCGGCCACTGGTTTCCATCACTCTTGATTTAATATGGCACCCCTCCTGGCTGTGAGTGCATTTACAGGAAAGTGCTGGGAGGCCAAGGCAAAGCCTAGTTGGGCTCACTTAACTACCCTAGTGGGTAGCTGGACTGAGTGCATCTGCAGGGGAGGGTTACAGGGAGAAGGGTATGTCAGCCACCATTACTGTTGGGCATTTCTCAGGGAGCAGGTCTGATAATGAACCTGGCAGTGTGTTCACTGAGAGGGTAGCTGGGGTAGGGGTGGTGGGCGTAATGAGACTCTGGGCAAGAATGGGATAGGTATGAGGAGGAAGAGAAGAGGCCAAACTGCAGTTTGCCTCTCATGGGAGTTCAGGGCCACAGAGCCTACTGACTGCCCACAGACAGACTCAGATACGCCCCACCCTCCTGATTCCAACCCCAACTCACATCACAGGCAGGGCTTCAACCATGCCCTGAAGCTGGGGATGACAGAGACAGAGCTGGGTAGGGAGGCCAACAAAGGGGACCAGGGGGCAACAGATGAGATGGGGGGCATGTGATGAAATGAAACCTGAGTGGGGGGAATGATGACAACAGGAGCCCAGGGGATGCAGAACAGATGGGAGAGGAGACCAGGTGATGAGCGAGGCACCCAAGGGACTTGAAAGTTTCTTGAGCCCCAGCTGCTGTAGCTCAGTTGGTTGGGCATCGTCCCACAAACTGAAAGGTCACTGATTTGATTCCTGGTCAGGGCATATGCCTGGGTTGGGAGTTCAGTCCCCGGTTGGGGGTGCATGTGAGAGGGAACCAGCTGATGTTTCTCTCTCATATCGATGTTTCTCTCCCTCTCTTTCGCCCTCCCTTCCCCTCTCTTTAAAAAAAGAAAGGAAGTCTCTTGAATGAGCTCATAAAGTACACATTTCTGTAGAGGAAGGCTGGGCACAGGGCAGGCATCCGTCCCATCAGCCCAGTGACCACTATGTCAGCATCCTGGATTCCACATAAATCGGGTCATGTCACTCCTCTGCAAATAGCTGGGTTGATCCAGAGACAAGACTGCCGAGAGATGGCTAAGAAGGGCGAGCAGAGGCTGAAGTGAGAAAATGAGTTGTGTTCTCCTTAGTGCATCAGATCAGAAGGCACCTGATGCTACTGCATCCTGTAACTGGTGATGTTAACTTTGATGACTTGGTCAAGGTGGTCTGGGCCAGGTTTCTCCACTATCATTTTCCCTTTGTAATTAATAAGTATCTTGTGGGGTGAGACTCGGACTATGTGAATATCCTGTTACTCCTCAAACTTCCATTCACTGTTTTTAGCCTCCATTGGTGAGTCTTGCTTGATTTGGGACCAGCTGTTCTAATCCTCACAACCTTATGAAGTGCAGAGTATCTCATCCTTCAATATACAAGAGAGAATGTAAATTATAGCAAGGTTCTACTGGTAGCAAGTAATAGAGACAGACACTAATCCTTATAGTTTGGTTCCAGGGCCTACACTTTCCACCCTGGAAATGAGACCTGCTCCCTGCCTTCAGGGAGTTCAGAGTCTATTTAGGGATACAAGACTTAAAACACAAATTTCATATCTTTACTTGTAGCACAAGTAAATGAATTTCTACTAATGAATTTAGTAGAAATAAACACCAGAGGGTGTTCTTGCCAGAAATGTATAATCTGAGTTGAATTATAAGGAAACATTAGACCAACCCAAATTGAGGGTCAGTCTACAAAATAATCAGTTTGTACTTATTAGGATGTCAAGGTAGCATTAATATGATGCTCTGATTGAGGATTGTATTGAGGTTATATAAGAAAATGTTCTTGTTTTGTGGGAAATTCATATAAGTATTGCGAGATGAAGGGGCACAATAGGTATAACTTACTTGCAAATGATTCAGAAAAAGTATATCTTTATATATGGAATTTATGCATATGTAAGTGATAGAGCAAGTGTGATAAAATGTTAAAGACTGGTGATCTGGATGAAGGGTTTATAGGAATTCAGTGTACTATTTGTTGAAATTATGTAAAAATGAAATTAAAACGAGTCAGAACAATTCTCACCCTTGGGGGATGGGGAGTGCTGGAAGGGAGGATGAAGTAGGCTTCTGAGAGTGTGTAACTGCCTCTTTCTTGGGCAGGTGTATTTAGTTTGTGAAACTACCCTGAGCGGTACACCTATAATGTGTGTGCCTTGTATAAATATATTTCAATAAAAAGTTTTCAAGAAGTTAAAACAAAAGACAATGCAAAAAACTGTCCCCATAAAGCACAGAGCACTGTGATGCAGGCCAGACAGCGTTTCCACATCCCCAGGGCCAAGCACAGGGCGCGGCACCGGCACTCACAAGGAGACGGGCAACAGGGGAGAGGCTGGGCAGGGAAGGGAGGGGTCTCTCCTTACCCTAAACCAGAAGGAACATAACCATCCTACCCTCCTGCAAGCCTCACCCCTTCCCTCCTGGAAAGCTTCCTTTAGCTCTGGTGGGAGCACCCAGGCTTGCAGCCTTGAATGGGGGCCCAGGGGAGTACTGCATCCCCAGCTACCCCTGAAGCAAATGAAAAAATATAGAGATAGGAAATGTGCTTGTGATTCTGTCACTGGGATATGCAAATAAAATATATATGATAGGTCTATCTGCCTAATATTCCTGCCAATTCATTCTCTGGGTGTGATTAAAATGAGCAATAAATTCCTCGTGAGTCTCGGTGGAGTGAGGATCTGGGAGTGGAGACGTGGGTTGGCACCAGCACGTCCCCCTCAGCTGAATATTCATCATGGAATAGCTCTCCATATTTTTGTTTTATCTGCCATCATGTGCACAGAGATATATTTCTACTTCTCCTTCGTCACTTAGTTAAGACAGGAAAACGGTATAAGCTTTAAGTATTAAACCCTTCATCTAGGGAAATCCTTCAAAGTAAGACCACAAGCTACCTTCTCCATGAAGCCTGACCTGGTCATTCTGCCTGGAGGAGATCCATGCTTTCTTGGAGCCCCACAAACTCCTTGTAGACCCTCCCCTAAAGCATAAGCCAGTCTGTGGGTATCAAAGCTGGGAGTGCCTGCCTCTCCCCATCCTCCTCTCCCAGATGGCCAGCTCAGGGGACAGGAGCTGAACTTCATCCACCTCTGGATCTTCTTGGGGGCCCCAAGGAGGCTTCTCTACACAGAATGCTGAGAGAACTGAGTAAACCAATAGTGAGGAAAAACTCATTTAGGTCAATTAAAGTGACAGAGATTTTAGATAAATAACGCCTTTTAAAAGGCAGAATGAAATAAAAAATTAGATTAATGGATAATTTTAAAATAGGAAAATCTCAAGAAATAACATTAAGTGAAAAGAAAAAAAAAAAAAAAAAAAAAAAAAAAAAAAAAAAAAAAAAAAAAAAAAAAAAAAAAAGCAGATTCCAAATAAGGACCTAGGATCGTAACTCAAAAACCTTGAGAGCCAAGTAGGAAATATAAATACCTGACAGGCAAGCGCACACAATAGGGCATGGGAAAGCCTGTGGCTAGAAAGCCCATGTTCTAACCTCTAAAGCATTACGTTCACATTTTTAGAAATTCTGGGTTGGCAAAATAAAACATGGCTGCCAGTTTGAGATCTTTGCCTTGGAATACAAGTATACAGTGAACTATCGACCAGGTTTTAAAAAGGTCGTCTATGGAAATATATGTAGATATGATCCAGAAAAGGTAAACACAGTATCATAAGAGGAAATCTCTGATTTATATCTCAATAGTTACTTATAACAACTCGATTTCTGGAAGTCACCTGAATTCCTTCAGCGCTAGATTCCCATCTGTAAAATGGCAAAAGAACTGCTTCATAGGTTTGTTATAGGACTAGAAAAAATATATATTAGAGCACTTGGCATAGTGCCTGAATACACTAGATACATGGTACCTACTATTATTATAAATAATTAAAAATATTAAGAGGAATTATGTATAGGTATAAAGGCTAGTATGCTTTCAATTGAGATTCTTCTAGTTGACATCTCTTCCAAGAAGTTTTCCTTGATCTCTCCAGCAGGATGTGAAGCCACTTCAGGGTTTTCACAGTTCCAGGGCTTCCCTGGGACTGATGACTCAGTGGTGACATAGTTCACCTACCTGTCTCCTTGTCAGACTGTGATCTGCTTCAATGTTTCACCAGCTGTTTTCTTCCCACACAGCCCAGAGGCTAGCACACAGATGTCATTTATAAATATGTACTGAATTATTTAATTCTCTTATCTTACTTTCCTAATTTTCTATGATAGGACAGATCACTTTTACAATCAAAATTTTCTTTAATGAGCACATCTTTGACTACAGAGTGGTAGGTGAAGGTGGAAGAGGCTGAGCTGGGTGGCAGAGGATGCCGGACAGACAGAAGAGGAGTAAAATAAGATCCGAGCAGTGCTAACCTATGTCTAGACAAAGAGCCAGGAGATGAGGTCTCAGGCTGGAGCCTCTGCACCCTCCAGGCCTGAGTCATTATGTTACAAACAGAGGGCCTGAATGCAGGAGCAGCTGCTGCTCACTTTCTGGCAGAGGGAGACAGAAACCAGGTCTAAAGCAGTGCTCTTCAGAAACTCTGCCTCACAATTTTGAAGAGGTAGCTCTGCAGCTTGGAGGAGAATAACAGAGCAGAAAGAATGGGTGACTACACAGAAGCTAAGCAAATGGAAGACAATGTTGCTGACATCGAGGGAGAGCTGGGGGGCAGTTCAGCTGGTTAAAATCCGATGGGATGGCAGAGTGATCAGGTGCAGATGCTCAGAAGACAGCTAGACACTCCAGATGTAGGAAATCCAGACCAGATGAAGGGACAAAAGAGAAACAGCCTTCCAGTTGAGAAGCTACAGGAGCCCTGGGCCGACTCTACATTGTTGTCTAGCCTCTACAGGCAGCCCCTTGCACTGTATGACAGCTCTGTTAGGGAGCTCCTCCTTGCATCTGCCACCCTTAAGCTTGGCTCTGTCCTAACTTTGCCACTGAATGAATCTCCTCCCTTCCCACTCACAGCCATTCCTGTGCCTATGTGCAGTTTCTCCTCTCTGGGCCAGATCACCCTATTGCCTTCAGCCTTTCCTCAGGGAACAGTTCCTCCTGTCCCCTTACTACCCTCCTCTGCACAGATTCTAAGAGCTCAGTCTACTCAGAAGGTAGTGTCTGCAATTGCCCTCTGTGGTCCAGAAGGGTCTGACTGGCACAGAGGAATGCAACTGCCATTTCTTACCTTGGGACAGAAGCCTTGTGGCCTACATCAAGCCATTTTTTTTGGCAGCCAAATTTTGTTAAGGGTCCCTTGGCAGCCCTAACCCTCCCCCTGTGCTGGCACTAAAAGGCCTGTTATTTTGTTTTACATGACAAGAGTCAGTCCTAAGTCACATTACCTGACAGACCATTTATACTCTTGGCCAAGTGCAGTGCTGGCTTTCAGAAGACAGTAATTAGGCCTGAAAAGGGAGAGGATGCCTGGGATACAGTCCTGAGGTTATCTGAAATGTGCTTAGGGATTTCCTTAAGGCCCCTGGGAAAGCTGACCTGACTTCCAGGGCTGCTCCTAGGGGTGGAAAATCTGAATAAGAAGGAAGCATTTGCTCTGTGCAGTTTTTGCTCTTCGCTGCTTCCAAGTGCCCCTTGGAATGTGCTATAAAAGCCAGTCCACCTTTCTAACTCCTCCCCTTCTCTGGAGGGAACACTGCAAGATGGTTACTGAGGATCCCAAGGAGACAAACTGTAGTTAATGCTGGCTCCCAGATAATTCCAGTTCTTCCCCTTTTAGATACATTCAGCAACATTCCACAGGGTGGCTGCTCTGCACTCAGGTCCTGGAGTGCCTGTGATGAGCAGAGCACCCCGCACCCAACCCCCAACCCCCACTGACCCACAATGAACATGCAGCATGACTCAAAGATAAACCTTTGTTGTTCTAGACAACTGAAATTCGGGGTTGTTACAACAGCATAAAACAATTATCCTGACTGATACACAGACAACTATATGCTTAATGGAACCCCAGAAACCATTTAGTCCAGTGTTTTCACTTCACAGAGGTAAACCGAACTTCAATAAGGGAAAGTGCTAGTCCAAGGTCACCCAGTGGTGGAGCTGGGATCACAACCCTCATCCTGTCTGTCTCAGTCCAGCGACCTCAGTGTTCTTACTCAAGACACAGAATATTTGCCACTAGGTGGGACCTGTTACACTGAATCACCTCAGGGAACTTCAGCCAACTTGCCCACAAGAGACCCCACGATGCAGGAAAGAGCATAAGACAGTGGCAGAATCAGTCTATTAGTTTCAGTTTTTATGCTAACTTACTCTGGGACCAAAGGCAAGACACATCACACCCCTGGCTCCAACTTCCCTAGAAGTAAAATAAGTCATTTGATTTCAGAAATTTAAAATGTTTGCCGCACAGCAGAGGCTCCATGGAGGCTGTTCAGGAGGGAATGGACAAGCCAGGGAAGTAATAGGTCCATCTCTCCTTCAACCAGAACAGCTCTATTTCCCTCTGATTATTTGGTTTGGCTTTGGTATGATTTACCATCACTGGACTTGATGATTTCTGAGGTCCCTGCCAGCTCTGAGATTTGTGATTCTAATTCTTGGATTCTGCCAAGTAGTTCCTGAGTTACAGTTCAGTGGCTGGGAGGAACAGAAGACAGTCCTGTTTTTAGGGAGTTCAAAAGTCTGGGTGAGAAGATCAAATTAAGATGAAGATTCTGGGGGGTGGGAGCAGCTCAGACTGTATACCAGGTTCTATGGAGTGTGTGTGGAGAGGAGGGGTCAGGGAATGGTTCTAGAGGAGTGGTGACAGGCAAGGATGACTTGATGAGGCTACAGAATGAATTCACGAGGCTTTAGAAAATAGCATTTGGGCTAAAGATTTTGTCTCACCAACCTCCCTCCTATGAAGAGGAGCTTTCTGATCCATCACCTCAAAAATTAAAATTGAAGATTAATCCTCAGAAGCAAAAAGTGACCCAGGATTCTTCCTGTTCATGACAGGAAGTGTCCTATTCTTGATGAGACTGGGGGTTAGATTTCTTTTAAACAGACAATAATAACCTAAGAGGAAGTGTGAAACCTGACATAATTTAATGAATGAAAGATTAAATGCCTCATGGAGGGCCCACAGGCCTTTCCTTTCTGAGACTTACCTTGGTCTCAGAAGTCCTTAGAAGCTTCCTCACTTCCCCTTCTCGTGCATAATCCAAGGCTGTGTGTCCCATCTCATTCCTCAGTAGGGGATTGGCTCCTGGCAGGAGGAGGAGAAAGAGAGGACATCAGAGGTTCTGTAATCAGTGGGACCTCAGAGGAGCTTGAACCCTGGTTTTAGTGTTAGGAATGCCCCTGGAAATGCAGAGCAACAAAAACCTAAGAGACAGTAGAATGGTACAAAAAACATGTCTAGCTACTTGAAAGGAGAGGTATTAGTCCTCTCTAACAGAGGTCAGAGTACTGTGGCTCTCACATGTGCAGAAACACACCATACATACTATCATACACACAGATGTGTTACACACACAGGTGTGCTCTACACAAATACACACAGCTGAACATGCTAACAAATGTACCAAACACAGAAATTAATATACCCCAACACCAATGCATTAGTTATTAAGATACTCCTGTTATCCAACTCATTTGCATACAGATGAACATTCATTTATAAAAATCATATAAAGAAGGGCTCCTTACTAAGCAAAGAATGTCCCAAATAACAATGTAAAGGCCCCCTTCTTTCTGCCCCTCTCTCCTAATGCTTTTTTCTCTCTGGCATTTCCTGCCTGCCAGAGCCAGCTGAGACCTCCCCAGCAACCTGGCTGTCCCAGTGGCAGCTGGAGGATGTTACTGATGCTGCTTGGTGGGTGTGTGCATGTGGGCAGGCTTTCCTCCACTGACTAGGTTCCTGTGATTTGAAGACAAAGAACTTTAAGAAGTTCTTTGAGAACTTCTCAAAAAGAGAAGGGGCCATGCATCTACTTTCTTCCCTTCTTTAAATGCCAGCAGCTGAGCCGGTATAAAGTGCTCACTGTGTGCAAAGACTTGGCAGATATGGAGGAAAGTCTACTCTGACCCCCATGCTGTCAGACTCTCTTTTCCAAAGTCCAGATCTTAGTGCTTCACTCTCCTCTTCAAAAGCTGTCCATTTCAGCCCTGACTGGTGTGGCTCAGTGGGTTGGGTAGTATTCCGCAAACTGAAAGGTCACCTGTTCGATTCCCAGTTAGGGCAGATGCCTGGTTTGAAGGCCAGGTCCTTGGTTGTGGGGGTGTGAGCGGCAACTGATTGATGTTTCTCTAGTGCACATCAATGTTTTTCTCCTTCTTTCTCCCTCCCTTCCCATCTCTTTAGAATTAAAGTCTTTAAAAAAGAGCAACCCCCACCCCCCAAAAAACTGTCCATTCCATTCAATTTGGCAAACCTTAAATGAGTGGGGCTTGAGGACACAGAAGACTCAGACCTGGCCCTGATCCAAAGGCACTTCTCTCAAAGCAGGAAGAGAGAAATGTAAGAAGAAAGCTGTGTCTTGAACACAGTAGATGGTCAAGAATTATGTATTAAATGGAACATCCCTTGATCTTTCTGGCTAGGGAAGTGTTGTCTAGAAGTAAAGAAAGGTTAAGACTCAGTCTCTGCCCTAAGGATGTAACTGGCTGGCTGGGGACACTAAACACACAGACGAGGCTGTGTCAGTGTGTCCAGCCACTGTTCGTTGATGGATAGTGAAAATCAGCATTTCTCAATTCCAGACTGTGGAAACATTTATATCATGATATAAAACCATTCCTACAGAAGCTCTCTGCTTCTCGAAGGCCTTTAAACTTAGCAACAATAGCCAGCATTTATTAAGCATTTACATGTGGTTGTCTGTCTGGGCTGTGGAGGAAGAGTTGTGGGAGGAGGGGAAAGGGGCAGATGGCAGAAGTAGGATCCAGGCCAAGGAAACTTATTATTAATTAAAAAAATCATACTTTTATATACAATCCAATTTTATAGTAGGAATTTCCTACAAAGTATTAATATATATACTTTTAAATAGATACAATTCATATACCTTTTAAAGTACACAATTTAACCCTGACTGGTGTGGCTCAGTGGATTGAGTGCTGGCCTGCAAACCTAAAGGTTGCTGGTTCAATTCCCCCTCAGGGCACAGGCCTGGGTTGAGGGCCAGGTCCCCAGTTGCACGTGCTAGAGGTAACCCCCATGATCAATGTATCTCTCACACACTGATGTTTCTCTCCCTCTCTCCCTCCCACCCCCCCTCTCTAAAAGTAAATAAATAAAATTAAAAACAAAGTATACAATTCAGTGGTTTTATATATATTTACAAAGTTGTAAAACCATTACTATATCTAATTCCAAATCATGTTCATTATCTCAAAAATAAACCTGGCCGGGCAGCTCAGTTGATTAGAGTGTCATCCCGATACACCAGGGTAGCAGGTATGATCCTGGGTCAGGGCATGTACAAGAATTAACCAATGAAGGCATAATTAAATGGAACAACAAATTAATGTTTTCTCTATCAAAAAAAAAAAAAAAAGAAAGAAACCCCACAACTATCACAGACCACCCTCTCCCCATTCCCTCCAACCCCTCCAACCATCATCTATTTTCTGTTTCTATAGATTTGCCTCTAGTTGACAAGTAAGTGGAATCACATAATGTGTGGCCTTTCATGTCTGGCTTCTTTCACTTAACATAATGTTTTCAAGGTTCATTCATATTGTAGCATGTGTTATTCATGCAACCACATGAATGCAGCTTATACTTCATTTCTTTTTATTCCTGAATAATATTCCACTGTGTGGATGTACCACATTTTGTTTATCCATTCATCAGCTGATGGGCATTTGGATTGCTTCCCCCTTGTAGCCGTTATGATGCTATGAACATCTGTGTACAAGTCTTTACGTGGTGATAATACCCATTGGTATTTACTAAGCACTTACTCTATGCCAGGCACTGTGCTCTGTACTTTATATACATTGCATCGTTTAAGTCTAACAACCATCCTGAGAGCTAAGAATTAAAGTTCCCATGCTATAGACATGGAAATTGGGTGCAGAGAAGTGAAATAAGTAGCCCAAAGTCACAAAGCTGGTTCTTTCCTTGGACCAGTAGTCAAACCCACCCCAGGTTTTCTGAACTCCAATTTTCTACACTCCCGTCAGGGTGGCCATGACACATCCTTGCTGAAAAATCCTTCGGTGGCTTTTCTTTGCATAGAGGATGAAGTACAACCTTCCTAGTGGGGAGGGTGTCTTTAGCAGCCTCAAGGGGAGCTCTGTCCACAGATACAGGCTGGAGTAGAAGGGTGATCAGGAAGAGACCTCTAAAAGGGAAAAACAAGAGGAACAAAGAGAAGAAGAGAAATGGAATAAGGAAGAGAGTAAAGATGGGAAAGACAAGGGGAGGGAGGAGAGAAAGACAAGGTGAGAGAGAAAGAGGAGAACTGAGAGTGAGACTAACCACTTTAAACAAGTGCTGTCAGTGATCTATATTTGCTTACAGAATGAAAAATGTGTGCCATAAACATTGGCCACTGAGTAATTTCTGGTAGGAGTTGTGTCACTTCTTATAAAGAATGGGATGGGGACAGGTAGGACATCTCTGCACCTGGGCCAGCCAGCACAGGGATGCCTTTTAAAGCAGCGCTGGGGCTGTCGCCAGCCCAGGAGGCTCTTAGGCCTCACCCCAGCTGCTTCTGAGGGAGGAAGCCAGTAGAGATCCCCAAGGTTCTGGAGCCTCAGGGTAGCGTCTACCCCACTTTAGGAAGGCTGAGGCAGGGGCACCACGAATAATGTCCATTTGATATGAGCCCCCAGCCCCCACACCCTTGCTCTGATGCTCTGACTTGACTAATTGCTGTAATAATTGATAGAACCTGACTTCTACAACTGATCGATTTCACCTTCACGACCAACGGCCACAAACCATTACACTCCAATAAATAACCACGTTGGGCCTCACCCGCCTGCCCTCTCCGGGGGCATCAGGATGGCCCGTGCCCCAGCCTGACCTTCCCTTGCCTCCCACCCAGGGCCCCTCCAGGCCAAGCAGCTGGTCTAGAGGGTCAGACCTCTGGGAGCAAGCGAGAGGGCTGGATGGAGGTGGGGAGTGCTAATCGCAGGCCATCCGTCACCTCCCACTGGCTGTCGGGGGCGGGGGCCAACACCTGGAGCACCGCAGGCAGTATAGTGCAGGACCCCTCCCCTCCTCTCCCTGCTCCAGATTAGTGTGTCCCAGCTTATAATATTTGATAAATAGCAGACTGGCTTCCTGGCAGCACTGCTGCGGCTGCGCCTGCCCGCTACAGCTGTGGAAGGTCACTCATTGGGGAAATATGTTTCTGTCAGTGGTATTGAAAAAAGTTTAGTGGAGTGACAGGCCTCAATTTTTCAAATTTTATTAACTCCATCCTCTTAACCATTTGTCTTGAATTCCTTCAGATTCTGGGGGATCTGTCAATAGGGCTTGGGTCAGGAAGGTAGGGTTGGGGGTGGGTGGTCAAGGGCTGGTCCTAACTGGTAGGGTGACTGGCTTGGGTCTCATCACCCAAAGCAGGGTGAGAGTGGAAACGTGTTGGTGAGCGGGAAGGCCTGGCCCACTGGGTCCAGGAAGCCCACTGTTCTTCTATGGCCCAGCATCTGACTTTGATTTGACACAATCATAGACTTTCTGAGAGGGAAAGACTTTAATAGTGAGCTCTCCCAACTCCCTAAGAAGTGACTACCCTCTACTACATCCAGAACAGGTGGTCACCCTGGCTTTCCTGAACACGCCCAGAACCCAGTCCCAATCTCATGGCCCTTCAAGGGGTTTCCCCCACTAAACTAAGGGGAGACCCTTTTCATTTGAGGCCGAACCTCTCTCTCCAACCCCATTCCCACCTTAGTCTTCCTGCAAATACCTGTTCGTTCATCTTTTAAGACCCAGTTCAGGCTTCTCCTCCAGGAAAGCTTCCTTGTTTTCCTCCCACCCTGGTTTGGTACCATCCTTTGTGCTCCCATAGCCCTTCAGTTTCTATCTTACTGCACTAATCATGTCGCATTAAAACAGTCTGCCTCCAACCAAGACTTAAGAGCTCTTAAAAGCTAGGGACCATGCCTGATCCACCGCTATGTCCTTGCTACCCAGCACAGGGCCTGGCACATAACAGGACTTCAATAACATTTACCAAACCAAAGGACTTTTTATAGGTGTTATCTTCTGAGGCCACGCACAACATGGCTGCACTTTCTGCCCCAGAAGAGCCTTCTGACAGCAAGTGTGTGGGCATGTCCTTAGCTCCTATAAGCCAAAGTCCCTGGTCTCTTTTCTAGTTCTAGGTACTTCTCTGCCTGGGTGGCAGATTAAGTCAGGTCAGGACCTAACATTCTCGATACTCTGTAGGTGGGAAGTGGGGAAGAAGTGGTAGGACAGAGTGGCCCACTTGCCCTTCCTGGGGAGAGGGATGAAATTAGGGTGGGGGATGTGGTTCAGATCTTCTAGTGCAGGTAGGAGCCGTTTATAAGCCGGGGGTGGGGTGGGGGTGGAGGCTTGTAACTCCCTCCTCCCTTGACACTACTCAGTCCAGGCCTTCTGTCTACCTCTGTGAATATCAGAGAAGATAATGTGTATAAGGACTTTAAAAAACACAACAGTAACTGCCCTAAACAAATGTTGGGTTATTATTATCAATAATATTGACATGCTCATTTCCCACAGCTTTGTTAGCTCCTTACCCAGTCTGACCTTCAAACACAGTTTTATCAGCCATACGGGCCTTCCAGGGATCTGCATCTCCAACCACTGCAGTTTTCATGACTCACCCTTCCCCTGTAAAAGGGCACCAGGCAGGGAACCAGCAGGGGTGGGGGATCACTACTCCTTGGCTGTGTAACCTGGGGTACTTGCTTCACTTCTCTGTTGGTAATAATTGTGCACTACCTTCCTCTAGGGTTTTGCTTGGACTGAATGAAATAAAAAGCACAAAAATGATTGAAAAAAGGGGTTTGTACAGGCTGTATGATGTTCTCTGTAATAACTTTTACATTTACTTGCCCCTTCTATTTTGACTGCTAGCTCCTTTACCACCTTCATCCTGATTTTCATTATTTCAACCGTCTGCTTACTATCTCCAACTACAGGTTTTTGTTGAATATAAAATCTTTCCCAAGATGAGGAATATGGAGTGAGCTCTTCTTTTGGTTTGCGCGCCCATCAAGCAGATAGAGAGAGGCAAAGACCCAGGACATCAGAGAAGCCATGCACCTGCACTGTCCCCATACTGCTGTCTGGACCACTCCTCACGCCTGGAACCCTGCCCCTTGTCTCCCTGATTACCTGTTCTTCAAGGGCCCTTCTCTGGGAAGCCTCCCCTCCCCTCCAGCTCCAGCGTTCTCCGCCTGTCCCTGGGCTCCTGTTGTCCTCCCTGCTCACTCCTTTTCCTGGGAGTCCACCCCTGTTAGTCTGTATGTAGCTCCTTAGATCAGAGATGGTCCAATTTCCCTCTGTATTCCCAGAGTCTGAATGAAGGTGAGAGAGGAGCCCTGTCCATAATGCTGCAGGAAACACAGCAGAACTGGGAATAGAGCCTGGGGTTCTAACAGTTTATCTTGAACTTTTCCTACAGACCACACCACTGAGCATTCTCAACATATGTACACGCAGGTATGTGTGTACCTGCACCAAGTCATGCCTCCACGTAGCTAAGAATCTTTCCTGGGCACTTTACATGCCACACCCTGTGCCAACTACTTCCATGTACTTAATTCTTAATTTGGTGAACAGCGCAGGAGAGGTATTATTTTTTCCATTTTACGGATAATTTAACTGAGTCTGGGAAGAGTAAGATGAGAGGATATGGGCTAACATTTGTTGGGTATAAGGCTTTTTATACACAGTGTCTGAATTATTCATCATACAGAGGCTCAGAGACCTGAAATAATTTGCCCATCGTCACACAGCAAATAAGAAGTAACGCTAAAATTTAAAGGAGGGACTTATTATTATATTGGGTTGGCCAAAAAGTCTGTTAAGTTTTTTCGTAAAATAAAAGACATATTTTTCATTTTCACCAATAACCTTATTGATTTGGATATTTTGAGTACGTTGGCTATCTCCCCTCCATGGTGGTATAATGTTGATTGTTCTCAATTAATGTCTTGATTTTATCACTATCTACTTCAACTGGTCTACCTGACTGTGGAGCATTGTCCAGCAAGAAATCTCCAGCATAAAACTTCATAATCCACTTTTGACATGTTTGATCAGTCACAGCATCTTCTCCATACACTGCACAAATCTTTTGGTATTTCAGTTGCATTTTTACCTTTCTTGAAGTAATAAAGCATAATATGCTAAAATGTTGCATATTTTCTTCCATCTTCAATATTTAAATGGCTACCCCCAAATTCCCCAATTTTGATTTTTTTAAATGCATGCTGATATGACAGCTGTCACAATATAATCTGACAAAATTGTTTTGAATGAAGTTAAAGACAACTAAGCACTACTAGAGTCAGCTTATGGAAAAAAACCAAATGAACTTTTTGGCCAACCCAATGCTATTCTCTTTTTTGTAAATGATTGGAATTACACATAATAAAAACTTTTTTTTTTTTTTTTTACACAAAGAAGCCAGGTCTTGTTTTCTACTATATAATGCTACCTTCCAAAGGCTTAATGACTCAAAAGGGAAAAATAATTTTTTCTCTTACCCTCCAGGGTGCTCAGATACCCCAAAGCCAAAATAGGGGTGTTTCTACAGGTAGGTTTGGGATAGACAACTTTGTAGAAAGGGGAAAAAATGGGGATCCTTTTCCTCCTGTCAGGGTTTCCCTGTCTGGGAGCCAGGTGAATCATGACCCACATAT
This sequence comes from Anoura caudifer, assembly GCA_004027475.1. Lineage (NCBI taxonomy): Eukaryota > Metazoa > Chordata > Mammalia > Chiroptera > Phyllostomidae > Anoura > Anoura caudifer. The sequence goes on from PVKU01002615.1 coordinate 92,661, forward strand.
TCTGACCTCCCAGAAGGTCATCCAAAAGTCCTAACTCTCCAATGGACATTACAGGGTAGAGTCAATTGCCTTCAGAGAGGCAGATTTCTAAAGTTCACAGAACGGTGCATTCTTCCTCCCAGGAGCATGTCTGGGTCTTTCCCTTCCCACTCTTCTTCACCCACAAGCAGGAATCTCCTAAACTCTAAGGGACCCCATGAGACTTGCAACCAGGGGAGCAACAGGCAGGGCAGCTCGTCCCAGGCTAAGTCCCTGAACCTGTCTTCAAGGCCTCCTTTCCTCTGACTTCCCAGTGAGCCAAAGCAGCCCTGCCTAGGCTCTCTCCTGTTACTTCTTCTGTCCTAAGTCCTTCCTTGTTTTACTGTCCCTAGCTTTAATAACATACTCTTAAAAGAAAAATAAATAAATAAATAAATTTCATAGAACAGAGAGCTATTGCATCATGGTTGGATCTAGTCATTTCATTAAAATCCACCAAACACTGAGGCAGGCCAGGGGCTCGGCAAACTGTGGAACAAGACTGGTTCTTGTGCTTGAGTAGAACCCAGCCTGGTGGGAGACAGACAGGAACAAACAGGGACAACACAGTGTGGTGCAGGAGGACAAGAAGATAAGGATGATGACCCCATCATCCCCGCAAAGGAGCCACACATTGTGTAGTTGAGGAGATGGGAAATCACAGCATTAGCTGGAGAAGAACAGAGTAAGTACTAAGACATAAAAAGACTAGAGAAGCCCAGGAAAGGGAAGGGAAGCTTAAAGCCCAAGGTCAGAGAGACTGTGGGAGAACATGAACTAAAGCCCAGGTCATCCAGTCCAGGGCTCTTTCCATCTGTCTTAACTGTCCTGGGCCCCACTTCTGAGTTTTCAGTTCCAGTGTGGACCTGAAGGTCTAGGCTACCCTGGGCTGGTACTGTTCCCTTCAGTGGTACCAAATTCCCCTTTGTCTAGCACTCAGACCCTACATTCTGCAAAGCCCAGCTCCAATTTCCCTACCTTTAAGTTTTCCTAGACCATGCCTGCTTATATGGATCACTTTCTCCTTTGAACTCTTAAACCACTTATCTGATCACACACCTTTCATACATACATATTTGTGTCCAGAATCAGAGCATCACTAAAGATGCTCTGTGAATGCCTAGAAAAGGAAATGGTGATGATGGCGAGGTGTCAGGCTGGGTTCATGGAAACCAAGTCATGCTTTTGTTCATCATGATTACCTGTTTGCTTAATCAGGTGCAGTTAGGGCAAATGTGAACTTCAGACATTTGATGGGATGTCTCAGGACAATGACAGAGAAAGGGGAGCTGGGTGCCAGGATAGTGTGGAGGTTTAGCAAGCGACTAGTGAACTAAGTGGACCTGGGGCTGGGATAGGTTGGGGGAGTGGCAGGGTGCAGTGACTGATAGACTAGGGGTGACCTGGAAGGAAGTTTCCAGAGGCAACAAATAGCCTGGTCCTCTTCAGCTTGTCTATCCCTGACACGAATTATCTTGGTGATGGTCTGTTCATCAGATCTGCAGATGTCAGGTTAAGGTGGGAAGGGTACCAAATAGACCTAGAAGAAGGCTGACATTAAGAGTTGAGACAAATGAGATAAAAATTAAAGGAGATAAATGGGAAGTCATGGGTTCTGGAAAAGAGACAAAATGAAGACTGTTCTGGGAAGAGTGATCAAGATAGAAAACAGTTTAAAGCCTTGTGAGAAGAATGGTTTAAGGACCCGGAGGTTTAGGCTGGAGAAAAGATAGCTCAGGAGAACACAACTGCATTTTCAGGTGCTTGAACAGCTACCATGTAGGACTGGGATTAGATTCATTCCACATAAGCTCAATGATAAAATTAAGACCCTTGGAAGCAGATTTTGGCTGAATATAAGAAACTTCTAACCATTAGAACATCTGAAGATAGAATCTGAGCAACCTCAGGAACAAATGAGTTCCCCAGCACTGGAAATATTCAAGCACGTAGCGGACAACCACTTGGTAGGTCTGCTACTTACACATCTGTTTACAGAGGTTCTTCAAGATTGTTAATGTGTATTTGTTCATTCATTCAAAGATACTTTTTGAGATCTTTCTATGCATCTGGCACCATGCTAGGTACTAGACATTCAAAAGCAAATAAGAAGACACTGTCCCTGTTCTTAAGGAGCTCCTGATCCTGCTGAAAGGAGTTTATTTCAAGAGTATCTTGTACCTTGATTATAGGCCTCAGCACAGGGAAGGCTGGCTTCAGCTTAGGTTAAATCAGAGAGTTCCTGTGGAAATTCAAACACATATTTGGCTACTAAAGGCCATAAAGAGTTTAAAAATCAAGGCCAAATTACTTGCTTAAACCAACTATTAGCTGTGGGAATAGAAGTGTGCACTGAAACACAATTTGTGATTTTTTTGTGCATTATATTTTGCTCTTACAGTCTGAATTTGGTCTTTGGCTGGGACTTGTAAGACAATCTGTAGGTACATAAACAAGTGGCTGTGGTGTCAGGGTGAAGTGATTTAGCCAGCAGGGCTACCCAACTCTCCATTTCTTACCCACCCTATGGGGACTGCTTCAGCACAGACATAAACATGCTCCTGCCGTTACCTTATTGCACTCGTCACATGGGGAGGCTAGAAGGCTTGATTCAGGGATATGATTGGATTTTAAATCCCAGTCTCACAGGATTTTAATTACTGGTCTGGGGCGGCAGGGATAGGCGCTGGCTGCCTTTGGATGGAGGAGGTCGATACGCCACTCCACAACATATTGAGCCACAATGCCTGCAGACTCTATTGCTCTATTTAATCATCTTTTGCAAAATTTACAGTGGAACAGGAGAGATCAATACGGAATTTATCACATTCTCTTGTAAATATGAGCCAGGAAAGAGTTCCAGGCAGTTTGTTACTGAGTGGGAGGGAACATGTCTGTGTACAGCTGGGCATTAGGAGATGAGACAAAATCCATTCTTCTTGGCATAAGGTACAGATGCTCAGCCAGTCCCTCCTAAGCCTGAAGGCAAGTTCAATGGGAAAAACACTGATTCATTCATTCATTCCATCAAGGAACCAACATTCCAGAGCACCTATTTTACGCCAGACCCTGTGTAGGCTCTGGGGATTGCAACTGGAGTTCTAGTAGTGGAACCTGAGCAAATTACTTAACAGTCTAGTGCATTTATTTATGTAGGTGATAAGAGTATCAAACTCAGAGTTATTTTAAGTATTAAAAGACATAAGAGCCTTAGTGCAGAGCTTGAAACATACAGTAAGAACTCAATAAATGATAGCTATTGTTATTTTTACTATATTTACCATTATCAGGCACTCCTTCCCACAGTGTGTCTCACCAGTGGTACATGTACAGAGATGGGGTATTGTGCGGAGAGCCAGCCACCTGATCTAGCAGACAGAAAAAAGACTGGGCGGCCTTCCACAGGTTAGAGACCTGGCCAGGGGTACCGGCAGCAGAATCAGAGGCGCAGGGGCTAGAGAGTGTGTGAGGAAGAGATACATGTTAAGCTCAGTTTTTTTCCGAAGCTTCAGTTGTAATCTTTAAAACAATAAAATAGCCTCCCAAAATTGCTGTGGGGGAACAGAGTGAGAAGTGATTGTTTATGTGGGCAAACCAGGGAAAGTTATACAAAAGAGACATAAATGAATTGGCTCTTGAAGACTAAGTAAAAGTTTGATAAATGGAGAAGTGGGGAAAGGACATGCATCCCAGGTAGAGAAAAGTGAATGAACAAAGGTTTGGAGACAGGAAAAACTCCAGGCTAGGGGGTGAGCAGTTGAGTGGGCCTATGGCAGAGACAGCTCTTGTCTCTCCAGGCCAACCTGACGAAGATGGCAGAAGACTCATGGGGGGGCTGCAGAACCTTGCATGCTGGGTTAAACATCTGGGCTCATCTTACAGGCACTGGGAACTCAAGGTTTTCAAACAGGAGTGACAGGGTTTTGTGGGCTAGAGGCTGGTTTGAAGGGAAGCCTGGTGATAGGGGACCAGCAAGAAGGCTGTTAACACTAGTCCAGACAAGAGTAATAAAGTCTGAATTCAGTCTCCTCTGTAGTGGAGACAGAGGAGAGAGAATGGACTTGAGAGAACATTTTAAGAAAGATGGGATTTGTGGAAAGCAAAGGCAAAGTCAACAGACTGACTTACAGTACGTCCTTGTCTGGGTGACCGTAGATGATGGTTCCATCCACAAAGCCAGAAGAGGGCTGGCTTTGGGTACACTGAGTACGAGATGTCGATAGAATATTAAGGTCAGCAGAGGCCTGGAGACATGAAAACGCCTGGTTTGTTCTAAGACAAATATGCAGGCCACTCTGGGTAGAAAAGAGGTGGTACAGAAGCATAGAAATGAATGTTCAAAGAAACCTCAAAATTAGGTGGGAAAAGGACAAAAGCAAAAACTGCTGCCAAGGATCTCTGTCCAATGCAAACTTAAGGTAGGGGTTTTCTAGATGAGGGATAATGCTCTAAATAGCGTGACATAGGCACTGCAAGAATGGGGATCGTCAGCTCATTTTCACTTTGGCCAAGTTTCCTGGAAGTCATGGGCTTTCAGAAGGCCAGCCCTATTTCTCCCTTTCCCCACAATCCAGCACAGACTATTCCCAGAGGTGGCAGCAGGCCCTGTGACCAGAAAGCAGCTGGGAGCAATTGTCAGTGGCAAGGGAAAGGCTCTGGATAAAGCAGAGTTCAAAGTGGACTATAATAAGAGCCTGGGTCCCTGGGCTTCTGCATCCCCCTTCTGCAAATGACAGCTGAGGCCAAGGCAGCCAAGCCTGGGGTCTGGGCTGGATTTAGCAGTCATAATTATACTGCTGACGTCTGGGGCAGAGCCACAGTCTGCAGAAGGCGACAGCTTTTGTTCATGTACTAAAAACACATCATCTTCAAACATGCTAATCTCATGTCTGCTTCCATCTAACAGCATTGAAGGGAGGCTGAGGAAAGGGCACACAATGCCCACACATCTGGCTAATTCAGTTACAAGGCCAATCAATCTTGATAGGTTGTCTATAAAACACCAGTCACCCCAAAGGACTGAGCTGACCAGATGTTTAAGCTTCTGTTGACCAATCCAGGCCTAATGTCCATAGCAGGGAAGAGGGGTTATCAAGAGTTGGCTTACGCTTCCACTCACACGTCTATTCTCAAAGCCACCTAAAGCCTTCTGCTTGGATGAGAAGTACATTAAGGTGGTGGTCGAGCCAGCCTCATTGGAATAATCACACCTTAATGAAGACAGGAGGTCTTATTTACAGATGGCTTTGAGAACACTTGCAGAAAGAGAAACCAATAAAATACTTTTGCTAATTGCACTTCACAGTACAGAGAGAATCAGGAGCAGAGAGGGAATATCATTTACTATGACATTAAATGCCACAGGCTATAGTTCTGGTCACAGAAACTGTTCATCTGCTGATGTCTTCTTTTCAACCCCCATCAAGGTTGAAGGAATTGTTCAGCTCCCTCGTACCTTGTACAACTGTTGCTTTTTTAAAAAACCAGAGGCCACTGCTAAGAAGGACTTCTTCAATTAATGCTTTTTCCTTTACACCCAACCACAGAGACCAGGCAACAGTCACCAAAAATAAAAGTGGAAGAGAGTAGTGGGGAGATTAGGAGGAAGGAGAGGGCAGGGAATAGACTTGTAGTCTATACCAAAGGGATCATTTTTCACCCAGAGCTTCTTGCTGGTGTTAAAGATTCCACTTTTTTTCCAAGAGTGTTTTTTCCTAATTAATTCTAAGGACTTCACCATGTTTGTCTCAGAGTTGTGGCTCGCATCACAAACCAGATAAACAGACTTGTGTAAAGGAAAGCTCTGATGTTTTTAGAAAGTGGTGAGAGAAAAGCACAAATTAAAAATGGTATCTTTGTTGTGACATCCTGTGCCTAGAACAGTGCCTTGCACTTGCAGGAGTTTAATAACTGAATAACTGTGCTCCAGTTATGATACAGCTGGGCTGTGTTCCTTCAATCTGTTTGGCAGGAGAGGCCTTCTATCACCCCTGGCGATACTACTGGACAAAATCACTCAGAGATCAGGAGAATCTTCTCTCAGCCTGAACAAGCTGGGAAGAAGTGGTATTTGGAGGTAAAGGTATAGACCTCATTACCATACCCAGCAACCTCCTCTCCCTTTTCCTCATGGCTGCAGCAATCAATGCTGATGACTGACCCTGCCTCCTTCTGATTCTTTTCTGTGTTGATTTCTATTATATACAATACCTATGACTTGGTCTCCTTTGTAGGTTTCTGTTCATTCTTCTGTCCCAAGTTATGGGTGACATCCATGGCTGAGTCCTCAGCCCCACCTCTTTCTCTCTGATGTGTTCTCCTCTTAAAAAAATAGTTCCAATTTGCATAGTTTAAACTACCCTAGTGGTTCTCAATCCTAACTGTGTGTTAGGATTATATGGAAAATGTTAAAACTGTATCAACCCAAAATGAGAGAAAATATTTGCAATATATATGACAGACAGAAGGCTAATATAATATACTTAACATGTAAAAAACTTTTAAAAATCAAAAGAAAAATGAAGAACAAAAGTTCTTACATTCTTAGCAGTTTTGTACAAAACTGCTTAGCAGAATGTACAAAAGACATGACCTTAAAAGGAGATATAAATTGGCTCTTAAATATATGAAATGATATTCAACTTCACTCATAATAAGAGAATCAAACTAAAACTACACTGAGATACTACTGCGTTGGCCAAAAAGTTTTAGTTTTTTTCTGTAGCTGGCTGTAAGAGATCTGATCAGATCAGTGGGAAGGAGTGAGAAGAAGGGACGGTAGGAGGAGGCTGTCCAAGGCAAAAATAGCCCAAGACAGGACTGACTGAGAAGCTGAATGCCTCCAAAGCCCATGGAATGATGGGTGAGAAGATCTGAAACAAAAGAGGTGCTCTCAGGCTCTCACAGGGGCACTGGCTCTCAGGCTTTTCTTCCTTGAGGATGCCTGGATGATCGTGCTGCAGCTGCCTGCATTTCCCAATGGACAGTATTTTGGATGGGAAGGAAGTAGGGACACAGCCTAGGATCAGGCTGGCCTGGAAGAGGGTGGCAGGTTCATTCTTTCGGTGTTCTAGAGGGGACAGGGTCTGAGGCAGAAACCTGCCGTTCTTCCAATATCTTATGTTGTTTTAGTTTATAAATTAACCCTACATAAATAACTAAAAACTAACAGGGGGAATGCTAGGAGAACCTAGGTATTAGAGTTTAGCTTTAACTGATAGGCTGAAGTGACTGTTTTTGAATAAACATTCCTTTCCTTTATCACCAAACCTTTGCCTGTGGACTTTTGCCTAGAGAACGGCAGTGGGCAGCAGGACCCCAACTGCTGTTCGGTAACAGTAGTGCTTAGTTGTCTTTAACTTCATTTGAAACAATTTTGTTAGACTGTATTGTGACAGCTGTCATATCAGCGTGCATTAAAGAAAGCTATCAAAATTGGTGAATTTTTGTGCAGCCATTTTAATACTGAAGAAAATACGTAATATTTTCAGCATATAATGCTTTATTACTTCAAGAAAGGTAAAAATACAACTGAAATGCAAAAAATGACTTGTGCAGCATATGAAGAAGGTGCTGTGACTACTCAAATGTGTCAGAAGTGGTTTGCGAAGTTTCTTGGTACTACTGACATTTTGGCCAAATAATTCTTTGCTGTGGGACTGTCTTATGCCTTGGAAGGTGTTTAGCAGCACCCCTGGCCTCTACCTACTAGAAGCCAATAGCAGGAGATAGCCGACATACTCAAAATATCCAAATCAATAGTTGTTGGTGAAAATGAAAAGTGTGTCTTTTATTTTACAGAAAAAACTAAATGGACTTTTGGGCCCACCCAAAACATCTCACCTATAAGGTTGCAAAAATCCTAAAGCTTGACAACACACTCTGCTGGAGAGGCTGTAAGAACACAGGCAGTTTATACACTGCTAGTGTGAATGCAAAATGGAACAATTCCTATGAAGGAGAAGTTCATAGTATCTAATCAAAGAACACATGCATTTACCCTTTGACCGTTATAAAGACAACATTCCCAAAATACACATGAGAGATTATCCATTGTATGATGATTTGTAATTGCAAAATATTGGAAGCCTCAATGTCCAAGCATAGGATATATGTGGAACCTTGGTTCTTGAACTTAATTTGTTCCGGAAAACTGTTTGAGAAGTGATTTGTTCGAAAATGGAATATTCTTTTTTGTCACCTGACAGGTGCATGACTGATAATAAAGATATCAGCACAAAAGGGTTGGGTAGAGAATCAAGACCTTACATTTTGTTAGACAACTGGGACACTTTTTCCATGAACAACTTGCTCAAGAACCAAGACATTTGAGAATGGAGATTTGGCTTTATACAGCACATACACAGAATGAAGTATCATGTAGCTGTAAACAAGAATGAGGAAGAGCTCTGAATTGATATCGAGTGATTAAGAAATATGGATAGGTAAAAAAGGTAAACTGCAAAATAGCATATATAGTAGGCTACCATTTATGTAGGAAAAAAAGGGAAAACAATAAAACATATAGCCCTGGCCAGTGTGGCTCAGCTGGTTGGAGCATCATCCCGTAAACTGAAAAGTCACTGGTTTGAGTCCCAGTCAGGACATATGCCTGGGTTGTGGGTTCGGTCCATGGTAGGGGTGCATACAAGAGGCCACCAATTGATGCTTCTCTCTCCCATTGATGTTTCTCTCCCTCACTCTCTCTCTTCCTTCCCCTCTCCCTTAAATCAGTAAGTATGCCCTTGGGTGAAGATAAAATATAATTTGGTTGTCTATAATACTTTATAATTATTAAAAAATACATATATTTGCTTATACAAAGAAACAATAAAATTGGTATCACAGGGGTCAAAGTTCCCTGAGGGAAGTGGAAAAAAGTTGAAAGGGATACAAGAGGAGTCTCACTTAAGTATACCTTTTGTAGTTTTTAGAAAAAATAATGTTCTACATATTCAACAACAAAATTAAAACAAAGACAGGCAAGGGAGAAAAACTATAAAACTGAAAGCAAATTAAAAAAAAAATTAACCCAACTGTATTTCCAATGAGTAATATAAACATACCAAATGGGGAAAAAAATGCCCAAATAACTTACAAAACCACTATCTGAGTATACACCCACGGCCTTCGATGAAACCAAGATGAGGACTGCAAACAGATTCCGACCTGAACTCTTTTTAGAAGGTTTGTTTTCTATGGGTGAAGCAAGTCTGAAGTTGTTTTTTTTTAAGATGTAGTATGGGATTAAGCAAATGAATAAACGAATCAGTGCTGTTTGAAGCCAGCATTCTCACTATGGAAGAAGGGACATTAACACGAAATGTGTGAAGACAGGAAAGAACCCTGTAGGGATGGACTGGAATGGAAGGTACTGATGTTGGTTTCTAAAATATGCAGTATATGCATATACATATGTGTGCATATGCTCATCCAGGTATGTGTACCTTATGATGAATGTGTATGCATATGTATACATGCCTCTATATACTCCTTGGCTCTGTCAACAGAAGGGTAATGATCACACTTGGTGCTTAGGTTCCACCTTAGGGCTCCTCCAAGGAATGGCTGATTCCAGGGCAGCAGTGAGGTGGATGTAAGACTGAAACATGTTGTGCCAGAAAATAGGAAAATGCTAAAAAAACGGGGGTATGTTACACTGGCCAAATGAGAGACAATTTTAACATCAACATAAAAAGGACAGAAATGAATTATAGAACATTAAAACAGGGGTATTCGTGAGTACATGTTGGTAATAAATAGATCAACAGGGAAGAGGGGTTCTTGCTTACTACAGGGTGCCAGGTGCTAACTGATGGTTGTGAAGTGAGGTGCTGGGGTGGGGAAAGAAACAGACTATTCATTTTCCAACCATCATATAAAGGCTGGTTCAGGAAAGAACCATCAATAGACGCTGAGTCCAGGGGAAAATTCTGATGAGGAGTAGGATATCTGCATGACCTTAAAAGTGTCTCCCCATAAACTACTTAATTTCAAGAGAAAAAGTAATGATGATATAGTGGAAAAACTTGACAATACTTGGGTAGGAAGTGGGAGTAAGACTTTTCACTGAAAACCCTTTTGAATTTTGTACTGTGTGCAAGTATTAACTATTCAAAACAGAAAGGAAAATTAAACATTTACAAAATATCTCTGAGTATGCAGTAAGCATAATAATGGCTCCTCAATGATGTCCACCTTCTAAGTCCTGAAACCTGTGAACATGTTAAATGACTCGGCAAAGGGCTATTAAGGTTGCTCATCAGCTGACTCTGATGGGAAATTACCTTGGCGCATCTGGGAGGGCCAATGTAATCACAAGGGTCCTTATACATGAAAGAGGAAGGAAGAACAGTCTATGTCAGAAATGTGACTCTGCTGACTACTGCTGGCCTGCAGGAGGAAGAGGGCAATGAGAAAGGAATGTGGGCAGCCTCTAGAAGCTGGAAAAGGCAGGAAAACAGACTCTCCGAGTCTCCAAAAAGGAATGCAACTTTGCAGACACCTTGATTTTAGTCCAGTGAGACCTATTTCGGACTTATCTCCAGAACTGTAAGATAATAAGTTAGGGTTGTTTTAAGCCACTAAGTTTATGATAATCTGTTTATAGCAGCAATAGGGAGGATACATAAGAAAAGTTACAGTGGCTGCCCTTGCCACATAGCTCAGTTGGTTAGAGTGTTGTCCCAATATGCCAAGGTTGTGGGTTCGATCCCCAGTCAGGGCACACGTAGGCATCAAGCAATCAGTACATGGAAAGCTGGCACAACAAATCAATGTTTCTCTCTCAAATCAATAAATAATTTTTTTTAAAAAAGAGGAAGGTCTTCCTTCCTCTGGGGAGGAAGACCAGGAATGTAGAAGGGAGACTTCCTTTCCACCATATATCCTCCATACTGCTTGAAAAATTATTTTATTTTGTACATTTTTTAAAGTAAAAATCTCTAAAGTCACTAAACAAACAACAGTCACTTCAGGAGCTCTCTACTGATTTCAAAGTTAAGTACAAGTCCTCTTCATCCCCAAGGCCCTCCACATTCAAGTTTCCTTACTACCCATAATCCAGCAGGTGGCCAGCTCCTACCAGGTCTCTAATGTGCAAGGCTTCTTTCTGTTGTTGCATCACCTAAAAAGCTTTCCTCCTTCCCTCTGCCTGTGTGAACTCTCCCATCCTTCGGGGTCTGCCTCCAGTCCCTCCTCCTCCATGAAGCCTTCTACAACGTCAACACTGATGTTTCTCCTCCTCATTCATTACACTTATTCTGGCCTTTGCTTACATTTAATTTAGGGTCCTGTTACCTACCACGCAGTGCTCTTCTCAGTGTGCTTTGTGTATGGGCCTTTTCATCAAACTAGCACACTACAGGGTGCAGTCTGAAAGAAGGGCCTGTATCTTTTTCTTTTTTCTTTCCTATAATGCCTATTGCCCATTTATGAAATAACTTACTCAATAAATATTTACTGAGTACCTATCATATGCTAAGGAGAGTGCAAGGTGCTGGGAATATAAGCACTGCAGATTCAGACCCTACTTTCAGGGAACGCATTGTGTGGTGAAGGAGAGAACTATTAATCAAATAGCCAAATAACTACATGCTGTGGTAAGTGTGATAAAGAAGTTATACAGGATGCTTTCAGAGCATATACTGGAGGAACCTAGAAGAGGGGATACTGGTGGTCAGTCAGCTATAGGAAAATAATTAATAGTTGCCGAATAAATATGAATACTTAATTTGCAATTACATAAATCAAGAGGGCAATATTCAGTCAAAATCATAAAATATGAAATGGAAGGGAGCTTTGAGATTGCAGCCCAACTATCTAATTTTATAGATGGGGAAATGAAATTCAGTGAGGAGCAAGGGACTTGCTCAAGGTCCAACAGCAAGGTCCAGTTTGCACCAGGTCGCCTGCACATAGGGATCATTACTTCCAGGGAGTCTCTGAAGGATTCCTGAAGTGACAAGCTCCCTTCTTCTGCTACATTTAAAATAATTCAATTCTCAAACGATGTTCAGGAAGAAGTCTGTGGCATAAACCTTCAAGAGCACCTCTGCTAGAAGCAAATGCTTTATATGAAGGGTTCTAGCCCATCCGACCCTGGGATGGGCCTTTGCCACTATTTGCAAGCCCTGACCTTCAGACTGATGTTTCCCCTTCTTAAAGCTACAGTGCTGCCCTTTCTGTGTGCATTCTACCCAAGAACACGTGCTCTTGGTGGGGCATGAGTGAGCTGGCAAAGGGCAGTTGGCCCTGCCTTGGGAAATCTGAATCCTAATCAGCTCTGTTTCCAGGCTCAGTGCAGGTGAAGGAGAGCATATTACACAGAACAGACCTGGCCCAGCTGATGCTGACCTCTCCCTTACCCAGGGGAGCCTCGGCCTCCAGCTGCCACTGTTTGGCGGTGATGAGGTCATGCCGGATACCAGCCAGGCTCATCTGAGGACTATTTGGAGCCGATTAAAGTATTGATGAAATGCGGGTGCCTGGATGGCAGGTGGCTCTGGAGAGCTTGGGCTCTGGTGACCAGGCAGGCACTCATCTCCAACTCAACCAAGCAGTGACTTCTGTACGTTCACAGGATCTGGGATACAGAAATGCCTTTCCGTGGAGGTCAGCAAGGACAGTTCCTCATTTTGTACTGGGTAAGGGGCTAACTTAGGCGAAGGGCAGAGGACAAAACACAGGGTCACTGAGGGTCCCTTTTAGCCCTGACCTACCACATGGACTGCAATTAAACACCACAGAACCTCCCCATTCCCCACAATGCCCCCAGCTGGACTGCTGGGATCCTTTAGGTGACTACTGGCCATCCTGCTTCACAGGATTTTCTCAAGTGACAGGCTAACATCTACAGGTCTCAACATATATGCCATCTGCTCAGGGAAGATTGTACTTTTCCTCAATAATACTTGTCTAAATGGTAATTAGCTAATAATTTTTTAAATTATTTGCCTAATGTCTATACTCTGACAGACTTTAACCTACACACAGATGGGGAGTACAATAACTACTTGCTAAAGTAATAACAGGAAATCAATAAAAAGACCAGTATGGGTAAGAAAGTTTGGCAGGTAAGTTTTAAGTAGTGTTCTTTAAATGAAAAATTATGTATGCAAGAGAAGGACTCCTCTTACCTGCCATTTCATGGGGCCAGCCAGGTCCTCCTGGCTTTCTTGTAACCAGTCCCCCTTCCAAGTCAACCTTTTCTGATTTTGAGAGCAAGGAGGACTTTTTTCTTTTTCCTTTTTAACAATTTTACTGATGTAATTTACATGCCATAAAGCTCGCCCATTTAAAATATGCCATCTAATGGTTTTTAGTATATTTTCAGAGTTGTACAACCATCATCACCATAATCTAATTTTACGACATTTTCATCATCCCCCAAAGCAACCTTGTACCCATTAGCAGTCACTCCCCATCATTCCAACAACTACTGGCTTGGAGAGTTTTTAACTCTGTATCCAAACAATTGGAGAAAATCTTTAGCGTTCAATTATCTGACATGATCTCTTCATCATATAGATGAAAAAAACTGGTGCCAGAGAGGGGCAGAACACAGTCCCCCATACCTGCACCCCGATAATGGCAGTGCTGACCTCTCTGCCACACAGTATGACTATGTGCCCAAACTGTCTACCCACCAGACTGTAAGCCACTCGAGGACAGAGGATATATTCTGCTCATTTGTCTCCCCTCCCTGCCCGGAAGTACCATTACAGCAGTGATGCTTAAAGTGCGCTCCGTGAACTTTGCTACCAGTTCTTGATGCATTAAGAACAGTAAGTGAGAGTAAGAAGTGTCTAGAAGCTTTTACAGTGACTTAGAGTAATTTTATATCTGTTGAACCTAAAGATACATTTGGGCCTGTGTTTTGTATGCTTTTTTAAAGTATAATTTTTCTAATAATTTGTATTGGATTTTATAAAAGTATTGGTTCATGACCGACTGCAAATTCAAACAATAGCAGCAAAAAGATACAGGTCTTTTACAGACTGTTTGAGAAGCACTGCCTTAAAGCAATCCATTCCCCACTCTCCTCTGCTTTCCCCTTTCTCTTTGTTTCATTGAATCTCTTGTGCTGGTTCCTCTACTCAGTCTCACATCTGAAGTATAGATTCTCACACTGTGTTTTTGGGCTGCTTGAGCTCTATACCTTCCTATGCACAGCTCACAGAGTCTGCCAGCTTCCACCACCCCCAAGAGACTGATAACTCTCAAATTTTCATGTCCAACTTAGAGCTCCTTCTCTCCTGAGCTTCAGACCCATTTATCTAACTGCCTGCTACATCTCTCTCTATATGAGTGTCCAACAGGTTGCTGGGTTGATCAACAGCTATTTATTAATCACCTACTATAGGCCAGCTGTGAATTTTGTTCTAGGAGCTATAAATACAGCAGTAAAATAAAGACATAAGATCTCTGTGATCACAAGGTAGTGGGGGAAAGAGATGATAAACATGTAAACAAATAAACATGATCACTTTAGGGACTAATCAGTACCATGAAGAAGATAAATAGGGTAATACAATATAAATTGATGGAGAGAGCTACTTTTATGAGGGTGGTCGGGAAAGGCCTTTCTGAGGAGGGGACATTTGAGTTTAGGCCCAAATTCCCCATGAGGAGAGTGCTCCCATCAATGTGAGAGGTAGGCACAGAGGCCCTAGGATGGGCAGGAGCTCAGTGTGTCTGAGGAACAAGAGAAGGCCAGTGTTACTGGAGAATAGAGAACAAGGGGAGAGTGGCTAGAGGGCAGGCTGCAGAGGCAGGATTTCATTTTAGTTCCAGTGGGAAGCCAGTGGAAGGTTTTAAGTAGGAGCATGACAAGACTTATGTTTTAAAAAGATCCCTCTGGCTGTTACTTGGAAGATGAATTTAAGCAGACAAGAGTGGAAATGATGAGACTAGTCAGGAGGCTGTGGTGATCATCCAGGAGAACTGGATTATCACCTTGAAGTGGACAAGAGTTAGGGCAATGGAGATGCCATGAAGGACATGGGTTCAGCATGCACCCTATTATTTATTTGAAATATTTTGTTTATTTATTTTCAGAGAGGTGGGTAGGGAGGGAGAAAGGGAGAGAAACATCAGTTGATTGCCTCTTGCATGCCCCTAATCAGGCATCTGGCTCACAACCCTGACTGGGAATCGAACTGGTGACCTTTTGGAGCACAGGCCGGCACTCAATCCACTGAGCCACACCAGTCAGGGCCAACGTGCATCTTAGAAGTACAACGGACAAGACCTACTGAAGGACTTCACTGGCAGTGTAAGGGAAACAGAAAATTCAAGGATGACTCAAGCTCCAAGGGCTGAAAAACTGGGTAGATGATAGTATCATTTACTGATATGGAGAAGACTTGGGAGATGCCATTTTTTGGGGAAAAACAGAAGCATACTTTGGCCATGTTTACAATGAGACTGAGGAAAGAACAAGAGCTGGGGAACTGGATTAAGTAGATAA
Source organism: Anoura caudifer (assembly GCA_004027475.1). NCBI lineage: Eukaryota > Metazoa > Chordata > Mammalia > Chiroptera > Phyllostomidae > Anoura > Anoura caudifer. The sequence continues at coordinate 108,148 of PVKU01002615.1, forward strand.
CAATCCCTCTTTTTGAGGACTTCTACTGTAAAGGGTTGCAGAAATGAGGTAGCAGCTGGAAGTAGAAATGGCTTCAAAGGAAGTTTTTAGTTTGCTTTGTTGTTTAAGATGGGTGATATTGAAGCATGTTTTTATGTTGACAGGAATGAGCCAGCAAAGATGGGAGAAGAGAGACAGGGGCTAACTGGAGAAACAAAGTTCTTGAGAAGGAACAGGAAAGAGGAGCTCAAGCCCAAATGCAGGGTTAACCTTAGGAACTTTTTTCTACCATGGAGGAAGGAAGCCAGGAGACAGGAGACACTGCAGGAGGCTGGTGGATGTGACGGTGGGGAGATGAGGTAGTTCCTTTCTGACTGCAATCTATTTTCTCTATGAGGTATGAGGTGATATCATTAGCTTAGGACTTGGGGAGGGAGAACGCTGGAGATCTGAGGACAGAGAAGACGGATGTTAACAAAACTGTCTTGGTCCAAAATAAGACAGTGATTTTACTCGCAAAGCATAGTGCTATGGTTGGCAGTGCTGAGATTCATGGACATAAATGCAAAGTGAGTCCAGTTAGTATGGTTGTGTGATTTCTTCCTCCAGCAATATTCGGCTTTTCAGATATAGACATGAAGTAAAAAAGAAATTGCATTTAACTAGCATTAGCATTTCATCAGGTGAGTGCAGGAGGGAGAAGCAAGGGAGTAGTTAGAATGCTGGACCCTGGAATCTAAAAGATGGAGGGAGAGAAGGAGGGAAGGAAAGAATGTTCAAAACAGAACCGGTCATTCCTCTGTACCTCCGTTCCACCCATACCTCCTTTTAATATTCCTTGCCTTGGTACAGGTACATACCATTTACTCAGCCATCCAATCCAGAACCTGCACCTCGTCTTGACTATTATTCCTCTTTCACCACCTGACCCTAGTGATTCTTTGCTTAAATCTTTCTGAGACCAGTCTTCTTCTCTCCTTTCCCACTGTCTTGTTTTAGGCCTCACCTAGACAATTATAATAGCTTCAAATGAAGTACTTCCCCTTTCTCCAGTCACACCCCTTCTAATCCATTTTTTTCCATTTTCTTTCACATATAACAGATACACAGAAAAGTACAAAATATGCCTAAAGGGGCAGCTCAATGAATTTTGGCAAGGTGGACACACCTGCATATCCAGCACCTAGATAAAGAAACAGAATATTAAGCATCCCAGAAACCCTCTGAGAGCCATTTATTATCTGCCCCCTTGAAGGTAACCACTACAGTGACTTCTTCAACTACTGGTTCATTTTGTCTGTTTTGAACTTTACATAAAAGTAGTCATACTTCCATGTCTGGCTTGTATCCAGAATATCAAGTTTGTGAGATTTATCATGTTGTACAGGGCAAGAGTTCATTTGTTCGCTCATTCACTCTATTATTCCATTTTGTGAACATTCCATAATTTATTATTTATTCAATTACTGATAAACGATTTTGAAATTTATAAGCCTTCCCTCTCCTAAATCTTAATGGTTCCCACTGGAGGATAACGTCCAGTTTCCTTAGCAGAGCTTATGTTACAGACCTTCATTATTGGTTCCTGCTTTCCATTCTTGCTTTCTGATCCTTCTGTCTAAACCTTATAGACCAGCTCTTCTGAATCAAGTGTGCTGCTTCATACTCCATGCCTCTGAACATGCTGCTCCCCTTGCCTTTCTCCCTCACCTACCTGGTAAACTCACATTCATTCTTTAGACTTAGTACAAACATTATCTCTTATATCTGCTTTCCCTCCCCTCCCCAGAGATTTAAAAGGGATATCTTTGTGATCCCTCAGCACTTTCTATATATCTCCCTTAACATACCAGATAGCAATTCTTTGTTAAAATGTCTGATTTCCTCACTGAACTATGAGTTCCTTAAGGGCAAAGACCATGTCTGGATTATTGTTATTTCCCTGGTGCCTAGGGTGGGGCCTATGACAGGAAAGATGCTCAGTAAATGTTTGAAAAATGAATGAAAAAGCATGCCCAGGAGCTACACTTAATGCTGCAACTGGAAGGGGTTCTTGGGATCAGCTACTATAACTTCTCTATTTTACTGATGAAGAGAAAGAATTTGCCTAAAGGACAAAGATTTGTTGGTGGCAGGGTCAGAACTTCTGATTCTGGGCCCAGCGCTCTTTCCTCTTCTCTGCACTGCTTGCTGGCAGGAATCAGAGGATGAAGTTTCCACAGAGGACAGCTGGAGGCAAAGCTGATTCCCTCAACATCTGGCATTACAGCCAGATGGACAGACAGTGAAGTGGAACAAGAAATGGAACCTTAAGTTTCAAGCCCAAACAACAAACTAACAGGCTGTTAAAGAAGAAGGTCAGCACTGGAAAAGCTCTTTGCCTCAGGCGGGCATGGTGGGAAATTTAAAGACTCATTTGATGGTGGCTGGTTAACACTGACAATTGAGCCATGTGCAAGGAAGGGGGGCAAGGAAGAACCATCCATGAAAAGTAGGCAGGGATGAGGATAAGGGAAACCCTGGGGAAAATGCTATTAGGTTTCATAAATCTCAGGTGTTTCTGAGGTGATGAGCACTGGTGGCTGAAAAGGCAGCGTCACTGTGACTATAATGAGAAGGAAGATATCAGCAAAGAGGCGAAGCTCTTAAAAAACAGGATACACTGACATTAAGAGCAAGTGGGCTGAGAAGCAAAGATACCACATCTGCGGTGACATCCAAATCTCCAGTGGCTACGGAGATTTATCAGTGCATCCAAACATGAACTAAACTATGTGCAGGACATTGTGGCAAAGGAGGCAGAGACAAAAAGACAGTCCTGTACTTCAATTTACTTTAGTTTAGTAGGGGGACTAGACCCAAATTCCAGGGAACAGGGAAGACTTCAGAAGGAGGCTGGCATTAGAACTGGGGACTGACTGGCAGAAAGAATTCCACCAGGCTTAGAAAGAAGGTCTTAAAGGGAAATGAGAAAGGAAAGGCACTGAGGTGGGAACACTGAGTTGACATTCCAGTGCGGCAGGAGTTAGGGCAGCACTAGGGGAAAGTTAGTTGAGGGTCAGACTAGGACAACTCTAAAACCAGGTTAAAAAGTTAGAATGAGTAGGATTCTTTTTTATTTATGTATTTTCTAACAAATGAGCACTGAGTGGTTTTGAAGTTAGTAACAGATATCATATATAAAGTGCCTACTCTGTAGAACCTGTATGTGTCCTAATCCTGAGAAAACCTTAGAAGGTAGGTGGTATCACTCCATTTCCAGGTGAAGAAAGACAACCTCAGAGCAGTCCCTGCTTGCCAAGGGCCACAGCTATGAAGTGGCAGGGCTGGTATTCAGATCCTGACTCCACAGTTCATGCTCTTCCCTTGCAGCCTTTCTCAACTGGGATTTGTCCTTTGAACCACATATGGAAAATTATTTGAGTAATCTAGCGCCATCTCAGACACCTGGGAGAAAAGCTAATTCCTTGTGTGTGATAGAGGCCTTAGAGCATGAGGACTCAATTCTTTGGGGAACCCTGGTCAGAAAGGCTGTCATGATTAGAGATATGTTTTAGGAAATGGATCTGGCAGTGAGGTCCCATCCACTTTAACAGCCCTGGAACTATCAGGATAAGTCAGTTCTAGGGACTTCAGGAAGGAGGCTTCCCATCTTCCCAACCATCCTGCTTCTTCCTCTCTCCATCCCGCCAACATTTTCTTGTACTTGGCAGTGCAAGTGCTAAAGAAGAGGCTTCCTGCTCTAAACCAGCAACTCAGGTTTTCAGAGATGAAAACCATAGGGCCTTGTGCACCTACTTTTCTGTGGAGGCCAGAGGTAGAAAATTGGCACTAGTGAATTCAGAGCCTTTCCGTAAAAATTGTCTGGCAAACTCCCATTATACTTCCTGAAAAACTAGGCATCCTCTTCTCTGGGAAGCTTCCTGTGACTGACTCCCCTCTCTGTTCACCAGGCAGAAGCAGGTATGTCCTCCTCCATGCCCCAGGGTCCTTTGCCCAGTCCCCTGCCAGAGCACTTATCCAGTGGTCACTGCCTGTTTCTGTATCTGGCTCCTCTGCCAGTCTCTGAGACTCTCAGGGTCAGAGACAGTTTGCTTGATCCAACCTAGGATGTCCTGAGGTCCATGGTCTCAGAGATAGCAAATGGCTTAGCCAGAGTCACATTATGGAACTGAGATTTAAACCCAAGCTGGTGTTCTTTTCACTGTCTCAGGAGCCCCCTGAAGATGTGCTAAGCACCCAGCACAACTCTGTAAGAGTTCAGAGATGGTGCTTTCAGAGTTGGACCAGACCACCAGAAGATGCTTCCTGAAAAAGGGAGGCCTTAAAGAGTCAGAGGATCTAGATGAGAACAGAGGGAACATGACGGTGTTTTAGGTGTAGGTGGTGGGGTGCAGAAACAGAATTAAGAAGCCTTTAGTTAAGATAGCAGGTTTCATGAAGGGAAAACAGGATCATAGCTGTCAAGTGAGAGTTTGATTTCTTTATTCAACCATGGAGCATGGAACAGGGGCTTGTACAGATGTTATCACTAACCCTCATGCTATCCCTATCACACTTCTCAGGTTCTATTTACGGACAAGAAAACTGAGGCTTAGAGAGTTAGGGTAACATGTCCAAGGCAATACCAGTAGTAGGGTGGGGAGCTGGGATTCTGAAGATGTCCTCTCTAATACTCTATACTGCCTCCTAAGGGGTCAGAGAACTTCCCACATTATCATACTGACACTGCTGCCTGGACTTCCACCCAGCTCTCACAGGGGGACTGCTAGTCAGAGTGGGGCCAAGAATAGCTGCCCCCTCCAGCTCTAACCATCTAGGATTTGAGGATCCTAAGTCCCTGTGGACTAAGCAATTTCAAGGACAAGGACTCTGGGAAGACTTCGTGAACACAGGCTGGCCCCTTGATATCACAGAGAGCACTTTCCTCTCATTTGCTGAAGCAAAGCCAGTGGCAAATAAAGGCTAAGAAAGCTGGATAGTAAGGAAGGCAGACCCTCCTGCCTTCCCTGAGACCCTTGGATAAGGTCAGCTAAGGTCAAAAGACTTTGGAAATGTTACTGGCAACAGCCTCCGGACAAGGGTGTAGGATCCTGCCTCTCGGTTGGCTGGTCACACACACAGGCTGACCAAGAAAGGTCAAGGGGGGAGGGAGGTCAGAAGTTGGCTGGCCTGCAGGCCCTGAGTGACGGCCACTTGTTCAGATCAGGAAGGGAGAAATACGTGGGTTAATGGTTTTGGCCCTTGAGGCTGGGAGGCTAGGGCAGGGGGTGTAAATGGATGCTGGGTAAAAAGGCAGGTGGGCAAACTATAAAAGTGGGGGCTACGGGCATCTGTTCCAAGTCAACAGGCAGGAACCATGCCCCTGAAACAGTTCAAAGGGCCAGCCTCGGCCTGCGGGGGCGGGGAGGGTGGACATTTCATAAAAGGCCTGTGCCTCTTCATTTCAAAGGTGTTCGATCTGGAAGGCTGGAGAGAGGGTCTCTTTTTAGAGTGAACTCCCTGTCTGTTTGGGGGCTGAGGGGAAGCAGGGAATATAAACCACTGGACAATGGCTTGGGGGTATTGATTAATTTTAAGGCATGGCAGAGAGAAGCCTCATAGTGAATGCTCCAATTCCTAGCTACAAAATGTCTTGCTGGAGAACTTTCCAAAGGACAAAGTGAGTAGCGTCTTGCTTGGGGACGTTTTTTAAGCCTCTGCTTCTTAGAGCAGTAAGTTCTTGCTCCAAAAGTGGCAGTCATTCCAGGTACTATTACCACAATGTATGTGTCCAAGACCAAAGCACACTCTGGAGCAGGTCCCTTGTGGGCTTGGGGTATGGGCCCGGCCTGGAACTTAAGCAAGTGTGGCTGGATTTGGGGGTTAATGAGAAATCCCTCCAAACCAATCACATGACAAGGGCTAGAAGATGATCTAGGGGTGTAGGGCCAGGGAGGTAAAGGCTCTGGGATGAAAAGTGCTCTCTTTGAAGAATGGATTTTGAAAATGTGATTAGGCTGAAGAGGAGAGCTGGTGGAAGTTACAGAGAAGAAAATTACAGCTCATTAAAAAAAAAAAAAAAGCTATTTCAAGCAGTCAAAGAAGAAATGGACTCAATGGATACCTAAAATGGAATGGACTCCCAGGGAGTCCCTGACAAAGTCTAAGGAAATGCCAGCCAGCTGTTGGAAAGGTTTGTGCCAGGATAGCGGGTAGCCTCAATGACCTCTGAGGACTTCTGAGGACCCTTGCAGCTCTCAGGTTACATGAAGAATGACTCCTGACAAGTAGGACCTGGGAGGGTGTCCAACTCCAAAAGAGGGTCTCTAGCCCCTCAATAAGTATCACTGAGGGCATAAAAAGGGGCCTGGGCACCACATATCCTAGAAAGAGGCTTCCCTTATCCCAAAGAGAGACTGGAGTGGGATAAAGGCAGTAGGAAGAAAAGTGCTTGGGAGGTATCAGGCAGGGTAGAGGATGACTCTGCACCAGGCTTGGACAGGACCCAACCAGCCCAAACCTGGGGACTACATATACTCTCCCTCCACTTAAACTGATGCTCTCCAAAGGGAGGGTAGTCAATCATTCAGTAAATAGTTACTGAGTGCTGACTGTGTGCTGAGTACTATGCTAGATGCTGGGAATGATTTTCCCAACTTCAGGGAGCTCAGATTCAAGTTAGGGAGAAGGCTACTGAACACAAAAACAATTTCAGACTATGACAAGTGTGACTTTAGGCTGGGGTAGTGGTGAGATCAAGGAGGATGTCTTTGAGACCTGGGTTAACAGGGATTTTAAGGACCTCTCCTTGTTCCACTAGCCCTGCTCTAGAGGTCAAAGTGGAAGAGAGGACACTTTTGGGGAATGCAACAAACAAAACTCTCAGAGCATGTGCAGACACTCAGGATGGCGTGGTACATAACACAGGTAGGCAAAGGAACGTGTTCCCACCATATAAGGGCAAATTCCAGGTGCACATTGCCACTGTCATTAAGTATAGCCACCCTCAAAGCATTTCCGGCTCCGGGAGGGTAACAGGGCTCTGGGGGAGCATGGCATTTCCAGAGTGGAGAGGGGGTCAAGTCTCTCCCCCTGCCACACCCTGCTCCATTCACCCATACTCTCACCTCCATCAATTAGCTCCTTGGTAGTCTGGTAGTCATCAGCAAGGACAGCATAGTGCAGGGCTGTGCAGCCCTTGAAGCTGGCTCTGTTGTTCAGCCGGTTGTTGAAGTCATCTTCTCGGGTGACTAGGACTGGGGAGACAGTAACACAAACCCTTCTATTAGCAACAAGTACCCTGAGTACCCTGATCCACCAATCTTACCTTCTTTCTCTTGGCATTTTAATTAACTCACTCACTCATCTACCTACTTACAAAACATATAATGTCATCCACCATGTGGCTGGCGATCTGTGCCGGGCAAGACGAGATAAACCAGAGCCAAGTTAGTTCCACAAACATTTACTGACATCTATTATGTATTAGGATTCATATGGGGACACAGAAGTGAATCAGATGTGGTCTCTGACCTAATTTGAAGGAGACAGACAACAAATACATATTTACAGTATTATTTGAGATAAAATACTATGTTAGAAGTATAACAGGATGATATAAAAAGCCAGAGAGGAGCTTAGCTCAATGTGGGCATGAGGAGAAGATCCCAGAAGCCCAGAGTCTTGAAGGGTGAGGAGGAGCCATGCAGGGGAAGGGAACAGTGGGGTGAGAGAGACAGAGGCCGTTCTTTGCAGAACAGTAACATATTCCTCTGCTCTGAAGACGTTCACAGTCTGGTGAGTATTTAATACTACTTTGTAAAGAACTTTTTAATTTATAAAAACCATTAAAAATTTGAAACTACAGAAAAATACCAAGAAGAAATCAGTATTTCAGCAACATGAGAAACTGCACTTAATATGTTGGTATGTATCCTCATATATATGCACACATATCCTACAAAAATTCACTATAGTGCAATTTTGTAATATGCTTTTTTAAAATCCTTAAAAATGCACTGTAAACATGTTTTTAAAGCAAAAACAAACAGCATTTCCTATGGTCAAAGAACCAAAACCCCCAGGCTCACTCTAGCACTAGTATTCAGGACTCTCCCTCTCCAGCACCACATAAAAACCTAAAACCAGTTCTGTCTCTTTTATAGGAACTCATGGGTTGGGTGACCACACACATCCAGGATGAAGCTGGTTTATGCCTGTTGTCCTGGGCAGTCCCAGTCTGGACAATAAACTGGAAGGTTACCCCACCTCTGGGGTCCTCCCTTGGAAACTGAAACCTCATGTAACAGTTATGCTGCTTAGGTGACGGGGTTTCTGCCTCAATTATCAGAGTAACTGTTATGTTTCCTCCTGAACTGAGTTCGTTGTGGGCGGAATTCGGGTCCTATGTACCTGAATCCCCTTTTCCCCTAGCCCACGGCACTGGGCCTGCAAAGGGTAGGCCCCCCTTACCACTGGGTAAGGGTATGTATTTGATTCAAGAGGTAACCTTGCCTAGGTAGTCAAATGCACCGGACAATTCCTAAACATTCCAAGTTACATGGTCTTGGAACAGCGTCCATGCATTTTCCCCTTAGGCAAAACTAGAATTCCTATTTAAAGTTCAAAAAGCCAGAAGACTGTCATGCCTCCTAATACTAACAGACCTCATTTGCTGACCTTTTTCTACTCTGTGCCTGGCCTGGTCACTCCACACAATCAATTTCTGTAATTTTCGTAACTGCCTTGTAATAGTAGGGATTATCACCCTTATTTCACAGACAAGGAAACTGAAGCACAGAGGTCACCCAGCTAAAACAGGGGTGGGCAAAAGTAGGTTTACAACTGTAATACATATAAATATAATATTTAATAAATAATAATACACAAATAAATGTCGTGTTTTGCTTACTTATAACTGTAAACCTACTCCCCCCATGTGACTGAGTGAGGATTAGAACCCAGGTCTAACCTGAGTCCTTACTCTTTCTTTCCATCATATCATGCGGTTACCTTATTTTGCAAATAAGCAAATTGGATCCCAGAGAAAGGAGTTCAGAGCCTAGATGTCTGGTCCAAGCATTGGCTCTTATTCTCCTTTTTTTTTTGCCTACTCAAGGTGAAGGTGCAGCCATACCTTCTGCAGAACTTGCCTTAATAGGGAGTGGCCCGAGGCTTGCAGCTAGCACCCAGATAAACTAGCTTAGGCGGAAGCATTTCAAATGTTCGGCCAAAATAAAGTTGGTGGAGTACAATTCTGCACCAGAGGCTCTCTAGATTGATAACCTCCTCCTCTCCACACCTGAAGTATTATCTGACCTTTCCTGGAGTAGGGAGAACAGGAAAAAGGCCCCTGAGTAACTAACATACAAGTCCCTTGTGCAAAGTTATCTGCATTTTTCCCATAAGAGAGCCCTTTAAGGCCCAACTCAGAGATTACTCTTAGTCTCAGTCTTATCAAATCACTCTAAGTGATCCTTTTCCAGCCTACTGTAGATTAGAAGAAAACAAGAAGGTTGGGGAGGAGGCTTCATAATCAAGCAGATTGATTACAATCAAGTGCCAGCTAGGCAGGGAGGGAAAAGAACAGCACAATAAAAAGCTAAAAAGGAACTCACAGAATACTGCACCTCAAAAGCCCCTAAGGGCACACCACTGAATGGCCACATAGGACATTAACTACTGGATATAATGATGAATCTGAGGAAAAGTGATAGTTGGCTCAAGAAAGCAGTAAGGGTATAATCCATTTTACAAAGACAAATCATTCATTCAACAAACAACATTTAATGAGAACCAGTGCTTGCTGGTAGCTGCTGGAGATACACTAATGGGTAAGAGTCTAACGCAAGTATCAGACCACTGAATAAATTATAATATGTTTCACAAGTGCAGTTATAGAGTCATATATAGGGTGCTTACCATAAAAAGCAGATGAAGTCAAGAAACACAGCTGGGGCCATTCAGTTCAGAGACAAATGTCACCGGAGTACCAACATCGTAGACCAGCTATTAAGAAATCATAGGAGGGCCCCTGCTCACCTCTGAGGTCTTATCTCTTATCATCTCCTTTCAAATGCTCTCTTTTGCCTCTGAGCTTCTGCAAACATTAGTCCACCGCCTGGAGCATCTCCCCCTCTTCCATGTCTTCAGTCGGCCAACTCCAATTTATTTTTAGGCCTCTGTTTAGAAATCACTTCCAGTGATTCTTCCCAAGTGTGAGGTAGTTACTGCTCCTAAGAGCAACCCAGCATCTTAGGCATCTCCCGATTACAGCATTTATTACATTCTATTGCAATCACCTGTTCACTTGGCTATGCTCTCCACTTGACAAAAAGCTCAATGAGGACAGGAAGTGTGTCTATCCTCTCCACAGTTGTATCCCCAGTGCCCACAGCGGTGTCTAGCCATAAATATGTGCTTGACAAATATTTGTTGAACTAAAAAGTGAAGACATAATTCATAAAAAATCTTCTGATATTACCCTGTTTTTGGAATAATAATAATGTCAGCCAACCGTTACCATATTTAGTGGAGTGTGGCTGTTAAATAAGTGAGCTCTGGAGCTGGATCAGCCGCATTTGGATCTCAGTTCTGAATTTACTGACTGTGTAATCTTGGGTATCTTAGCTACCCTCTCTGTGCCAAGTTCATCTGTTCATTCATTCATTCATTCGTTTGTTCCTTCCTTCCTCCCTCCCTTTCTTTTTTTAAGATTTTATTTATTTATTTTTAGAGACAGGGGAAGGGAGGGAGAAAGAGAGGGAGAGAAACATCAGTGTGTGGTTGCCTCTCATGTGCCCACCCTGGGGACCTGGCCTGCAACCCAGGCATGTGCCCTGACTGGGAATTGAACCAGCAACCCTTTGGTTCTTCATAGGCCAGCACTCAATCCACTGAGCCACACCAGCCAGGGCTACACGAAGTTTCTTTATCTGTAAATGGAGATGATAACAGTGCTCTCTCAGGGGTATGGCAAGGGTTAAATGAGACACTATGAGTAAAGGGGCTTGGAACAGTGCCTGGTATACAGTACCTCTCAATAAATGTCAGCTATTATCCTTACAGTCTAGTGCTTCCACATATATTCCCTCTGTGAAAGAGGTCCATTGGGGAATCCTATATACTTTTCCCCTCAGAAAAGCACAGTTTTTAGTTAAGAACCATCTTTTTAATTCGTCATTACTCAGCAGTTCCTTGTTTAACAGCCTCTTTCCACCTAACCTTTACTAAAATCCTGCAGTACCAGTGTTCCACAGAACACTCTTTGGAACTGAGTAGTGTATTACTATCTGTAAAATATTTTCACTTACTTATTTCAGAATAATCCTGTGAGGTGTAAGTCTACCCTCCCCACTTTACAGATCAGGAAACTGAAGTTCAGAAAGAAGCCACGATCAGGGGTGGTTGAGCTCAGCCAATTTCGTGTTCTTATCAATAACCCCTTCCCCCTCATCACCCAGTGTTAGCAGCTCTGTCCCAGATCATCTTACTAAAGTCCCCAGCTCATTAGATTATATACACTTTTCTATTCAAAAAGAGTGAAGAAAGATAGAAAAGTATAGGGAGAAGAAGAGCATGCACCCTCATACACTTACCCCCCCCTCCCCCACTGAAAACTGCAAATCCAAGGGAGCTAAAGTGACTCATCCAAGACTGGCTCGCCAGCTGGCCACCACGGTGGTCTTTTGTGGCCCTGTGTTTACAGCTGGTCCTCAGCCAGTGAACCGTCCCCTTCCCAACAAAGACATCTACCGGCCTGTCTCCAGCACAGGGTGAGGCGGCTCAGGCTCTTGCTTCCCCTCCAGGCCAGCCATTCCTGCCTCCTCAATGGAGGCTGCACCCTCCTGCACAGGAATATGACAAAGCATCATTTTGCCATCTTTCTGCCCTTACCCCTGACTTCTGATGTTGCAAAATCTGTGCCTGGGTGCCATGGCAAGTTTGTGCCTTATACATGCTCTGCAGGACAGCAGTGCCAAGGAGTCAGCAGTGGAGAAAGTAGTCCCTGAGGCCTGCCATGTAGCCCTGGCTACTCCCGAGCACTGCTGAAACTGAAAAAAAAAAAAAAAAAAAAAAAAAAAAAAAAAAAAAAAAAAAAAAAAAAAAAAAAAAAAAAAAAAAAAAAAAAAAAAAAAAAAAAAAAAAAAAAAAAAAAAAAAAAAAAAAAAAAAAAAAAAAAAAAAAAAAAAAAAAAAAAAAAAAAAAAAAAAAAAAAAAACCAACCAACCAAACAAACAAAAACAAAACAAAACAAAAAATCCAAAAACAAAAACAAAAAAACCCCAAACCAAAAAACCTCCCCCAAAATCACTACGTCCCACAATGAGAAAGAGTGATTTAAGGTAAAGGAGTCATGCAGTCCTGACTCTCAGGACTACCACTTACTAATAAGCTTTTCCATCTGTAAAATGGGTATGATAAACAGTTATTTGGGGAATCATAAATATTTAAATAGAGAATCAAATCTGATAATACATTTTTTAAAACATTACCACAAACATTTACTAATGCTCCTTTCTCCTTTGGGTTAGACACCAGGGACACAGAGATGAATCTGACATGACTCTTGCCCTCATACTTAAATGGGTGGTCTCCAGATAACAAAAGCTTTATCACCACTGCCCTGTGCAGAGGAAAGCAACCCTCGGAACAAGTTCTATTCCTGCCGGCTCAGCCCCTACCCATCACTCCCAGGAGCCATGCAACCTAATGTGATGGAGGGTCTAGCAGTATCCTGCCTTTCAAGATGTGAGTGTCTTCACGAGAGGGAATCTCTATGACTAATGTGGCAAACTCAAGAATAACCCCTTACATTTGTGCAGATGTAACAGTTTAGTGAGCACAATGCAATCATTCCCTTAACCTCATGACAACCTAGGGCAGACAGGTCAAGTACTGTACTATTCTCTCTACTGAAGAAGAGCTAGAGGTAAAGAAGTTAGGTGGCCTGCCCAACTCGCACTGCTAGTTGGTGGTGAACTAGCAGCAGACCTTGAGCCTGCCTGGCTCCACCCTCCATACTGCACAGTTTCTGTCAATGTCCACAACAAGGTCAAGCCTCACATAACCCAGGGTCAGCTAACCTGGATTGAAGCTCAGGGACTAAGCTAAGTTTTTATCAGGAGTCTCTGGGAAAAAGCCTCCGAGCTCTCAACTTCCTCCCACCCAAGTTGTTTTGTATCTATGACCACATTAAATCCTCACTATAAGCTGAGATAGCATTGCAGGCTGCTCCCTCAACCTCCGAGGGCACTGGCTGTCTGCTCTGCCTGTTGTATTTGTCTTCAGCCAGAGGAGGGGGCAAGAAGGAGACTTCCTGTGCTGGGCCACCGTGAGACCATCCCTGGAGAGGGCAAAGCCCTTCATATCCTTCCACAGCCTAGACAGCCCGCCTTCCTTTTCAAATCCTACCTGTTCTTTAAAGCCCAATTTGAGGCCTCCTCTTCTAGGAAGTCTTCTTCCCCAAACTCTGCCCTGGATATCTGTCATGTCAATTATGTGAATCCATCCACCAGTTATTTATTGTCTTAAAATACCTCTTGTAATACTTTTGTGTGTTAAAATTTTCCCCTCTGTTCTGATTCCCCAATTAGAAAAGAACTCCCATAGGCTCCTCATGGATGATGGTAACTAGTTACATTTTCCGTATGTACTTTATACAGCTTCAGTTTTTCACGCAGCTTGAAACTCCAACCATCCACCTGCCCACAAGCACACCATCCCTGAGCACCTCAGTACAAAATGTGCTATGAGAGGCATGTATGCACAGGGTATGATGGCAGCAAAGATGGGGCACATGTCATGTGGGTCAGGGAGGAATCTCCCAGAAGAACTGTACTACGGATGAGGGGGAGTTTGTCAGGTGGAGAGGGGAAGAAGGGCAAGCCAGGACAGGAAGTGGCATTTGCAAAGACCAGAGGGTAAAGTCTGCATTACCTTTCCATTCAGGAAAGCAGGAGTCCTTCGGTGAATCTAGAATGCTGAGTGAAGTGGGTAGAGCAGTGGGCAGAGATGAGGTTGCCCAGGTAGGCAGAGGCCTGACCTTGAGAGCTATTGGGACTCTAACCTGAAAGCTACGGTGTTTAATTGTTTTGGTTAACAAATTAAGCAGCATGGGGAACAGCAAGAACAATAAACCAGGAGACAAAGAGAACTGGGTTTAAAAATGGCTCTTTTACTAACTTGATATGTGTCTCAATCCCTCTGTGCCCCAAATTCCCTATTTTTAAAATGGCTTTTTTTTTTTTTTTTTACATTAATGGTTCTCAAACTTTTGTGGGAACAGAATCACCTGAATAACTTGTAAAAAAAAAAAAAAAAACAAACAAAAAAAACACTTAGTTTTGGGCTGCCACCCCAGCAATTTAGATTCAGCAGGCAATGCCTGCGAATGCACATTTTTAAAAGTCCACGGTATTGTTCCTCCAAGAAGACTGAGAAGCACTGGACTAGATGATCTCTGAGGGTCTTTCCCACTCTAATGTTCTGCAAAAAACACAAAAATGATGTAAGGCTAGCCAAACCCACCCCACCTCCATCTGCCTGGTCCTGCTCCAAAGGCAAAGGATGTCTGGGCACCAGAACATTCTGTCCAAGCCCCAAGTTTAGAAACTTAGAGCCAAGCTCCCAGAACACCAAGCCTTGCAATGAGACCTCCAATATCTCACTTGTATCTCCTCTCCCTCCAAAACTCTCAGTTGAAATTAGGTCCTTCTATACAATACGCTCTAGTCTATTTCCTTGTTCATCCACCAAACATTTTATTAAGTACTTTGCATGGGCTCTGCCCTCAAATGCATACAAATAACATCAAATAACCTTTCTTTAATAAAGTATCTCTGAAATGAAAATATTCATAATTTTGAGCCAGAGACTTGGGTTCTAATCCTGATAACCCTGGAAAATTATTCCATGCTTTGGAACCTCAAATTTCTTGTTGGTAAAATTGGGACATTAATATCTATTAAATGGGTTGCTGTAAAAATTAGAAATGATGGAGTACAGTGAGAGGAACAGGGAATAATTGGCACTGAGGAAATGGCAATTTTTCTCTTGTCCTGAAACCCGTAACATCCATAATCTTGTTTGACTTTGACTTTAAGAGGCCTCTCCTACCTCGTCCCTGTTAACTTCTCAAAATGGAGTTGCAATTCCTCCCCTTTTGCTGGTTGAGGCCCCCCAAAAGAAGAACCTGGTGATCCTATCATGAATCCTCAGTGGGCAGCACTGTGTACTAGAAGGAGCAGACAGGTGAGAGCCAGTCAGACTGGGAAGCAAAACTCACTAACTGTGTGATTCTGATCAAAATCCTTAACATCCCTGAGAATTTGTTTCCTCACCAGTAAAACAAATAATATCTAGTCAATAAGATTCAATGACAAACCCAGTTAAAAAATGCACACAGGATCTGGTGTAGATATTTTTCCAAAGAAGATATACAAATGGCCAAAAAACTCAAAAAGAAGCTCAATATCATTAGCCAACAGGGAAATGCAAATCAAAACCATGACACGCCACTTCATATCCAGTAGGGTGGTAAAGCAAAAAAGACAGGCAGTAACAAGTACTGGTAAGGGTGTAGACAAAGTGGATCCCTCACACATGGCTGGTGGGAATGTAAAATGGTGCAACTACTTTGGGAAACAGTCTGGCAGTTCCTCAAAAGGTTAGATACAGACTTAGTATATGACCCAGCCATTCCACTCCCAGGTATAAACTCCCAAATTGAAAACATATGTCCTCACAAAAACTTGTACACATTCATAGCAGCATTATTCATAATTACCAAAGTAGAAACAACTGAAGTGTCCCTCAACTGATGAATGGACAAATAAAATGTGACATATCCATCAATGGAATATTATTTGACTGTGAAAAAGGAGCAAAGTACTGACACATGCTACAATACCGATGGACCTTGAACACATGCTCAGTGAAAGCAGCCAAGCACAAAGAACACATGTGGTACGATTCCATTTACAGGAAATGTCCAGAATGGGCAAATCTATATAGATAGAAAGTGCATCAGTTAGTGGCTGTCTAGGGCTAGGGGGAGTTGAGGTAAAACGAGGAATGACTGATAATGGGTATGTGTTTTCTTTATGGGGTAATAAAAATGTTCTAAAACTAATTGTGGTAACAGCTGTGCAACTCTTGTGAATGTACTACAAACCACTGAATTAAACACTATAAATGGCTGCATTGTACAGCATGCAAATTAAATTTCAATAAAGCTGTTATATGAAAAAATATATGTAAGGATCTGAGAACACTGCTTGGCATGTAGTAAGGACTTAATAAATGGTAATAAATTTATTATTATGCCCTGCCCTCTTCCTGATGCCACTCTAACCCCGACCAGAACCACCACTAACACTAGCACTGTAGAGTGTGCCAGGCTTATTGCAGGGAGCTCACTTCACCCTCAATGGAGGGTCACAGGTGAGTCCTAAAGGCTAGTATCCCAGTACTAAGAGTCTTCCTCCAGTACTCCGATACTTAAATATGTGGAGTAATAAGAAAATAATGGCTTACATTTATTGAATGCTTATTATGTGCCAGGTATTGTGCTAGGAACTTCACAACTACTGACATTCTCCTCACAAGAACCATACTAGGCAGCTGTTATTGATCCTGTTAATGAAGAAACCAGGACTTAGAGAGGTTAGGTAGCTTGTTTCAGGTCACATCAATAGTGACAGAGCTCGTCTGGTCAACCCCAAAGCTTTTACTGTTTTCTCTATATGGCTCCACTACTCTTTCCTTTTATTTATCTATGTTTTACCCATCCTCTACTATTCAAGCATCCCGGTTTCGCATCCCGATTTTCACCGATCTCCCTTTCCTCTATACATTCCAGTAATATCTGGTCTACGTCAATTAGTCAACCTTTTCTTTTACATAGTATTATGTGTTCTCAGAGTGCTTCATGTGTGTACCCTTGAACATAGTAGGTGCTCAATAACACTTCTTTAGTGAACGGTTCTTAGGCTGTCCCCCCCCCCCCCCAGTAGCAATAGATTCTTGAAGGATAGATACTATGTCCTACAGACCTCTTTATCCTTCACACGAAGAAGGCACTCATGGTTATCTAGGCTGGCTTATGGCTAGAAGACCAGACCTTGCTTGAAAATGGATCTCAAAGACGCCATGCTCTCTGCTAATGGACTGGAAGGTTTCTATCTAAACACACGTTGACATGACAGCTACCACAATACAATCTAATAAAATTGTTTTGAATGATGTTAAAGACAACTAAGTGCCACTAGAGCCATCTAATGGGAAAAAACAAAAAAAAAAAAAAACCAACCAAACAGACTTCCAGCCAATATGGAGGTGTAGCTGGACACGCTGTGCCTCCTCTCACAACCAAGATTAAGGACAACAAAAATATAGAACCCGCCCCCCCGCCAAAAAAAAAAGAAAAAGAAAAAAGAAAACCCAACCAGGACAGAGAAAATTGAATCGTGCGGGAGTCCAACAACGATTCACCCAGACCAGTAAGAGGGGCGGAGTCAGCAGCCAACAGAGCCTGTGGCTGGGGGAGTAGGATTGTGGTGGGATAAGCTGGTGGTGGTCCCTGGTGCGCAGTCACTCCAGGTGCACAGGCAGCGGAGTTGCTGAACGTGGGGAGGTGAGGCAGGGCACACAAGGCAGCAGACTGCGGACACACATTCATGCACAGATAGACCAGGCAAAAACGGGCAGCAAGACAGACTGCGTGATGCAGGGCCCCAGGGCTGGGAAGTAAAGCCTAAAAGCACCCATTGAAAATACTTGTAGGGGCTGAGGTGCCGGGAGGGAGTCCCAGCCTCACGGGAGAGTTCGTTGGGGAGACCCATGGGGTCCTGGAGCGTGCGCAGGCCCATCCACCTGGGAATCAGCACCAGAGGGGTCTGGTATGCTTGGGGGAAGCAACGAAGTGACTGAAATCTGGCAGAGAGTGGAGCAAGCACTGTTGTTCCCTCTCAGACCCTGCCCCCACATCCAGCATCATAACCCAGAGACTGGGCTGTCCTGCTCTGGTGAACGCCTAAGGCTCAGCCCCTTACTACGTAACAGCTGCGACCAGAACCCGCCCCCGCAAAAACCCCCCAACAAAACCAAAACCAAGGATGGCTCAAACGGGAGAACAGACCGGGGCCCCAGAGCTAATTCATCTGAGTGACCAGGAGGTGGTCAACCTATCAGATGCAGAGCTCATAGCACTGGTAGCCAACCTATCAGGAGCACAGTCTAAAGCTCTGGTGATTAGGAAGCTCACAGAATTGGTTGATTTTGGTGGCAAATTAGAGGAACAAATGGAGGCTACAATAAGTGAAATGAAGAAAAACACACAGAGAACCAATAGTGATGGGAGGAAAACTGGGACTCAAATCAATGGAGTGGACCAGAAGGAGGAAAGAAACATTCAACCAGAAAATGAAGAAACAAAAATTCAAAGAAATGAGGAGAGGCTTAGGAACCTCCAGGACATCTTTAAATGTTCCAACATCCAAATTATAGGGGTACCAGAAGGGGAAGAGGAAGAGCAACAAGTGGAAAAGTTATTTGAACAAATAATAAAGGAGAACTTCCCCAATCTGGCAAAGGAAATAGACTTCCAGGAAGTCCAGGAAGCTCAGAGAGTCCCAAAGAAGGTAGACCCAAGGAGGAACACACCAAGGCACATCATAATTACATTAGCCAAGATTAAAATGAAGGAGGGAATTCTAGAAGCAGCAAGGGATAAGGAGACAGTCACCTAAAAGAAGTTCCCATCAGACTGTCAGTGGATTTCTTGAAAGAGACCTTACAGGCAAGAAGGGGCTGGAAAGAAGTATTCCAAGTCATGAAAGTCAAGGACCTACATCCAAGATTGCTCTATCCAGCAAAGCTGTCATTTAAAATGGAAGGGCAGATAAAGTGCTTCGCAGATAAGGTCAAGTTAAAAGAGTTCATCATCACCAAGCCCTTATTATATGAAATGTTAAAGGGACTTCTCTAAGAAAAAGAAGAAATTTTTTATGTTCATAAAAAATATGAACAGTAAAAAGACAGCAAACTCACAGGTATTAACAACCACACCTAAAACAAAAGCAAATTAAGTAAACACTAGAACAGGAACAGAAACACAGAAATGGAGATCACATGGAGGGTTAGTAACAGGAGAGTGGGAAGAGGAGAGACAAGGAAAAGGTACAGAGAATAAGTAGCATAGATGGTAGGTAGAAAATAGACAGGGGGAAGGCAAGAATAGTGTGGGAAATGTAGAAGCTAAAGAACTTATGACACATGGACATGAACCAAAGGGGGGAATGTGGGTGGGAGGGGGTGTGCAGGGTGGAGGGGAATGATGGGAGAGAAATGGGACAACTGTAATAGCATAATCAATAAAATATATTTAAAAAAATTTTAAAAAACCCACAAATTTTCTGGCCAACCCAATACTTAAAAACAGGATCCTGCTCACCTCATTTTTACCTTATAGTGTAGCATGGGAGCTGGCACCTAGTAAGAGTTCAGAAAAGATTGTTGATGAGTTAAAAAGAAGACTGGGTCAGCACTTTACTGGAGACACAGTACAGCCTTCCCATAAGAACCCTAAGCCTATCTTCTCTCATTCCCATGGAAGGGAAGGAGGAGAGCAGGAAGGCTGACCTAGAACTTTAAGGGACAGGCTGTTGACCCTGCCTGTGGACCTGGACAACCAATGTGGCATTCCCTCTGACCCAAGACCTCTGCTTTGACCACAGACTCAGGTGGAGCTTTCCAGAAACCATGTTTCACCTTCACACCATTCAATTCGAAGATGTTCAAATTTCCAATTGTTTTATAAATGTCACTTTTTATAGTTTGTTTGAATTGGGATCTAAATCAGATTCACATATTGCTATTGATATGTCTCAAACATGGTAAAAATAATACGGGAGGTGGTGGGGAAGTGGATGGGGAGTATAGAGAAAACAATGTCAGTCATGTGTTAACTGCTGGAGGGCACTGATGATACACAGAAGTTTTTTTTTTTATACCACTCTATTTTTAAAAACAAAGGCAAACTTTTAAGAATCTGTTACTCTGCTTTCTATAGACCCAACAACATTCCATCTGAACCTCCTCTACTTCCCTCCTCTCCTAACTCTCAGAGTAGTAACATGCTAGGGGTACGTAGAGTCCCTTTGATATGTCCTACAATTACCCTAGGCTCACATTCTCTCCACTGTCCCTACCCTGTCCACATCCTAACCACAACAGTATTCTCCCAGCTCCAGGGATCCTCTAGGCAGGACTGGCAACAAGAGGAAGGAACTCAACAAGAGGCTCTTTTTGCCTCTCAGGCAGCTATGCTACTTGGTTGGCCAAACTTGGTCCCTTTGTGCTCTCATCCCTACACCTGCTTACCTCTCCTCTGCCTTTCCTTCAAGATGTTAAAAACTCGCAATAAAAAACAAATACAAAATGCTGTAATTAATAGCCAATTCCAAGCCAACCCAGCATCTCTACTAATAAACCTCAACACTTGCAAAAAGAACAATAAATTCTGCCCCTCTCTGGTTCTGAGGTGGTCTCTTTTATACACTCCGTGTGTGTGTGTATGTATGTGGCTAAGTGTGTCTACATATATATTTATTTTCCTTTATTTCCCATCCAGGGAGGGGCAGAATAATGAACTGCGTGCGTCAGGGAAGATGAATCTGAGATACTAGGGAGCAGTGCAGTAAAAAGATTAAAGTGTTATTATTGTTGGTTTTTTTTCCCCCATGGTCCATTGTGACAGCTCGACCGTCATCTGTAAAAAATGTCTCAGCGAGAGATAATCATCGGAAACTCAATAAAGCGTCAGGGGGAGCCTCAGCCCCCATCAATCACTGGGTGCCTGGAAAATTTCAGCCCTCTGTCTCCCTTCCTGCTATCCATATAAATGTCTCTAATATATTTTGTGTGGTGTGTGGAACCCATCCCTGATTTGGAACTTTTGATGAAAAAATATTTATACACAAAATATGTAAATCAGTTAAAAAATCACAAGACTAGTTCTTTGCTACCCCATCCCATGTTTTCTTATTTTTATAAATGCATCGAATTTATTCTTTTTAATAAAACATGTCAACTAGTCTATCTCCCTCTCCTAGTCAAATATATATATACAGGTTTGGAGGGCTAGAAGGATGAACACAATTAACCTACTGGCTGATACACTTAATCCTGAAGTTGACCAAAAAGCCTGATTGACTGACAGTATGCCGTCCATCCTGGTGACCAGTGGCCAGCGCTGCTAAGAAATGACATGGAGAACACTGGCCCTGGAGGTGCAACAAGGCTCTGACAATGATGAGGAAGAGTCAGGGACATTATAAAAAATAGTAACTTGCCCAAACAGTTTTTGGCCTGGCAGATTCCCAAGCTTTTTAAGACTCTGGACAAGCCGGAGGTTCTGAGTACACGTGGGGAGCACAGAGACTGATATGGTTGCTGGGTTCTCTACAAGGGCAGGAAGCAGTTCTGCTGGTATTTGGCATAATCTCTCTGCCTCAATGTCCTTTAGTGCCTGCATCACAGGGTTGTAGCACATAGTATCAAAACACTTGCCAGCTGCTACCACAGCTATCACCACCACCAGCACCTTATTATCACCCCGCTGCATCTCCATCCTGGAAGGAATCAGTTCCCACAGTGCCCTATCCTTTAGGACCTTCAAGGCTTCTCTCTGTCTAAAGGATATAAAGTCCAAGCATTTGAACAGATCCCAGTTTATTAGCTGCTCATAACTCTCTAATATGAATCTTTTGCTGTGCAGATGCTTCACCCTAAAAAGTTCATTCTTCTTCTGTTTCCTATCTCTGAATGTTTTGAACATAACACACCCCTTCTCTGTTCACAGCCAAATGCACCCACCTACAGGCCCTCCATAAAACCTTCTCACACTTCAAGGCTCAAATACCATTTCATTTCTTTGACTGCTTGAGCCAGAGATTGTCTTCTCTGAGTTCTGATAGTTCTTGTTATTTGTACCTCTGACTGGATCCTTGTTGAAGACTATCTTGGTAATGTATTCAATCTTAATTACTATTAATTACTATTTTTGCTAGTACCTTACATTTGCATGATACCTTATATTTTCTCAAGTTAGTTCTTTCTAAAGTACTTCAATTTATCTTCACATTAAACCTACGGTATATGGAATATTCTCTATAGATGAGATAATCAAGGTTCAGATGGATAAAGAGAATTGTCCAAGGTCACACAGGTAGGTGATAGACAGCCACTCCCTGGACTCTAAATCATGTTTCGCTCTTTGTTGGTAATGGTTTGCTGCCGCTGAAAAGCATTTGGAAGGCTGTGCCAAAGTCTCTGAAGTTCCATGAGAGTATGATGAGGATAATGATGATGATATAAAAACAGAAACTTATGTTAATGATTCCTTGTATGTTCTGGTTTTAGGGATAAATATACTATCTCTAACTCTCTCAATAATCTTTACTTTACAAAAAGGAGACAGAACCTTGGAGAAGTGCCAACTTGGCTCCAGGTGTCAGGGCTACTGTGCTCTGTACACCCAGAATACAAGGCATAAGCACACAGCCTCTCTGGGGGTGCAGCTGAAGTGGAAAATAAGGTCTCTTTCAGGGAAGAGGCGTTCCAGATGAGGTTTTTAAAGCAGTTCAGGCACAAGGCCACAATTACCACCTGTAGTCTAGCACATGCTACTCCTAGAGTGAGGGTCTGTTAGTAATGCAAAATCTCAGGTCTCACCCCAGACCTACTAAATCAGAATTTCTGGGAATGGAGCCCAGGAATCTGTTTTAACAAGCTCTTTTTAGGCAACTCTTATTTCCTTAGAAGCCTTATTACTCCCATCTGAGTTTGTGATCTCCCAGGGTATACATCCTCTTTGTTGTGACTGGGTAGGGCTGGGCACACAGTGGGCGCTGGGTGGTTAACTTATACTAAATGGATGAGCTAGGATGAGACCACTCCTTGGCATGTCCTGGGGTGGGTGAGAAATAGTAGAGAGCAGTTCCATCACCAACAGTGGGGACTCCTAGCCATCTCCTGAATTCCAGGGCACTTGCCCACTGGTTTGGGATGTGCCAGCTTGCACTGTCCTGTCCCCCATCTGAGGACACAGAGATGGGGAGGTCAGCTGCAGCAGGTGAGGACCTGCAGCCCCTGGAGCTGTAGGAAGGGGGCCACATGGGCTGATAGTGATGACTATGGTAGGTCCAGCCTGGAAAGCCAGGCCTTTTCCCCCAGAAGGGCCCTATGCCAACCCAGCTTCTGCACAACTCATCTTTATTCAGCTGCCATTTGGAGCTGAGACGAGAAGCTGATTTATAGTCTTTTCTGGCCACGTTTCTGCCGTGTTTTATTGTTTTAATTGTACATATGAGAGGCGCTCAGAGTGCTCGCTTGCATTTCTGACAGCCCCAGACACCCAATGTTTATAACAGTTACTTACAAGCAGCCAGCGGCATCCCTGGCTGGGCAACTTGTTTTCTGTTACCACTTATTTACTGCCACCTCTACCTGAGGACTGGGGCCCACCACCCATCAGCCAGCCACAAGTGGAGCTCTCCTGGAGTGGGTGTGGGTGGGACTCAAGGCACTGAGTGGGATGTGGGCAGGATCAGGGAACGAGCTGATAGAGCAGCAGCCGTGATCTCCATGCTCCTCTCCACACGTCTTCCCCTCGTGTGCCTTTGCTCAAGCTGTGTCCCCTGCTTAGAATCTTCTGTTCTCCTCCCTCCTCTTCACCCTTCAAAGCCCAGGTAAAATACTACTTAAGTATATTACTTGCTCTGATGGTGAGCACAGAATTTCTAGAACCTTAAAAATCACATGCTGACATGGACCTTGGAGGCTATATATTCCAATGTCCTAGGGCAAGAATAAATACCCTTTACAGAATCCCTGATGGACAGACATCTAGCCTCTGTCAGTGCTCCTTGAGTGGTGAGTTACTCAGTACCTCTAAAGCAGGTACTGAGCATGCCTTACACTAAGCCAAAAGCTACCTGCATAAAGAAATACTTCATCACCCCTGGCTGGTGTGGCTCAGTGGACTGAGTGCCAGCCTGCGAACCAAAGGGTCTCCAGTTTGATTCCCAGTCAGGACACAAGCCTGGGTTGCGGGCCAGGTCCCCAGTGGGAGTAGCATGAGAAGCAACCACGTACTGATGTTTCTCTCTCTCTTTCTCCCGCTCTCTAAAAATAAACAAAATCTTTTAAAAAAATTCTTCATCAAAGGCTGTTATGTTAAAGAGAAAACTGAAATTCACTTGCTGAAGATCACATGGCTAGTGATAGCTTAGATGAACATGACTGCCTGGCACCAACGCCTGACCTTTCTCCATGATACCATCATGCCTCTGAATGTGCCACTCTGAGGGCTGGAGAGAATGGACAGAATGAACAGCCAGGCCAACAAGGTTTCTACCCAAACATTTCTGCATTGCCTACTCCAGCAAACCTACCCAGACACACAAACACTGACAAGGGTGGAAGATACTGTGATGTGCCGAGCTGAGCAGGCTCCTTGTACTTTCCCCCACCATTCCAGGTTTATTTGGTGTTTTAGTTGGTATAACACTTGGATAGTTGGCTGTGTTATTTATATGTAGACTTTTCTTTTTACGTTATATGGCAATGTGCACTAATTTGATTCATACAGTATACAAAATAAGATCCTTAAAAACAGTTATGCACAAGACATGCAATACTGGATTTATACATGGGATCCCAGGATGTGAATGACTAGAGAAAAAAAGTTGGACTAGGCATGTTGGGTAAAGGAACCACAAGTTATGTAACACACCAGTGAACACACATCTAGTTTGAAGGGCAACTGTGGTGTGTGCAATGCTGGCAGTGATGCCTTTGAGAGGTGGAACTGCTTCACACTAACTGGGTTAAGACTGCACAAGGTAAGTACCATCCAGCATCAGGACAGAGATGCAGGGCTTTATGAACCATTACTATTTCTATCTTTAGGAAACTGATGTTTTTAGTCATAGATCAGATCAAAGGGACAACATGCACAATCTTTAACTAAAATCTAGTTGGCTTCGACAGTGTGGTGGTGCAACATCAGAAGACTTCACACCTGCAGCTCTTTCTGGATTCCCCACAGTGTATCTGCACTCTTCTTCAAATGGGCCTCTCCCTCAGGGGTCAGAGTCACCTTCACAACATCTGAGATTCCGTTCTGCCCCAAGATGCAAGGAATGCCAGTTAGATGACTTCTTTTATTCCATAGAGATCCCTGACCATGGTGGAAACTGGATGCACCCGCCTAAGATTCTTCATTATACTTTCTGCTAAATCTGCTCAGTCCAGCAGCCCAGGGTGTGTAGCCTTTCAGTCTGATCATGCCTCATAAGCACCATCAACCACCTCTTTGTGAACTCTGCATCAGTGCCTAAATCAGGGTGCAGAATCTTTAGGGAGAAACTGGCAACATTCACTCCACTCCGTGCATGCACATGGGAGTCTCCATGCTCCCCAAGGACCCACCCATGACAGCTCAATGGGTGAGCTGCCAGCCTTTCCCCCATTAGGTAATGGAACTGGGCTGAACCCAGATTGTAACCACTTCCAATAACACAGTTTTTGGGAAAGCCGCTTATCTTCCAAGCCATGTAGGTCAAGATAGCGACTGGATTGGAAATATTAAGCAATTTGCAGTTGGGACTGCATTTTACATTAGGAATGATGAATTTAAAGATGTTCACACTGGATCATATTAAGACAGCTTTCTCCTTTTTGTTGACGTGCCCCAGCTGTGGTAATAACCAGACTGGAATTTGCAGTCACATTATAGTCTTTGCCAGAGATAATTTTTGGTGTTCTAAGGAAAAGGCTACCATGTTGGAGACCCATCATCTTTCCCTTTAATTTGTCTATGACATCAACAAGAGCAAGTTCATCTGCCAAGCCCTTTGTTAAGGTACTGATGGCATAAACCATGCCAACAGCATCAACCCCGACTGCAATCTTATTCTGGGGGCTTTGTTCTTCCTTAAGAAGATTCACAATCAGCTGATCCTTGAGAGTTGCCATATTGGAATTAGAACCAAAAGGGATTGGGTGTGCATGGTGGGTAAGCATTGGTGGCACGCAGTGTTGGAACCAGACTTGGCTGCAGCTGCTCCAGTACCAGGCTCCTTATTAAAAAGCAATGGCCATATGCAAAACAGAAGCATTTCATTAGAAATGGGGCAACCAATTACAAAGTCTTAGCAAGGAGGGCACATAAGTTTCTTCCCTCTCCAGGCAGTGATTGTTCTGAGCAGGTAGAACAGATATATAGCCTCTTTGAGAGAATACAAGGCAACTTCTCTAATGCCCTTTGGTTTACTTGTCAGAATCCTCTTTCCTCTTCATACCTTAAGTGAGGATAAGTGAAGGGGGTACCCTCTTATCCCCCTCTTACTTTAACTTCTTTCCTTAGGCAGGTTCAACTGCATCCAGTTTTAACTCCCAAGCAAATGCTGGTGACTCCTAAATTCCTATCTCCTGCAGACTTCTCCTTTGAACTCCAGAACCACACACCCACTTTTCACCCAAATCAGAAACTGAGGTGTCTCCATGGGGGCTTCCTTTTCCATCAATTTGCACAGTCTACTGAGAACTGAACCCCACCTAGTATTTTTCTAACATCTATTTTCTCCATTCCCAAAGATCACTTTAGAAATCACCATAAATGATAGGTGCATTTTGGGGGAAAGAAACACAGCTTCTCATTCAATTCTCAAAGAAGGTACATCATCCCCTAAAGGTCAAGAGTCACTGCTAATCTCTCTCCTCCAATTCATCCACCGTCTTGTCAGAATGGTCCATCTAAAATGCAAATGTAAACTGAGCAGAATCCTACTTAGAATCCTTTGATGGCTTTCAGAAAACAGTGTGATTTCCCTAGAACTGCTTTACAAAATACTTCCCATGTGGAACCCCAATTCCCTCTCCACTCTTACTTCTTGCTATTCTTCTCAGCACTGTGGCAGATAATGCTACCCTTCTGCCACCTACCCACCTCATGTCTTTGTATGGGTTGCGCCTTCTGCCTGGAAGAAGGTTCATCCCTCTTAGTCTACCTGGTAACTTCTGACTCAGCTTTAAAGTTCAGTTCAAAGTCACTTACCCTGTGATACTTTGACACCAGACACCAGCCTGCTGTGAGGAAGAGCCTATCACTAACTATATCAGGGTTACCTACATCCTTCGTACACCTACCTTTGCATTACCCCTCTGCACTTGTGGTGCCTGGTTCATAGATCTGTCTTACCTGAGTGGGAACATTGATGAGGGGCTAGACCATGTAAATTCATTTTTGTATTCCCAGCATCTGGCACAGTACCTGATACTCAGTAAATGCATGCTGAATAACAAATAAGTAAAACTAGTAAGCAATTACAACTGTAGAACACTTTACAATTCACACATCACATACTTTATCTCTTGATCTGCACAGTACTAATTAGGTAGACAAGGGATACACATCACTGGGTTTTAGGGAAGTCTTGCCAAGGTCAAAAACTACAACTTCACCACCTCCCTTTAGTATTTATCACAGGCTGAGGTCCACAAAAATATCTATTAGAAATCTGATGGACTTTGGCACTGACTCTATGCTCCAAAAGTGAAGGACTGTCTAACCTTACTGAGCAAGTGACTTTCCTGTGAATTTGCCTAGATACACTCTGGGCAGGGGGCTTGCACCTCTTATTCTACTCTGTCCTCCTCACACATTCTCATAAGTCAGATAACTTCCCATGAAAAAGCCAGTCCAATCCAAAGAAAAGAGAATAACAGGATTCTCTTGTTTCTGTCTACTTCATCCATGAGAAAGATCAAGAGCTGGGTACTGTGCCTTGCATGCAGTAGGCAATCAGTAAGTATTGGTTGGATGGATGAATTGATGAGATATCTATAAATGGAAAAAGAAAAGAAAAATATAGCTAAGAAGGAGCGAAAGGGGCTTAGTCTGCTAAGGGGAGAACAAAGCCCTGAGATGATACTAAAGGACTGTCACTCTCTAGCCATAGAGCCCACGAATTCGGAAAGCAGAACATATCCAAACTGATATACCAGGGGAGAGCAGATGAGCTGCCAGAGAACTGTGGTACACAAAGGTAGTCTGGGATTTTTTTAAAGAAGTGCAGAGAGAGGAAGATCTTGCAAGCTACAGAACAATGAGTTTATCAGTGATTCCTGACAAATATTTCTAGAATTTTTTTAAACAATTCTTAAATACTTAGGCACTAGTGTGGGTTCCCTAGGGAGGACACCAGACCTTGCCAGAATGACCTAACATCCTTTTGGGAAAGGGTTCCTGGGCAGGAAACTATGACAAATGCTAAACACAGTTTTATTTTAGCAAGAAAGCTGAGGAAAGCTCTTAAAATTTTGTGGACATGATGAAGAAATGAAGGATAGAAAAGAATTAAGTTTGGTAGATTTACAGTTGTGAATGTTGAATAATGCTTCAAAATTGTCTTGATCATGTGCTGCACAGCTCTACACTTTCACAGAATCCTTATAAACATTTTAATCAAACACTAGCATGTGCTCTGACTGCTGTGGCTCACTTGGTCTGGGCACTGTCCTGCAAACTGAAAGGTTGCCAGTTTAATTCCCAGTCAGGGCACCTTCCTAGGTTGCAGGTTCAGTCCCTGGTTGGGGTGTGTACAAGGCAACCAATCAATGTTTCTCTCTAATATCAATGCTTTTCTCCCTTTCTTTCTTCCTCCTTTCCCTTCTAAAAATAAATAACATCTTGAAAGAAAAAAGACTGGCATGTAAAGTACATGATGGCAGAGATCCTGTCTAACTCAAGTGTCTACAAGAATAACTGCTAGACATGTAATCGATAAGAATTTTTGGATTAATTTTGAACAAATGAATCCATAGAAAGTCTATTCACTAAATTTGTAGGTCATACAAAATAAGCAGAGATACTTAATATTTTTATCTTTATTTCATTATGGATATAATGGCCTTTTCCAATATTTTTGTTATTTACCTACCTACTTACTTACCTACCTAGAACTTATGAGGCCAACATAAGAGTTGGAAAGATTCAGGAGATTGACAAAAAAAAACAGAAAGAAAAGGAAGGAACGAAGCAGACACTGTTCTAGGCACTGTTGAGTTAGACAAGATCCCGGCCATCACATACTTCATGTGCTAATCTTTGATTCAAATGGAAGGAAGGAAAGAGGGAAGGGAGGAAGGGAGAGAAGGGAGAGAGAAGGGAGAAAGGGAGGGAAGGAAGGGATGAAGAGAAGAAGTGAAGGAGAAAATATCTAGAACAAGTACACTACAGACTATGGGTCAAATCCAGCCTGTTGTCTATTTTTGTAAACAAAGTATTATTGGAAACACATTCAACTGAGCATTGTCTATGGCTGCTTCTGCACCACAATGGTCAAGCTCAGTAGTCACAACTGAGACTGAAGAGCTCACGAAGCTTAAAACGCTAATTATCTGGGTTTTTTTTTCCAGAAAAGTTTTGCTGATCAATGATCTAGAATATTGACTATAAGCTTCAACCTGGACAGAACTATTAGAGCACCAGGATACAAAACTTGAACGCAGGGGTGGAGGTGGTGCAACAGCAGAGGTTGGACTATATGGCTTCTCAGCTCTGAGAGTCTATGAAATAAAAAATGCTTACTGAGTCCTGCTGGGATCCTGAGAGCAGGTGAGAAGGCACTCAAATAATCCCTTCCCTCTTGGCCCTGCCTTCTCAGCAAATGCTCCTCCTTGCTTTTTGGTAAGAGCATCTGAACAGAAGACAGCTGAGGCAAGCAACAAAGTTGTGTCTGAGTGAGGAGAGGACAGCTCATAAGCTGAGCCTCCTCATATCAGGCTGCAAATACAGGGCAAATTTGGTACTCATGAAATTCTCCTGTTTGAAACATAAAGTTAACATAATTCCTCCAGTTCAGCGGGGACTCCAAGGAGGCAGAGATAACGGCCTGCACATGGACCTGTCAGCTGAGGAGGAAAGAAAAGACATGGGCAGATGAGAGTTCAAATAACCACACAAAAAAAGCCAAGATTTGCAGAACATTCAAAACAGCAGCTAAAAGCATGTTGCAATTATTGCCAAGGACAGGAAAGGCTTTGCGGAGAAACTAGCGACAGCAATGGAGCCTGAAAGAAAAAGTGGCTGTAGAGAAGCGAAAAGCGGAGGGCAACTTTACACTGCATCCCCAGCGGCAGCGCTCTGATGCTCTTGACATTCCCCTCCTGTTGCCAATTTGAGAAAACTTGCTGGAGCAGCAACAACACCTCCACCCACTGGGCGGGCTACCACACTTGCATCAGTCTGGCAGTCTCCCCGACAGCTCTTGCTCCCCTTGGTTGAACCTCCCTCTAGGTCAATGCTCTGACCCTCAGGTGGTCAGCATAGCTGTCAGTCCCCCTGGCCTTACTGCCAACCCCAGAGCAGACACTGCTCAGCTGCTCTGTTGCTAGAAACAGAAAGGAATATCAGCCTCTGCAAATGGTCCAGGATAATGGGCAGGAAGGAGGCCAGTCTAGAGAAGCAAAACTCAAATGCAAAATACTCATTTCTGTCTGCAGCCAAAAGCAACCTGCCTTTTTCTTGACCCTACTCTGATGAACTACTACTCACCAGAGCCAACACAGACTAACTTGCCCAGATAACCTCCAACAGACATGTGACCAAGCCCTGGTAGAGGCGCATGCTGCCACTTTCTTTTGGAGAAGCCCAAACAACCACCTACAGAACACCCTGGGGAGACACTGATGACCGCCCCATTTTATAAGCATAGACATCAAGGCACAGAGAAGGTGCACTATTTGTCCTGGGTCACATGGTAAGTTGAAGGGCCAGTCCCAGAGATAGCACTGCATTTTACACATAGGAAGAGGAAAAAAGCAGTATTCAGAGTAGTGCTGAGGAATTTCTGAGGTTGAGGACATCAGTGAGGCTGTTCTCTAGTTCTGGGGCAGAGATGGGACAGGGTAAGTTTGCAGCAAGTAGAAAAGAAACAAATTCACATTCCATGCAATTGCCTTAATTATTTTATGGAAACCTGCTCCACTGTCCTCTCATCTGTGGTTCCACAGGCTGAGGTGCTTTTGCGAGAACACCAGTGGGAAGGTTCCCCTCACCCTCACCCCATTCATGAAGTCAGGCCTCTAATTTATTCTCCAAGACCTCTTTTTTATAAAGAAGAAGAAGAGGAGGAAGAGGAAGAAGACGACGACGACGACAACGAAGAAGAATTATTTATTTATTTATTTTTAGAGAGAAGGGAAGGGAGGGAAACATCAATGTGTGAGAGAAACATCAATCAGTTGGCTCTCACACACCTCCAACTGAGGACCTGGCCCACAGCCCAGGCATGTGACCTGACTAGGAATTAAACCAGGGACCTTTTGATTCACAGGCCAGCACTCAATCCACTCAGCCACACCAGCCAGGGCTACTCCCCAAGACTTCTGAAGTGACATAAATTTTAGAAGCCCAAAGGGCTGCGAAGGGCATCTGTTCCATGAGTTCCCACAGGATAAGGGACTTGCAGGTCTCTCTGAGTTGCTGGTAGAGCTAGCAGAGCAAGGCTGCCTGGAAGTCACAGGGAGCAGAGTGCTCAGAACAGCAGGGTAGCCCGCACTTACCTTCCAAAGAATGGATTCCCTGCTCCTTGGCGGTCTTATAAACACTGCTGAAATTATCCCCAAGGTTTGGGTCAGCACCAGCAGCAAGCAGGACCTGCACCACACTTGAAGAAATCAGAAAGACAGAGGTGTCAGAAGCAGGGAGGGCCCAGGAAGTAGACACTCAGATTCTGAAGCATGTTTGAGGACTGGATGTGCCTCTCCTCATAGGTGTTACCGTGGAAAGAACATTAACTCTGCTAGTGTCAAAGGCATGAGTAGGAAAGCTGGGTCTGAAACTTCCTGGCTGAGAGGCTCTGGACAAGTATCTAAGACCTCTCTAAGGCTTGGTTTCCACAACTATAAAAGACAAAGTGTTTATTCAACAATTATTTATCCAGTGCTATGTTCTAGTCACTATTGCAGGTGCCAGGGTCTGTGCCCTCATGGAGTTTACAGTCTTCTGGAAAGGACAACAATTTAGCCTTCCAGTGGTATTTAAGGTACTGAACACTTGAAGGCTGAATAGCCAGATCTGGGATGGTAAAGTGGGAGGACCCAACACATTTACAAATCCTAGAGGGAACAGAATACAGTGCTTCACCTGAAGAAAGCCTGAAGAGGTGGAGGAGAGAGTAAGGGGAGACCAGTGGGAGATGAGGTGGGCCACTGAAGGGCTTAAAGGGGAAGTGACAAGACAACATATGCTTTTCCTCCCCACTTCAAAAGATGCACATATTAAAAAAATGAAACTATATTGAAATATTAAATTAAAAATGGAAGTTTCCCCTTATATCCATCTTCTTAATCTAAGTTCCAATGGTAACCACTATTTATAGTTTGGTGTGTTTCCTTCCAGTCTTTGGTTTTGGAAGAATCACTTCAGTGGCTGTGTGAAAATGGACTGCAGGGAGTAGGACCAGAGGCAGGAGCCTCCACAGGTTGTTGTGAGGTTATATTAAGTAAATATAAAGCACAGAGCATAGTGCTTGACCCAGAAAGTGTTCTGCGTATGTTAGCTTCCCTTCTATTATGTAGTGTCCCGGCTAATGCTTTCTTTTTTCCCTAATCAAAAAGGGTTCCTGTTCACTATAGGAAATTCAGAAATGTACATAATCAAGGAGAAAACATCCTTCCAGTTTTTCCAGTGTATGCATATTTCTTCTTTTTTTACAAAATGGGATCATACGTAAACCCTACATAAACATATATACACATATACCTTCCATGTTTTAAATATTTGTCTATCACATTATTTTTAATGACTGCACAGTATTCCACCATAGACTATTCTTTACTTAGCCAATCCTGTACATTGTAAAACAATTAGAATATTTTTAAATATTTCAATAACACAGTATCTCTGTATCTCTGATTATTTCCTTTGCATAAATTCCTAGGACATGAAGTTCAAGGCCAAAAGTATAAGCATTTTAAAGAGTTTTAATAAATATTACCAAATTACTTTTCACAAAGATTGTACCAATTTTTAGTCTCACTAGCAAAGGATGAAGGAGAGTAACTGTGCTTTTCTTACGCCAAAATACTGTTTTCTTTTTCATAATGTGTTAAGCTGATAAAACAGAAAATGAAATCACACTGCTGTTTCAAATTGCATTTCTCTGACTTCTAGTGAGGTTGGACTTATATTTTTAATTTTTTAAGTATATTATATTGATTATGCTTTACAGTTGTCCCATTTTTTCCCTCCCCTTTATCCTCCTCTGCCCTGCACCTGCCCTCCCTCCAGCATTCCGCCCCCTTAGTTCACATCCATGAGTCATGCATATAAGTTCTTTGACTTCTCCATTTCATATACTATTCTTAACATCCCCCTATTTTGTGCCTATAAATTATGCTTCTTATTCCCTGTACCTTTTCCCCCTTCTTCCCCTATCTCTTCCCTGCTCATAACCCTCCATGTGGTCTCCATTTCTGTGATTCTGTTCCTGTTCTAGTTGTTTGCTTAGCTTATTTTTATTTTTTAGGTTCAGTTGTTGATAGTTCAGTTTGTCATTTTACTGTTCATATTTTTGATCATCTTCTTTTCCTTAGATAAATCCCTTTAACATTTCATATAATAATGGCTTGGTGATGATGAACTCCTTTAACTTTACCTTATCTGGGAAGCACTTTATCTGCCCTTCCATTCTAAATGAAAGCTTTGCTGCATAGAATAATCTTGGATGTAGGCCCTAGCCTTTCATGACTTTGAATACTTCTTTCCAGCCCCTTCTTGCCTGTAAAGTTTCTTTTGAGAAATCAGCTACTAGTCTTATGGGAACTCCTTTGTAGGTTAACTGTCTCCTTTTTTCTTACTGCTTTTAAGATTCTGTCCTTATCTTTAATCATGGGTAATTTAATTATGATGTGCATTGGTGTGTTCCACTTTTGAGTCCAACTTCTTTGGGACTCTCTGAGCTTCCTGAACTTGTATGTTTATGTCCTTCACCATATTGGGTAAGTTTTCTTTCATTATTTTTTCAAGTAAGTTTTCAATTTCTTGCTCTTCCTCTTTTCCTTCTGGCACCCCTACGATTTGGATGTTGGAATGTTTAAAGTTGTCCCGAAGGTTACTAAGCCTATCCTTATTTTTGGAATTGTTTCTTCATTCTGTTCCAGATGAATGTTTCTTTCTTCCTTTTGTTCCAAATTGTTGATTTGAGTCCCAGTTTCCTTCCCTTCACTGTTGATTCCCTGTATATTTTGCTTTATCTCTTTTGTATAGCCTTCACTTCTTCCTTTATTTTGTAGCCAAACTCAATCAATTCTGTGAGCATCCTGATTACCAGTGTTTTGAATTCTGCATTGATAGGTCAGCTACCTCATCATTGCTTAGTTTTTTTTCTGGAGTTTTGATCTGTTCTTTCAAGTGGACCATATTTCTTAGTCTTGGTGCACCTGTTACATTGTAAGGGGCAGAGCCTTAGGCATTCACTTGAGTGGGGCAACCCTCTTTGCCGCACTGTGGTGCTGCATGTGGGGAAGAGTCAGAGAGGGAACAGTGCCACTTGCTCAGCTCTTGCCTTACTTGCAAGAGATTGGCAGTTTCTCCCGCTGCCACAACCCTCACAGGTTTTAACAGCCAGAGGTTCTGAAGCTTTATTTTGCCCACACTGGAACCCTGGGTTTCTCAGTCTGTCTCACTCCCTAGTTGTTCCTCCTGGTTTATCAGCATGCAAACGTGGGACTGCCCAGTCTGCAAGCTGCTGCATTGACGTGCATCCTCTCCACCTGGGCTGCCCCTCTCCTCCCCTCCTGCCAATCTGGATGAATGTTTCTTCTTTTACTCCTTGGTTGTTGGAATTCCATACAGTTTGATTTTCTGGCATTTCTGGTTATTTTTTGTTTTTCAATTGGTTGTTGCCTTCTTTTGGTTGTGTGAGGAGGTGAAGTCTATTTACCTACAACTCCATCTTAGCCAGAACTCCTCTAGTGAGGTTGGACTTAAAAAAAAAATGTTTAGCAGTCAGTTGAGTTTTTTTTCAAAAATCCCTTACTCATGTCCTTTGTCTGTTTTTTTCCTCTATGCTAATCTTTTGCTTAGTGAATCTTCAATACTGTTAATGCTTTTGAAGGTGTAAATGGCAAGAATTAAAAAAAATTACTGTAACTGTTAAAAAGCACAAGTATAGTCTTTTTGTTTTTCTCTTGTTAGTTTTTTAATATTTGTAACAAGCAGTGTTGATGCTTTCCCCTGTACTACTTGGTTTGAATTTTATTTCCTTCAACTCAATTATTGGCTCAATTATTTGCTGAGTGAATGAATGAATTTCAATAATACCCACACACACAAACACACAGTCCTCACCAGTAAGTCGAAGAACCAGAATACATCTCCCACACAGTTGGGAGTTCTTTCACACCTGATCTAACACAGTCAGATGAGTCTCCTGTGTCTACTCACCTTACCTAAAAGGATCTCCTGGCACACAGTGGACTGCTGTCACAGGTAATTTATTCAAGATATGGATTAAGATCCCAAAGAAAAATGAAAAGGGCCTCTAAGCAGCTAAAATCCATGTTTAAAACCCATATATTTAATTCATAGCAAAGTCTGTCAGGTTCTCACAAGAGGGTACAAAAGGGTGATTACAGATGGGCAAACTAACTAAAGGTAGTGAGGAATAATATCTGATAAAAAGGTAGTGTGGTAGAGAGTTTAAGTACATTGGTTTTAAAATCTGGGACAATCTAAGCATCAACATGAATAATGACAGCTACGGATTATAACCACTGAGTAAAATAAGATTCCACGAGTCTGTATTGAAAATAAATTAGTAAGTCAAAATGGAGAAGGGGAAACTCTTCCTTACTGTAGAATGACATGTAATAAATGTAGAAGGAAGGATGAAATTAGAAAATCATCATTTTGCAATGTCATAATTATCATGGATAACAAGAGTATCTAGTTCACAAGGCTATTAATGTATGTAAAGTACTCAGAACAGTGACTGACCTATAATAAGTGCTCAACAAACATTAGTTATTATTTCTATGTACCTGACCCTGTGGTTAGGTTGTGGGAAAGTCAAGAGAGGTATGAACTGAGACACTTAAACTGGGAAGACAGAATGCCATTTTATAAAAAGCACAGTGAGACCGGGGACCAAATCAAAACTCTATCATTTACTGACTATGGTTATACCTCTGAGACTCCATTTTCTTACCAGAATAATGGAGATAATGATGCCTCCCTTGTAGGTTATGGGATAAGTATGTAAAACTCCACAGTGCCTGACACACAGAAGGAGTTCCACACTCTGAGCTCTTATCCCTTTGTCCGTATAATCCTAGTGACAATAACATGAGTCTGGGTCAAAGTACACAACAGATTTGTAGTTGATCACTTCCAGAACTCATGCTGGCATATTCCTATATTAAAAAGGCAGCTCTTCTATATTCTGAACAAGTTAGCTTGTTTTTAATGTCTAAGAGAGAAGGGTTTGTCGACCTAAACTCAAAGGGACGTAATTTGGTTAATCCTCAGATGTTGTATCCAATCACTATTCAATTATGTCCCCATCCATGGCAGGCTGTCCCTCTAGGCAACTAGTGTCACTAACTATGGTACCTGGGCCTCTCTAGGTTCATGAGTATTGATTCTATCTGTCTAATTTGCAGGCTGCAAGACGTGTCCAAGCAACCAAGTATGCTGTCCTTGGCCCCAGAGGGCAGACAGTGGTCTGGCAGGATGGGGAGAGGAGAGTGACTAGACTTAGCCCTGGGGCTGCTAAACCCATACAGGGAATGGGCAATTCACTTCACAAACTTGAAGGCCAAAGAGGGTAAGCATCTAGGCTAGTGACTCATTCTGAAACCTCAGAGAAGACACCTTCCACTTTTAATAAAAACTCAAAAGGCAAGCAGCCCCACTGTGGGCTATAGCTAGGACTAATGGAACCGTGGCTGCTCAGTGGCCAAGAACGGCACCAAACACCTTGCCAGATAGCTAATAGGCTTTTCACTTAACAGCCATCATGTACATCCAACCCAGAGTTCCATGAGGATCAGGCACTTCTTGGAGAAACCAGCCTGATCAGGCTGGAGGGCTACATGACCATGGTTAGCTTTGGTGACCAAGATAACTTTGCAGACCTGTGGGCTACAGCAGGGCAGAACCAGAGTAGGAGACTAGCCAGGTGAGAGAAAGCTAAGGCAAGGCTCGGAGTGCCAAGAAGTCCATAATCAAAACAGAACCAAGGGGTCAAAGACCATGAGGCAGAGAGTCAGAAGCCAACTCAGATGGCAAGGACTAGAGGCTGAGGCAGAACAGTAGACCACAAATGAAGCAAGCAGTCACAAACCAAGGAATACACTGGTACCAGAGGGCAAGGCAAAAGAGACTAACTAGGAACAGCAGTGAAGAGACTGAAAAATGAAGTTATTTCTGCCTCTCTGACATTTTTTGCTGAAGTAGAAACAAATCCCCAAATTTAGAAGTGCTTTTGGGGAAGGTGACTTCCATGGGGAGATGGTGAGTCAGTACACCTGGCTGACAAGGGGAGCGCAGGTCCACCCTGAAATTAGAATCTGACAGCACAAAGGGAGCAGGCACTACTATTCAAGGTCATTCTCCAGAGGACAACTGTGGCCTCCCCTCTGCTCTGGTGGGCATGCTAGCTGCAGTTTTGTAGTTTAGGCATCACTGCCTTAAATTTAAGTAGCTGGAACCAAATGGGCTGTGGTGTATGGGCTAGGCCTTCGTGGTCTTAACAGCTGGATTAAAGTGGGGCAGAAGACACCAAGAAAAACATTTCCACTTAAAGTAACTACACTGACTACTCCACACATATTCACTGGGCAAAGGCTTAAGAATACTGGCAATTCTCCCAGACAGCTCAGGATGCAGCCTCTGGTGGTCCGCAGAAAGATATGCCTACCAATGCCAACATCAACCTCATAGGCTAGAGATAATCTCCAGATGCACCATTTCCCTTACTAACTAGGGGAGTCAGAAAACCTTTGCAGCCCAAGAGAATGGTGTTTGTCCTTTAGTGACTTGTCTTCCTGTGTGCCCATCAGATTCCATCCTGTTCTTAGGTCTCCCCCAAGTGAACTGATGCACCCAAAGGACGGGCCTTGCAAACACTGAAGGTGAAGCTTGTGAGGGACAGTATCAAGCTGACAGTCTGACAGAGGAGCAGCGACAGGACAAAGCTAGCCACACTGGTTAGGGGGCAGGCAAGCCTGAAAACCTGGTGCATCAGAAATGGTCAGGTCTTGAAAGCTGGCCAGAGGCAGAGAGGAGAATACAGGTCCACAGCCCAAGACCTCAGCAAGTTACACCTGTGTGTAGGAACAGTAAGCTTTGATTCTGGCTAAGAGCTATTTTCTCTCTGCCCTGTTTCTACTGCCTGCTGGTACAAGCACCTATTTTCTCAAGGTATAGAGTGTTGGCTAGGTAAGAGGAAGACAGTAGTCTAATAATGAAAGCTAACATTTGTGTATACTTCTTCATGCCGGGTGCTATTTTAAATACTATGTATATTCTAACACATTTAATCTTCGCAACAACCCCATCGGGTACGTTACACATACAAAAAGCTGAGGCACTGAGGGGTTAAGTAACTTGTCCAAGATCATTCAGCTGTAAGGCGTTCTGGGCAGCCTAGCTACAGGGTCCACACCCTTATCACTTTGCTCTATTGCCCCTCACTTCCCAATATTGACTCCCAGGTAGGTAACTGTCTCTAGGAGCACTTTGTCTCAACTCACTTTTTAGCAGCCCAATAGAAAAACAAGGCAAGGATATAAATAGTCAATTCCTACAGGAGGAAACAAATAAAAAATATTATTAAGTATATGAAGAGATATCCTCAAGCTCATTTGTTATTACAGAAATGCAGATTAAAATGTGGTATCACTTTAAACTCAACATGTTACCGAAAGTTAGAAAGCTGAAAAATGCCAAGTGCAGGTGAGGACATGGGGTTCTGCGACTCTTCGGGCACTGTCCAGGGAGAGACTGGTGCAGCCATTCTGGAAGCCAATCTTGTAATACTCTGTCAGATTAAAGTACCTTACCCTCTAGTCCAGCACTTCTGCTCCTGGGTACAGATACCCTAGAGAAATTCTTACACAGGTCCATTAAGGGCAACACCGGGCACTCATCACAGTGTTCTGTGGTGGTGGGGAGTTGCAGACAATCAATCCCCATCACTGGGGAATGGGTATGTTAAAGGTGGTAGACACACACCGTGAAACACGATGAAGCTGGATATATGTGCAGAAACAGGCTGGATACATGTGCAGAAACATGAACAGGTGATTTTAAAAAGGGGTGATTCCCCTATTAGTCATTAATCGAATCTGGCAATTTGTTCCAAAAGTTTGTTCCTGCAGAGTCTCACAATGGCAGAACTCCTGATCATAGGGACTGAAGAATTAAGGACCCAGTGAAAACAATGAACTCCCTGAGCACTAGTCACCAAATATGACACTCCTCCTGCTAGTAGTGTCCCCTTGCTTCAACTGACTAGTCCTCATTCAACTGCAGGGTTCCTCAGTGATCCAGAAACCAACTCAACTGAGCCTTCGGTCTTCCAGCCTGGACGCATGCCCTTCCTCTTTTGTCTGCACAGAACCCAGCGTGCACCCCCATGGCAGCTGACCCTCATCACAGTGTAGCGTCACTGCTGTTTACTTCCATTTGCCTTTCTCGCCAGGCTACTAGGCAAGGGCCATGTCTCAACCTTCTTTCCCAGCTGCTTGATCAGTGCCTGAATCACTGTAAGTGGTCAATAGATGTTTTCTGAATGAGTGCATAAACAAATGAATGAAGAATAAATAAATCATGAACTTATCTGGGTGGGAGATGGGGGAGAAAGGTGGAAGGCAATGGTCTCAACCCTACCCAGTCCTCTCCCACCAAAAGAGGCCACAGGCAGTTTAGCTGTGGAAAACCTCCGTACTCCTGGGTATCAGCCCATTCCTGGGCTATAGGCAATTCCCAGACAAAGCTGAGAGAACGAACATGATGTGGCCCCTATATGGCAGTTCCTAGGACTCATGAAAACTCCCTTTGAAGCCACAGCTCCCACGGGGCCCGTTTTAACTGGCTGATCAGGTTGTATAATTAGACTAGAGGTAGGAGGGCATGTAGGAAGGCTGGCTTGCACTGCCCTTGATGAGCTCCCACTTTCAGGGCAGTAGTATGTCACAGTGCATGGGAAGATAGTTACAGCAATTGATGTTAAGGTTTTCTGCTCTCAGTGGCCAGAGGAGCTTGGGGTTGTCACATTGTTTATGAAAGAGCAAGGAAATCTGTGGTGTGAGCTGAGGCCTATGCTGGGCAAGGCTCATGTCAAAGATGGCTGGTGAGCAGCTGGAGTTGGTGAGGCAAGAAGGGCAGTGATCCCTGCTCCAGGTTGTCCCCACACAAAGTTGAGCTTCAGGAGAAGCTCCGCCAACTCCTCCTCTTTCTACCCCCAACATCCAAAGCACAGGGTCACTGTGATGAGTATCATGCATCCCAAAGAGAAGACAAAGAGTTGACCTTTGTTATTCTCAACCCAATGCACACCTCAATGAGGGGAGGAAGCAAAGAGGTCACAGCTCAGGAGGTCTACTGGAAAGTCAAATGAGCTGTGTCCCATTTGGTCTACTGGCTGGTCAGGAAAGCAGGGTGGCCAGACCAAAGGTAAATGGCATGTATTACATCTAGAGATCCTGTGGCATGCGGGCACGAGCTGGGGGTGAAGAGGGAAGGAAAAACAGTTTTCTTTTTAAAGCAAGCTTCCTTAGGCAACTAAAGATTAAGGTGGAAAGCAAAGTATCTGTGTAGATAAAGTAGCCACAGTGTGTTAAGCACTTACACTCACTATTTCAGATCCGTAGAACCACTTACA
This sequence comes from Anoura caudifer, assembly GCA_004027475.1. Lineage (NCBI taxonomy): Eukaryota > Metazoa > Chordata > Mammalia > Chiroptera > Phyllostomidae > Anoura > Anoura caudifer. Next base: position 149,070 of record PVKU01002615.1, read on the forward strand.
ATGAGGTACTAGCCTCATTTTATAAGTGAATAAACTGAGGCTCAGCAAGATAATGAGTTGCCCACGTGTGTACATTAAATAAGCACAGGAAACAAGATCCAAATTCAAGTCTATCTGGCGCCAAACCTATTGCACATTCCCCTAAACAACACTGGTTCTCACCCATTCAACCACCCATTAGTCTGCCATGCGATCCCTTAGTTACTGAGCCTCTACTATGCACTAGGAACAGAGATACTTTCAGATGGTAGTTAAAGTAAAGCAGATCACAGCAGCTAGCTGGGATGAGAAGTCCAATTCAGATGGAGAAGGGTCAGCATCAGTGGTAGGCCCAGACCGGATTAGATAATTAGGGGCAAGGCTCAAGAAAGGCATGGCACAGTAAGCAGAAGGCCGTGGACTCAAGACCACACATTGCAAATTTACAGGACAACCCCAGTTGTGCCCTTCACTTCCTTAGCCTCTTCCTAAATACCTTTCCACGTCTTTCAATCTGTAGTTCATAATATATGGCCACCAAACCTATGGGCTTATATGGTTAAGCCCTGGTTTTAGGGATTCTTTCCGCAGTATGGGCCCAGACCAGGCTCTCTCTAGGCAAATGATCCATGAGTATAATGGGGCTGGTTTATCTCTTAAGACTCTGAACAAAAATAACTATAAGAAAACCAAACGACCATCCTACGCTAAGATAAGGGCTATCATTATTCACATTTTGCAACTGAGAAAACCGAGCTAGTAAGTGGTAGAACCATGTTTTAAACTCAGGCAGTCTCCTTTCAGAGCCCTTGTTACTTACTACAGGGTCTGGCAGAAGTAACGCCATTGAGTGTGGTTGGTAGGGAATGTGAATGTCCCGCACGAGATGGGATGGCAATTTGAACATTTCACCTAAAATGCCATATGCTTGAGTGATATTGTTATGTTGCAGAATTATGTTTATGATTTTGTAATAAAAGGTTTTTATGTAATAAAAGAGGGGCGTTATTTGTGCCGGACTCTGTATGTGACACACTAGATGATGTGGTCCCCAAAGCAGGGGCTGTGCCTGGCCATCTGTTTCTTCACACACAGGGTCTAGTACAGGCCAGTAAATATTTGTTGGATCAATTCACTGCTGGGACCTTCACACTGCACTGTTAACACACACACTGAGCTTTCTGTCAGCTCCTGGGCTGTATTCGCTAGTATTGCTAAGTTGGGTCTCTCAATGTGAATTTTAGAGTTGGTTCTTGGTTTTAATTGTAGACTAAAACACTCATCTCTGTTAATTTTTATCACCACTGATTTAACCATTGCTCTAGTCCACTGACTGTTTTTCTCGAGATGTCCCCGCTTCTTTAACCCAAGATAATTGTTACCTCATAAGCTTCATGTAATCTGCCAATTTGATAGGCATTTAACCATGGTCTCAATGAAATCAGTGATATAACTACTGAATAGGACAGAGACCTGTGGCTCTGATGTCTTTGAAGAAGTACAAGAGTGGACCACATCACAGTCCCTAGAAATGAGATACCCCTCCCCAAGCTGCTGAACTGGGTAAGCACTGGATGTTCTCCTGGTCCCAACTGATACTCACCATGGAGACAGCACTGAACACAGAACCCCAAGACAGGATACAGCATTGGAGAAGGGGGGGCACCCTGAGACTGTCATGTTAGGCAAATGAGCTGGCACTGCTTTCCAGAGAGCAGTGTCTTGAGTTGCCTGAGGTCAAGGTAATGCGCCTGCCAAACTAGAATCGGGTGCATGCTGGAATTGGAATATCATTACTACGAAACAGGATTATCTTGAGCAACGATTCCAAATGGGATTAGAAACGACTCTTTGTTACTCAGAGATAATCAGCCACAGCAGCAGCGGTGGGTGGGAGAAATGTCAAGCTCGGCACACTTTTCTGGGGGGCATGGTGCTGGCACTCTGGGCGCCTGGCCAGCACCCTCACCCACCCTTCCTTGCTGGGAAATAGTGGGCACTGTCCTGCACTGGGCAGGTGGCCACCTGGGATAAGAGCCAGCACTCATCAAAGTGCCCTGCTCTGGGGTCCCTTGTTCTAGTCCCAGCTTCTCAGATAAAGAGGACTGGAAAAAGCATCTCCAAAGCCTTCCTGCAGTGATGATGATGATGATAGTGATAATATTAATAATTAATATTAATAAAATTAATAATGGTGATAATTATTATTGAGGGACTACCACTACTATTATACTACTACTAACTAAAGTAGCAAACCTTTATCAAGTGATTACTATATAGCAAGCATTGTTCTGACCACTTTTTATATATATACACATTTATCCATCCAAACAGCCTTTTGAGGTAATCTGCTTATTATCTTCCTGTTATGATTGAGTAAACAATCACAGATAAGTAAGAGAATATGACAAGGCACAGAACCGGTAAGAGGAAGATTTGAACCCAGGCATTCTGGCTCCAGAGCGCACCACATGCTGGACTGCCACAGCCTGAGAGCATCGTGGCCAGTGTTGGGTAAGGCCTTTCCTTCACTCTCTCTGGTCTCCAGACCCTGCCAGTTCTTCTACCAGCTCTGGCAGATTCCTACTTTTTTACCTTTGTGAACCTATGCTCACAATGGCCCAACTTCCAGAAATGCTGTCCTTACTCTCCACCTTTAACAACCAAAATCTTGTCCATCTTTCAAGACCCACTCATGTGATGTGAAAGGGCCTCCTTCCATGATCTCCCCCATGATCTCCCCCCAGCAATTTAGGTGATCTTCTCTGGAGTATGGACAGCATTCTGCCTCATTTAAAGTCAGACTCATTTTATTCCTGTTCTGTCAGCTTTTTGGGACAAGGTTTGTCTATTTTTATATGTCTCATAATCATCCAACACATAGCTGTTCAAGAAACTCTGACTGAGATGACCTGACTCCTGGTCCCAGCAACCCTTGGTCCATCCCATGGCCTGGCTCCCTGCCCCCTCCCTCTACAGGCAGTGAAAAAGGGTAAGGGCTTGGTTTAGAGACCTGGATTCAAATGCTGGCTCCCTCCCTCATTTACAAGACAACCTTGGGTATCTCTGAGCTTCATTTTCCTTGTGTGTAAAGTAGGGATCATAATCCCCCCCTTTCAGGACTGCAGTGGGGAATAGAGCCATGGGAAGTGATAAACAATGCGCCCAGCAGACAGAAAGCACCCAGTCAACCACAGCCATCATCATTACTACCATCAGGTAATCAGACAGCACAAAACCCAGCCTCCTCAGGCTGAAGGAAGCCCCACTCTGCAGCACGCAGCCAGGCCAAAAGTACGGTACCTGGGGAACAGGCTGTAGGCCTCTAAGAAGGGAAAAACCTCGATGTGGTCAGGGCCCCTAAGAACCTGCACTGAAACACAGGTGCATGGGTGCTCTACCTGCTTTGTCTCTGGCCAGCAGCAAGGAAGGACAGCATCCCAGTGGGGCTGCCCTGGTCCAGCTGCAAGAGCAGCATCAACTCTTTGCTCTAAGAACACCTGTGGAGTTGTCAACCCCACAAAGACCTGCAGAACCTCTTCTGCAGGACAGCAGTCTGGCTTGGGATGCTGGTTTCTTAAAGATAGGATTTAATGCCCTCCTCTCCTTAGTAAGGTGGAGGGAAAATAAGCAAATGCTAAAAATAAATGACTGCTGTGAGAGGTAATTAAATGGTCTTCAGCCAAGGATGGCGGCATTTTAAAATTAACAAAGCCCAGGTACCACATCCAGGAAGGCCTTGGCAAATGCGTGTTATCCACTCATTAGCTCAGCTCCTCAGGGACCCTGGCCAAGCAGGGAAGGCAGTGCCGGGAAGCAGTCCTTCCGATGCTGATGAAATGCACTCCGGGAGAAACGACAGAGGAGGGAGGGAGACTCTTGTGGGGAATTTCAAACAGTTCTGCTGGAACTTTGTACTCTGCCTCACGGTCTCACTTTCTCTGAGCCAGGCCTTTCAAAACAACCAGCAAGCCCAAGTGGACTGAAATCTGGATCTATCATCACCACCCCATTCTTCTGGCATGTTTGGTTCCTGAAGCACCACAGTGGCTGCACTATTTAGGTGGTCTCCCTGCTTGGCAGTTCAGGGACAAGGAACCCAAGTATGATGTGGGATGGGAGGCAAACTCCCAGGCCTGTACCCTGCACTTTCTCTGTGCTATAAAGAATCATGTGACACTCTGAATTTATATGTGCCTACTCCATACCACGTGTATAGTGAATTTATTGTTATTCATCAGTAATTATACTTCATGACACCAAGAATCATGAATTCACAAATCTTCATTCTTTCTTAGCAATCAGAATACACAGCGCTCTAATGTGAGACACCATCAACAATAAGAATTCAAAACATTCCAGGTGATCCTAAACAACAGAATTCACTTTGGCACTACAACAAGAATTCTCAGTATGCCATCAGTTGCAACTAATAATGAAAATTAGAGAGGGATGATGACCTTTTAAAAAGTTTTTTAAGTCATTTAAGTATCAATTATGCACAGTAAAATTCACCCTTTTAAGATGCACAATTTGATGAGTGCATTGTATATAGCCAAAATCACAATCAAGATTTAGAATATTTCTATCACTCCAAAAGCTCCTTTGAGCCCTTCCTCCCACTCCTAAACTCTAGCAGCTACCAACCTAATTTCCGTCCCAACACTACTGCCTTTTCCAGGCTGTCATATAAATGGAATTATATAGTAGGTAGCTGTTTGTGTCTGGCTTTAACTTAGCATAAGGCTTTTAAGATTTGTCCATGCGTTGAATGTATGAGTAGTCTTTTTTTTATTGCTGTGTGGTGGTCCATGTATGGATGTACCATCATCTGTCTACTCACCAGCTGATGGACATTTGAGTGATTTCTAGTTTTTGAATAAAGCTCTTTTAAATATTTACATATAGGTCTTTTTGCAGATGTAAGTTTTTATTTCTTGTGGGCAAACACCTAGGAGTTGGTATTATTGGGTTGTATGGTAAGTATGTTTTACCTTTATAAGAAGCTGCCAAAGTGTTTTCCAAAGTAGCTGTACCAACATGCACCTCTATGGCAATGACAACAATTATTCTGTAACTGTCAGCACTTTGTATTGTCAGTTTTTCTAAATTTTAGCCACTGTAGTTAATAGATATGTAGTGGTATCTCGTTAGGATTTTAATTTACATTTCAATAAATGACTAACGCTGAGTATCTTTTCATGTGCTTATCTACTATCCATCTCTTTTTTGATAGTATCTGCTAAAATATTTTGCCCATTTTTTAAAAATTAAGTTGTTTGTCCTTTCTTTGATTTATAAGAGTTCTTTAGATCTTCTGGACACTATTCCTTTATCAGACATGGGTTTTGACAGCTTCTTTTTTTTTGAGGAATTAGAATTATAAGGATCTAAATCATACTATTTTTCTTTTAAACTACTATTCCCTGCACAAACACTGATGAAGGTAACCACTGATGAAAGACTTAAATTTTCAATTTACCAATACCTTAGTGCAACTAGAGAGACGATCAAGCAGTATTTGGTACCTGCTAAAATTCCTAAGACTATTTTTACCTCCACTGTAAGCAACCAACCAACACTAGGCTTTAAAGGAAGCTACATCTGGAGAAATGGCTGTCCTATAAACAGCTTTGGCCCCCCAGACTCTGCACCTCCCAAAGCCCTGTTCTGGTCCACCAGGCTCTTGGAATGGTCAACAGTCGTCACACTCCATTGCTGGCCATTGTCCACTGGGAAAGGTAGGAGGCTCCAAATCCATCCCTCAGTGAAAGAGCAAACAGTGGGGCCTGTGGCCGCTTGGACATCAAAGTTGAGCAAACGGGCCTGACAGGCCCTGCCTCTCCGCCTACATATCCTGCAAATGCCATATGAAGGAGGTTCCCCAAGGGGGGTCACGACTTTCAGCTTGTCATAGCACACATCAAAGTTTGCACCACACACGAACTGGGTGCATGGGTTCGAATCAAGTCGCCCAAGAGCGGATACTCAGCCATTGTGTCCAGTTTTAATCCTGTGTTTTCCCAAGTAATTAAGCCTTCTTGCTTATGAACTTGTGACTAAGTAAAGCATCACTGAGAGGTTGTAACATCAAAGTGCCTTCCACCGTCTGTCTATGTTTGGTAAAATTGGATTTCTTTCCCTTCTTGAAGAAAAACTAATTGAATTTAGCTGAAGGCTGGGTATATTTGCACAAGCCAGTGAAGGCTATGCTAAGTCATAGTGATCATCCTGGGACCCGGTGCCTTAGCCTTTAGCTGGCCTGGGTCAGAGCACAACACAGAATGAAGCACCCAGACTCAGGCTAAACAAGTGCCTGAGGCATAAGGCTTATGGAGGGCTCACTGTGGAGAGGGGGACAGCCCCCAGTAACTGCTCCTCAAGCCAAGACTACACCCCAGCTGTTACTAGAGCCGGCAAAAGAATTTTCCTAGTAGAATGTTGGTTAATCTTTGGCAGAAGGGCTACTGAAGACAATGGTTATCACATTACTCAAGTCCTTGATGTCAGCAGTCTAAGTAAGCTTCTTAAGGCAAAGGCTGTGACGATTATTATCTGCATCTCCTCATAGCCTGGCACATCAACACCTGACACAGTAGAGTTTGAAAAATGCTTGCTGGATGCATGAAATGATAATAGAATGATTATCAGAACAAAGTTCCCCTCTCCTGAAGAAACAAAACTCTGTATCCCTTGTTTGCCATGCTCATTGGGAAATTTCAATCTAATTAATACTTCATTTACTAATTACCTGATTTACAGTGAGTGCAGCACGGTCCCATTTACGTGAAGTTATACACATACACACACACAAGGATCGGTCTCTAGATAGAGGGAATTCAGTTCCCTGCTATTTTCTTCTCTATATTATTTTTATAAAAACAATAAACCTATTTTTGGAAAAGAAATTCTCTAGTTCAATCCTGATATAATTATCTTTCCTTTTACCAATACGATTTCTGATCTTGATCCAGTGTTAACTCTCCTGCGTACATTTATATTTGTATTTTAATTTACGTCACCTCAAATTCTTTTTGGAAATAAAAGGAAAACATAAATTATGAATTAAGCTCTCATACAGACTTTTAAAATTTTTGTTCTATAGTACCGTATTTCCTATTCAAAATTAAATAAAATAGTACTATCTTTACTCCTCAAAATTAAATAATAAATATATATAAATAAAAGTTCACATGAAGTTAGTCTCCTTAAGAATAGAGACTATTTTGTTCTATGTCCCCAAGGATCTAACACATTAAGCAAGTGCTCACCAAAGGCAGCTGAGGGGGAAATGATCAGGCTACTCTCAGGATCTCTCCTCTGAACTTTGACTGCCAGCATCTAAAGGAGACGAAGGTTCTTTGCTTTCAGCCTTGAATCAAGCGGTACTCTCCCTCTACCTTCCCTTCGTCCAAGTCCAATTAAAAGGTGGTGGCATTTCAGGCCTGGCCAGTATGATACCAGAGGGTTTGTGAATGATGAGAATCAGCACACTTCTCATAAGGAGAAACTTCCTGACAGACTATGCTGGTATGGATGTGGTAATTCTTCGGGATTGCTCCCAGGGCACCTTACCCATGAGTCTGCTCACCCTGACTGAGGAACTCCTGAGATTCCCTTTTACCAGATTCTACTTTTCCTTTTTCCATAGCACTTTTCTTACCTTCTTATGTTATGCAGATTCCTTTTTAGCAGATTCTACTTTTCCTTTTTTCCCCCATAGTATGTCGTACCTTCTAATATATTATATAGTTTACTTAGTTTGTGGTGACCTACACATTTTTTTAAAGATTTTATTTATTTATTTATAGAGAGAGAAGAAGGGAGGGAGAAAGAGAGGGAGAGAAACATCAATGTGTTGTTGCCTCTTGCATGCCCCACCTACTGGGGACCTGGTCTGCAATCCAAGCATGTGCCCTGACCAGGAATTGAACAGACGACCCTTTGGCTTGCAGGCTGGCACTCAATCCACTGAGCCACACCAGCCAGGGCCTGTGGTTTATTATATTTGTTTATTGTCTGTCTCTTCCTCTCTCTACTCAGGGACCATCATCTGTATAGAAATAAGCTCTATGAGGGTGGGAATCTTTGTCAAGAACAATGCCTGGCAAACAGTAGGTGCCCCCACAAATTTGTGATGTGAATAAATACACCAACCTGAGAGTATGCTATTTTCACTAGAAGTCTGTTTTCCCTGGGTTCTTAAAGAAAGAGGAGGACACAAAATGGATGCTTAATACACCAATAATTAGTCCTAGGATCCAAAGCAAATAAATACAAGCCAACATTCTCACTTTGCTCAACAAGCATCACTGATTTGCTAATGGCTCTGGATAAAGACAGGCAATCAGTTAAACCAACAACTCATTAGATTCAGAAAGCTATCTGCTCACTGATTGGCAGGACTCTTAAGTACAGTGTTACTGAAAATACACTACACATAAGGGCACCTCTCCCCAACCCCTTTTCTCAACCACTGTCTGTCTCTTGCAGATGGAGACATCTGTAAGCTGGGAAAGAAGACTGGTGGGTAGGGTGGAAGTAGGGGTGGGTAGATTATCAGTGGTAGAATAAACACGTACACTTGTGCCCAGAGAGGTCTAACGTGAGCAGCAGAGAGTAACTTACCATTTGCAACCTGTAGCACATGTATTATCTCATTTCATATAGAGAGAATCCACTCTGCTGCCAAATTCAGTCCTCTCATACCCCCTGCTTTGAAAATACCCTGTCCACACCGCTCTGACACCGCTGACGTCACTGCACTCTCTCTACCCAACTTTCTTTTCCACATTAGGCCACGAGCTCCCAAGGTCTCTCATTCCCCAGTGATTAGCACAGAGCCTGGTTCAGAATAAATATTACCAAATGTTTGCAGATAATTAATTTCAGGTGGAGAAATGGTGTCCAAAGAATTCTGAAACTCAACTAAGGGTCAGAACCAGGACTAGACTCCAGGTCTTTCAACTATAAAGTCCATTTACATCAATTTTTTCTTGTAAAGACTAAGTGCTTGCCCTTGGCTGGGTAGCTCAGTTGGTCAGATTACCGTCCCAATGCACCAAGGTTGCAGGTGTGATCTCTGGTCAGGGAACATACAAGAAGTAACCAATGAGAGCGTAAATAGGTGGAACAACAGACTGATGTTTCTCTCTTTCTCTGTCGTTTCTCTCTCCCTTCCTCTCTCTCTGGAAAATCAATAAATAAACAAAACAAAACAAAACAACAAAAAAAACCCCTAAGTGCTAGGAGCTAAAGAAGCAAATAAGGAAATGGAGTGCTGAGAACAAATTCACGAAAGAAGAGCAGAGAAGAGAGACTTATCCCAAGTACAGCTAAGTCTCCCAGGTGGTCTGAGGCAGTGCCACCCCTATATTATAAAATCCCTGTATGTTGGTATCCATCACATTTATGATCCTTCCAAAGGTGGCTAGGACTGGCAGATAAAAGCCTTGAAAATCTGCTTGAAAGAAACATTTAAACTGGTACATCCTGCCATCAATTTCAGTGGCTACTACTAAAGTGGCCAATCTGTCTCCTTTGAATACATTTCTTTTTGCTCTTACTTAGTCAATTCTTTTGCACAATCACAGCACTAGCCTGGGATTTGGCAGAGGGAGGGAGCAGTAAAACACATGAATTTTGTAGGCAGCCAGACCAGGTCCTAAATTCTGTGTGTGTGACCTTAGACAAATCACTTTATCTTGTTGGTTGTCACTTTTCACACCTGCAAAGTGAGAATAATAACAAACATGTTGTGGGTGGTTGTGAGAATTAGCGATAACTCTTACACAAAGTGGACTACTTTGATCATTACACAACAGCTACACCCTAAGGGAATAAGCAAGCAGTAGGAAAATAGCAGGGCCTCCACTGGGAGAGCAGGAATGTGCCCACCTTCCCTTATTCCCGTCAGAACCTTCAAAGAAGTAGCCCAGAGGAGCCCTTGCTAGGGACAGTGACTGCAGACTTCTCAACACACATAGATGGTGGATCATGAAAACATGAAGGTAACTCACACAAGTACACTTAATCATTTAAGATAGGCTTTCAGACATTTCATTGCTTCAGTAATTCAAATGACTTGCCTAAGGTCATGAAGCCAATGATGGAGCTGAGATCCACAACTACATCCCTTTCCACATCTCCTATACTTTCCTCTGCACTGGGTACGGGCCAGTATCTCAGGCTGAGTTCGTCTCCCCACTTCTGGAGAAGACAGCAGGGCGGCGGGCAAGAGCGGGAGAGGATTCAGGAATGCAATCTGAAGAGATCTGGCTAAGGGAGCCCTGTGTGGAAGGAGATCTCTCACCTGAAGTTTCGGCTGATGGCTGCCACCATAAGTGCTGTCCAGCCAAGCTTGTGCCTTGCATTGACATCTGCACCATCTGCCAACAGCCTAGAAGACAGAGGAATATTTTCAGTGTACAGCTTATCATGGACCCAGGAGTGGAAGAAATGAGACAGTCAACAAACTGTGGGGCTGGGTGACCCTGGATATAGGTAAAGGCCTTTGAGAACTAAACCCCTATCCCAGCGTCTCTGGCCTGTCTCCCCAACCCCAGGCTTCCCCTACTTCTCTCCTTCCTTCCCTTAAATGAGTCTGCCCCTTGCTCTTACCCTCCTGGCCTTGTGAGGAAAAAGTGTGCCTTCCCTACCTAATTTCCCTGACACTCCTACTCCCTCAGTCCAAAATGCTCCTGCCTCTGCTGCCTGTTCTAACCCTACTCTCATGCCATCCTGGCGTGAGGAGCCTCCCTGAGAAGGCTTCCTTGACTTATCCAGTCCACAGGTCTCTCTTCCTTCCTTAGAATTTCCCTGTTCTTAGCACCAAATGCCCAGGGACACTTATTTTTAAAAAGATTTTTATTTATTTATTTTCAGGGAGAGGGGAAGGGAGGGGAGGGCGGAAGAGTGGGAGAGAAACATTGCTAGGTTGCCTCTTGCACTTGGTCCATAACCCAGGCACGTGTGCCTCAACCAGGAACTGAACTGGTAACCCTTCATTTTGCTGGCCAGCACTTAATCCATTGAGGCACACCAGCCAGGGCCCAGGGACACCTCCTATCTAGGTAGTTCCTGCTCTGTAAAACGATCACACTCTTCAAGTTTATCTGTATGGTGGCTCTTTGAAAACTGGAAATTTTCTAATGCAGGGAAAGATGGAAACAATGTTAGAAATGCAAAATTGAGTCTTTACAAGAGTCCACATGAGCCTATTTGACTCTATATGCCACGGCCTAGCACGCTATCAGGGTGCAGTAGTTGTTGGATAGATGAACAAAGGCAGGGTTTGAAGTATACCACTAAAGGCCTGAATGCTGGGTCCTGGGAAGAGGGCCCGACAATGTGGAAGTGAATAGAGAGAAGGGGAGCAAACAGAATGAACTCTCACTCAGCACCTACTACAAGTAGAAACTGCCCTCAGAACTTCATATACATGATCTCATTTACTCTTTATACAAGCTTAAGGAGCTGACACTCACTTCTTTTCATAGATGAGGTAATGGTCAGTGAGGGGATATGACTTGCTGAAGGTCACAAACTAGTAAAGAGGCAACACAGTGACTGGAACCCAGGTGGGTAACGGCTCTAAAGCCTGAATCCTTCTCACCTGGTCATCCTTCCTCTAGGCTAAATGTGGTTCCATGTCACATGGAAGACAAAAGACTACACTGACTTCAGCAAATCCACAATATGTGCTGAGTCCTGGGCTAGATCCTAGGATGGGGGTGAGAAGAATGCATGGGGTTTACCCTAGGGAAGTATATAATTTGGTTGTGGGGAAGGACTGAGGAGAGTGGGAACCAAGGCCTGTAGTGTTTGGCTTTCCACCAGAAATGCCACAGAAGGCCAAGAAAGGAGGAGACCAGAAGTCAAGAGTGATTGTTCAGAAAGACGTGAAGCCATCTGTCTGAACAAAGGAGGTCTGCTTTTGAGGAATGGAGGGGAGTGGGGGGTGGTGGGTGTTTGGGGGAACTGAGAGAGTATCTGGTCTTCAGTGGGTTCTAGAAAGGGCACCGGCAGAAAGCCCAGATGCTTGGGGATGAGTCCTAGTATCATTTCTTATGTAGTCACTGCTTCTCTGGACCAAGCCAAATAAAACCTCTGTGCTGTTTAATAAGTAAGCAGGTCACTGAGGTTTGGGAGGGTGAAAAGACACAAAGCCTGAGGGGGAGACAGACCAACAAGCACATACCTGTACTCGGGTGAGTGCGCACCAAGGGAACCTAACCCAGTCTTAGTGACCCAGAGGTCTGTCTCTCTGAGAAGGTGATGAGAGAGAGAGCTAACGGGAAGAAAAGGTGCGAGGGAGGGGCAGGGGTGTTCCAGGCTGAGGTGAAGCCTCTCTCCTAGAGAAGACAGCATGGGGTATATGAGGACCTGCAAGAGGTTTGGCATGACTGGGACAAAAAATGTATGAGGAGAGTGCCAGGAGCGGAGACTGGGAAACCCTCATCTCTCATGTCTAGTCTGGAGGATTTTTTCTGGGCCTCTTACTATGTACACTTCTTTTATGGAGGAACAATTCTGCATGGCCAAGAATGTTAAAGAAGCTAAAAAAAACCTGGGGATGAATTTTCTATGAGACCAAAAAAAACGCTTTTTGCACAAAATCTCCTCCCTAATTCACACACCTTCCCTTGTCTGCAGGCCAACTGGTGCTGCGGAGCGCACAGGGTTCTGAGAGCTCAGAGACTGGAGTCCTGACCCTAAATGTGATTCCGACAGATGGCCTCACTTCTTTGAACCTCGTCCAGAAGACTAGAATATCAGGACCAAAATCAAAGAGGTTTGTGAAGGGAAAGGCTCACACTGTGCCTTGAAGGAGGGGAACAGTTTAGAGACAAGGGAGGAAATGAAGGCAGTGGAGACAAAAGGAATAGGATACCATTCAGAAGCAGGGAAGCAATGGGAAGCTATGTTCAGAGACCAGGCAGATCCGTCTGGGCGACAGTTCGCAGCAGAGGAACACCTGCTGAGGTATGCAGGGCTTACAACTGGGCCTCAAAACCCAAGCTAGGAGGCCAAGACAGTGGGCATAAACTTTGTTTGAGCCATGTGTTTCTTTAAGAGTATGATCTTAAAACTGATGACTCTCTCCAAAAAAGTACACAGGAGCACACGTTCCTACCCCCCCCCCTTTTTTACATACAATACCCCGGGGGGTCACAGGTCCTCATGACATCAACAGTGGACCCTATGTTACAAACCCAATCCAAAGAGTTGACAAATGCCTGACATGTACGCCAATGTCCTGCACTCCTGCCCCTAAGTCAGAAATCACAAATCTCTCCACGCAGTTCTTTCCCGCGGAGCCTTTGAAAGAGCCTCGGAATCCTCAACACTGGTTCCAATCAGCCACCATCAATCAACTGAAGCTGGCAACACAGAGGAAACCTATTTGCCATTCCTCAGACTCTCACCATAGGCAGTGGGGTTGTCGGTGAAGGTTTTGGGGCAAAAGAAATCACAAAATTAACCTAATAGCTTAAGCAGGCTGAATGTGAAAGGGGGGAGAGTAGGAAATGGGGACAAGGAGACCAGTTTGGAGACTGCTAGCACACAGACCTAAGGAGATGAGCTCAGGCAGAGACATGAGAAAGCAGGGCATGGCTAGGGCAGCCAGAACCCCTCATGCTTTCACTGGGTCAGTGACCCATGTTCCCCTGCCTGGCTGGCACAGAGAATTTTGGAAGCAGCACTGCTCTAAAGATAGGGCTGAAGAAAGAAGACTGAGTTGCCTCCTCCTCCTGTTCCTTGAGGGTAGAGTGTAGTACAACACTCAAAGGATGAATGAAGGGCTTTACTGTAAGGTTAGACCTGAATTCAAATTCTGGTCCAGCTGGGTAACCCTAAGCAAATCAATTCTCTATGAGACTCAGTTTTCTCACCTATCAAATAGAGACAATAATCTCTAATTTACAGTGATCGCAGCCCAATGCCTGGCATACAATAGGTGCTCAATACAGGATGGCTGCTGCCTGCCACCCTTCTCTACTTCTACGCCTCTGAGGAACACAGTGTTCTGGTCTCAAACTGGTAATGGCAGGTTGGCCAGTACCCAGGGGTTCTGAGACAGGGCCACACAGGATCACCTGGGTAATTCAGCCAGGCTGACTCCAGAGACTCTTTTGTTCATTTATTCAACAAACATGTGCACTCACACACTCCATGTCCAGCCATATGCTAGCTACTGACGAGGAGACAAGATAGAGGTTCTTACTTTCCAAGACCTAAGCCAACCAGGCTTTTCTTTTATATATATATATAATTTTTCCCCCACAAATAAATGTACTTTAAAGTACACTCATACTGCTAAGTATACATAATTCCACTTTTTAAACTGCTGCTTAATTCTCCATGGCACTTCCAACCAAACTTTCCCCCTCTGCTCTCCATCTCCTGACCAACGAGAGCAGTGCTCAAAGAACATCCTCTTACGTGTGCCCTTTGGCCCTGTGTGAGTATTTCCCTGGACCATGTACTCAAAGAGTGAGATGCAGTTATACGATTTACATTACTTGATTTGACTAACAGTGCCAAGATCCCCTCCAGGACAGCTGCTTCATCTACTCTCCACCAGGAGGACAAGGGGACTTCCCTGTGTACCACTCTCAAGCCAACACTTAGCAATAGCCAGCTTCCTAACCACTGCAAGTCCAAGTGTAAAGGATCTCACACTACTGTTTTAATTTGCATGTCTTTGATTACCAACAATTTTGAGCTACTTGTTATACACACGCTAGCATTTTAGGGTCTCCTTTTCTGTACATTGCAAGGCTTTCTTTTAAGAGGAGGGACTGCTGGGAGAGAGGGCTTCTCCAACCTTGCTAATCCTTTCAATTAATAGAGTAGAAAGAGCACAGGGCAGAGTCAGGAGACCTGGGTTCTAGTTCCAGTTCTGCCACCTCCTACTCTTAAACCCTAGAGAAGGCATATCATCTCTCTAAGCTTCAGTCTCTTCATAGGTCCACTAGGGTTTTAGGAGATGACAGTGTAATCTGAGAGGAAGAGCCCCACGAACCTGAAGGATCATTATCAGGAGACAAATCTGTGTTCTGCAGTGAGACTCCAGCTCTGAGCCCTGTCCAGCTTCCCTACAGAGCATCATGTTTTGCAGTCTCTTGGAGGTGAGGTGTAATGGGAAAGGCAGTGACCCTGGAATCCCAAAGCTGGAGTTCAGATTCTGGCTCTGTCACTTGCTAGCTGTGAAACGGGGGACATTAATCCCCCATGGTGCAAGGTGGTTGTAAGGATGAAAAGAGACAGACATGGTGTAACCTCACGGGAGTGGTGGCATCCGGTAGATTAAGGAAGAACCAGAACAAAATAAATGCCAGCACAAGCTAGCCCAACTACAAACAACTTTTCCTCTTTAGGAGCTGGGTGGGCCCTTCCCCTTCCCCCACTTCTGTGTACAGCAGCCCCAAAAGTTAGGATTTCACAAATCCAGGTCTCCTCCATTTCATTTTGTTGCTTTGCAAGCGAATGCCCAGGGGGCAGTCATTTCAAAGTCCTGGGCCAGCTGGGCCTGTGGCTGCCTGCTGAGAGTGGCTGAAAGGGCCTCTGAGGCTTAAGAAAGCCACCCTTGCTCTCCCCTGCGATTTTCACCAATGGACAAAATGCGGCAAGTGAATTAATCTCTTTTAAAAAGAGCAATGCTTGTGACAGAGCACGGTGTCTCCGAAAAGGTTAGGATTCCATCATCCCTGAGATGATGAGTGGAATGCTTAATGCAGGTTGCCACTCAGGGCAGAGCAGCTTGTGTCCAGGGGCTGGGAGTGGGGGTGGGCACTGCAAGCCTTTCTGGGCTCACTGACTGTGAAAGGTTCTTCCCTAATGAACTAGGTCTCCTGCTTGGCAGGGCAGAGGTGGGTGACACTAATTGGGGATGACCCAGGATAGAAGATAGAAAGGAGACCACACTAGAAGTCCAGAGGTAAATTCCAGCTCTCACACAACTTGCAAGCAGTAGAGCGGGGCAGGAGAAAAACAGGAGAGACCTCAGTTCAAATGCAGGCTCCAGCATTTACTGGGTGGGTAGCTGTGAACGAATGGCTTAGCCTCTCTGACCCTCACTTAGTCCCCTCATCAGTGACAACTCCTGCTCTCTTAGCCTGTTTCCACATCTGTTAAAAAATGGAGAACACCTTCCCAGCCCTACCTCATATATCACACAGGGGTACCATGAAGAAAGAATGAGACAAAACATGTAAAAATACTTGGTATGCAATAAGGCAACGTATAATAGAAGAGCCTGTGCTATTATCATTCTTATTTTCCAATTAGTGTCTATCCCATTTTAAGGATATAGAATATAGGAAAGGTATACATAGCACTTGGAACTCAGGTCCCCAAACGTTTCTGTGGATTGATAAATAAATGGCCTCAAATTCCCAGGTGAGGGCTCAGTAGAATAAGGGCTCCTTAGGCCAAGACCTGAGGATTTCTACAAAAGGGTAGCAAATCAAGGGGAGAAACAAAGCTGCTCCAATCTCTTAGGGATCCAAGAGAGTTCTGAAGACTATGGACCAAACAGGCAACAGTGATGACCTCTGATGGAGAAGGGAGAGGTGATGAGGGAGCCTTACTTCCTGCTGTGAAGGCTCCTGTACTGTCCGGTTTTGTTTTTTATGGCAATGAACATAATATTACTCAAGACAAACAAACAAAATAAAAACAAAAACAAAAAACAAAAACAAAAAACAACCCCCCCCCAACAACAACAAAAAACCTTTCCTAGGAGAAAATAAAATAATATTTTTATCTCCAAGAAGCCTTCCCTGAGACAGCTCCGATGCTGCCGCAGCACCTCTGCCAACCGGTACCAACAGTTGTCACAGTTTCTTCACCTCACGCCCCCAGCAGCAGCACAGTCCTCTAGAACTGAGGATGTGCTTTGTCTCTGCACTCCTGGTGCTGGCACAGAGAGGGCTCACCCATCAGAGAGCCCCGGGGCTGACCCACTGAATGTCTACAGCACTTTCCTGTAGACAAATCTCTGACCAATACGCCTATCTTCTGCTGGGAATTACTTGTTTTATAACTGTGTGCCTGACTTTTTCAAAGTACTCAGGTTCCTGTGTATATGTGGGTGTGGGTACAGACACAGGGCTGAGGACACAGACCTGGGCTAGTGGCCACGGATTTCAATCACAGCTCTCTCAGTAACTAGCTGTGTGATCCTGGATAATTCTCTCTGAACCTCACTTTTTTCGTCAGTAAAATAAGGGAACTGAATTAAATGATTTCTCAAGTCCCTACCAATTCTAAAATCCTAGGATTCTGATTATGCGTAGCATCAAAATTGAGAAGTGGATTCCTAGCAGACATGGGCATCAGCAACACTTCCAAAGAAAAGACAGCTCCTCAGGCTTGCTGTGCGTAGGAGGGAGGGAGTCCTACACAGGGAAATGGGGGCAATTTTGACTTATTCTGTCTAACCAGCTTGCCTACTCAGGAGAGGGAGAGTTACCACTTGATTCTTCTTCCTTCTCATTTTATGACCAATCAATACCAAGCGGCCACTGAACTTCAATTGTGCATTGTTCCAACTGATTTCCGGATCCTTACCATGAACCAGCCCTCAGCTGCAGCTGGGGAGGGGGCTGAAGGGTAGGGAGCCCTGTCCCACCTGCATCAGAGGCCTGGAAGCAGTGAGCCATGCAGACGCAATCATGATCACTATCAGGGCAACAGGGCCCTGGCTGGAGCCTCGCAGAAGGTCCTATTTACAGTAATAACAGCACCAGGCCAGGCTGTCTGAGCAGAGGCAAGGTGCCTGGGGCTACAATCCATACACAGCCTCCATCTGTGCCTTATCTACCCAGTCAGCCTGGACTGGGAGGGGTGGGCAAAGGAGGAGAGGCTGCTTTAGACCCCAGCCTGGGCCAGCCACTCAGGCAGGGTCCCGGGGCTCTCAGGCAACTTTTGCATCTGCTACCTGAACTTAGCACTCTTTTGCAGCCCCCCTCAAGACCCTTCCTCTAGGAAGCTCTCCAGAAGTTCTCACTCCCAGTAAGTTGGTCTATCCCAGCACTGTCATGCCCTGGCTACTCCAAAGGGAAGTGGGTGGGCAGTGAGAGGGAAGAGGGACAGGCATTTATGCAGCACCTACAAGTGCAGGCACACTGTATAATGTGCCTGCACACTAAATTTTCTGGACCTGAAGAATGATCTGCAGACATCAATCCAATTCAATCCTTCCTTTTATACATACAGATATGGAGGAGATTCAAAAAGCATCATCTGCCCTGGCTGGTGTAGGTCAGTGGATTGAGTGCCAGCCTGTGAACCAAAGGGTCATCTGTTTAATTCCCGGTCAGGGCACATGTCTGGGTTGTGGGCCAAGTCCCCAGTAGTGGGGGAAGAGAGGCAACACATACACTGATGTTTCTCTCCCTCACTTTTCCCTTCCCTCCCCATCTCTAAAAATAAATAAATAAAATCTTGTTTTTAAAAAGCATCTTTAGCCTTGGAATAAGCTGATCCGAATAGAAGCCTGCACCTGTCTCTTCCAGGCTGTGCGACTGTGAGCAGGTCATGTTAACTTCTGTGAACCTCAGTCACCTAACATCAGCCTGCCAGACCCACCTAACAAGGGCGCTGAGATGACCAAAGGAAATAATATATGTGAAAGCACTTACATTTTCCAAATGTAAGTTGTCATTGTTTTTATTGTTCTATTTGCTCAAAGGCACAGAGTGGAGGAGATATTACCAGAATCTCAATGAATACTGCTGAATTAAATGGAGTAAAGTCCAATGCGGGGGTAACCATTCTTTGTCCCACCTCCCTTACAGTTTCTAGCAGGAACGTGGCACACACTAAAGTATATAGATTATTTTCCTTAACTTATTTTAAAATGATTTCAAATATACAGAACACACATGCACACACAAACCCCCTCATATATCCTTCACTCAGACTGTCATTACGTTTTGCCTCATGAGCTTTACTACCCTCGTGAACGTTAGTTTCAGACATTATGCCCTTTACTTCCGAATACTTCAGCACCTATTTCCTAGCATGAGGACGTTCTCTTGTATAACCACTAACCAATAATGATCAAATTCAGAACTGTTAACATTAAAATACTTCTATCTGATATACAGCCCATATTTAATTTTTTCAATTATCCCAATAAGATCCTCCACAGCAATCTTCCCCGCCCCCATGATCCATATATAGGCCAGGATCAATATTAGAATAAAGTACTCCATGTATCTTCAGTTTCTTTTCATTGAAAGTAATTTCTTAGCCTTTCTATGATTTTCATAATATTGATATTTTTATAGAGTAAGGTTGGTTTGTTTGTAGAATGTCCTTCAATTTGGATAGCAATTTTTTGAGGAACTGCTTTCTATTATTCATCCATTCATTTCACAACTCTTTTCATGAGACTGGTTATTATAAGACTCTGATCAGGCTACTGAGGGCACTTGGATTAATTCTGCACTGCCCTTGACTTCAAGGTGTTCAGTGGACAGCTACGTACCTGGCAAGCAGCTAAAATACAAGTAAAGCACCTGGAGGAAAGTGCTATATGAGTGTAGGTCACAGCAACTGAACCACAGGGACAACTTCCCGGAGTCAGAGACATGAGCTGTGCCAGAATGGGTGGCCAGAAGCAGATTTCCCTAATGATCCTGGGATCCTCTATGGGAAATATTTCTGCTTCCCCAAGCAGTGTGTTCCATGGCTGAGATTCAATAAAACACGAAAAGCAAAAATATAAGGCCAGAAAGGGGAGGCGGTGGTTCAGAGCACCCTCATCCAGGTACCTCTGCCCAGGGCTATATGCTAGGTCCCAGTCAGCAGCTGCCTTCCTGACAAGAAGTAAGGGTCTATCTAAGCAGCTAAGTGAGGGAAAGGGCCATGGGCGCCACCTACTGGCTCCAAAGCACGATGCTAGGCTGCAGTACAGGGCAGCTGGGCAGCTAGCTGGTTGCCAGGAAGCTTGACACACTATGGCATTGAGGCAGAGATGGCTCAAACTTCTCAAATAGCATTGGCCCGTGAACCACCAGTGCTGAGCTCCAGAACCTCATCAGATCAGATTTTCAGTAAAGAATGGACTGGCCAAAGCCAACCACAATACCTGGGCAAAGATTTGGTCTTCAATACTTCAGGTTCATTCCAGTAACAAAACTTAAGTAGCCTCATCTTAAAGCCGGACTTTGTGTTGGTTACTGAGATTAACTGGCCACAGTCCTTGCCCACAATGAGTTCCCAGTCTAAACTGGGGGTAGGGGAATGAGACAAGTACACAAAATAAGTGCTTTAAGTATCACAGTTGCTCGGAGAGTTGTTTGTAGAGTTAGTGACCATACAATATGCTTGGCTCTTCCTGTCTTGCAAAAACTCTTAAATGATGGAGCTCAAAAAAGCTCATATTTCTTGGGTAGCCTACTATGCATCAGGCACTTGACATGTATGAACTCATCTAAGCCAGTGATTAGAGAAGGAGCCTGAGTCTTTCACAGGGAATCTGATTTGCTTAAGATTACATGGCCAATTAATGGCAGTCTAGAACGGGAGCCCACGCTCCCTCTACTGAACCACACTACTGTCCAGGGCATGCATCCTACCTTTTTCTTCCCTTCTTTCCTATGTAAGCCTGGGGCCAGCATACCACTAGTACCTGATGGAACTCACCAACTAACAGGAAATAAAAAAGAAGGAAAAGCATTAAGTGGAAAGGAGGTTATTTGAGGGACAGAGATACTCTTTGATTACTTTTGCTTTTGAGAACCTTCCCTGTGAAGAGACATTCTTCTTGTAGACTCAAGATGAGGAAGACCCAATCCATCCCTTCTTTTTCTTCTTTTTGGTGGTCTCCATAGTACCCCCACCACTTTCAGAGTTACTGGCAATATGATGCTTTAAAGTGGTCTTGTCTTTAGGTTAAAACAAGCTTGGCAAACAAATCCACACAAAAGGTTAAAGAAGTACAGGAAGCCCTGGTTCTCAGTAAACTGGGCTGACTGCAAGCTTAACATAATCCAGGAGTACATAATGCAGCTGCCAAGAAAGCTAATGCAAGTTCAGGCCACATTAATGGAGTCACAAAATCTCTAACAAAGGGGATCACAGCTCTACTCACAATAATGGTTATGCCACACTGTAATTCAGAAGGGGCACCAAAAACTTTGTGACCGTTTCATTAGAAAATGACCAGGATGGGGAAGAGACTTGAAACCACAATTTAGGGAACCAAGGCTTATTTGGCTTGGAGCTCTGTCTCCTGATATTTAAAGGTCTGGAACAAGAAAAGGGAGCAGTGCGGTCCTAGAGGACTGAGTGGGGACCAAAGAGGAAGTTGGAGAGGGACATATCTATGTAACAGCAGCCCACCACGTGCCAAGCACTATGCCGGGTGCATACAGGGAGGGGCAAAAGTAGGCTTGCGGTTTTGAGTATACAAAAATAAGTTTATTCTTATATTATTATTTATTAATTACTGTGTTACTTTCCGCATGAACAATTGTAAAACTACTTTTGCCCCACCCTGTTTTCAAAATTCATCACAACATAAAATATTTTTCTAATTACAAAGTACCTTTGCTTCTATTACTCCAATTGCCCAGAATGTCTTTCCACCAAGCTCCTTGTATCCAAATATTGTACCATTTATCTCCAGGCCCAGACTAAATGCTACCTTGTCGATGAAACCTTAACTTTTCTTTCTTTCTTTCTTTCTTTCTTTCTTTTTTTTTTTTTTTTAAGATTTTACTTATTTTTAGACAGGGGAAAGGAAGAAGAGGGAGAGAAACATCAATTGGTTGCTTTTCAAATGCGCCCCAACCAGGGACAGGGCTGGCAACCCACGTGCCCTGACTAGGAATCAAACTGGCAACCTTTCACTTTGCGGGACAATAACCAAGTGAGCCATGCTGGTCCAGGCAAAACCTGATTTTTCATATGCATTAATTATAATTTTCTTATCAGATGGCAAGTTCCTTGAAAGGCAAAGGTCACCATGATACATGGCTCCTCCTCAATGCCGACTGGGGCATATTTCTCATAATGGGCCTGAAGGATGGATAAATGCCACAGAAAATACGCAAGTGGCCAATAAGCATACAAAAAGATGATCGTGAGACCATATAGCCATGATGACCATTAGCCATCAGGAAAATGCAAATCTAAACCACAATGAGATACCACTTCACATATACTAGGATGGCTATAATAAAAAAGATGGACAATAACAAATGTTGGCAAGAAGTGGAGAAATCAGACCCCTTACATCCATTGCTGTAAGAATGTAAAATGGCATAGCCATTTTCGAAAATAGTCTGGCAGTTCCTCAAAATGTTAAAACGTAGAGTTACTATAGGACTGAGGAATTCTACTCCTAGGTATATCTCTAGGTATCTTTTCAAGAGATATAGAAACATACATTCACACAAAAACCTGTACACAAATGTTCATAGGACATAGGAATGTTCACAGCAGTATTACTAATAATGACCAAAAAGTAAAAACACAAAGGTCCATCAATTGATGAGTGTACTGTAAATAATATGTGGTGCATCTATACAAAGAATGTTATCGGCCATACAAAGGAACGAAGAACTGATGCCTACTGCAACATCACCAATCTCGTAAACATTATGCTAAGTGAAAGCCTAACACCGAAGGTCACGTATTGGATGATTCCATTTATATGAAGTGTTCAGATAGGCAAATCCTGAGACAGAAAGTTGCTAAGTTGTTGCCAGGGTCTGGGGAGGGGGAAATGAGGGAATTCCCTATGGTTCTATGAACATTTATGCACCGGTTTTTGTGTAAATGTATGTTTCTATATCCTTTGGGCAGAGAGCCTAGGAGTGTAACTACTGGGTCCTATGGTACTCTATGTTTAACATTCTGAGGAACTGCCATACTGTTTTCCAATGTGGCTACACCATTTTACATTCTCACAGCAGTGAATGTCAGGGGTCTGCTAATGGGACTGGGTATTTTTTGGTAGGGGGGGTGATGAAAATGTTCTGGAGTTAGACAGTGGCAATGGTTGCATAATCTTATAAAAAACTAAAAACTTGACTGTACACTTTAAAAGGGTGAATTTTATGGTACATAAAACATCCTCAAAAGGAAAAAGAAAGAATAAATGAATGAATGAATGCTTGATCAATCCGAGTTTCCTAATCTTCAGGAGGCAGAAAGTACCTTATACCTAGAGGCGCCCAACCAAGGGCAGGATGCCGCCCATCAGAGATTCTAAAGAGTGGACTTGAACACTGGAGAGGAAGTAAGGCCAGAGACAAAAATGCCCTGGATCCTGTCTGACCCAAACTTGGGGGCTGGGGCTATGACTGAGCCCCAGTGGGTCCTGCCCTGCCTGCTGGACTCTGAACCCCTGGGAATTCCAGGGGCCTCCCTCTGTGTTTCATATCCTGTTCCTGCTCACTGTCCATCTGCAAAGACTAGTCAAACACACAGACTTCCCAGGAGGCCTGGGTGCTATCCCCCCAAACAAAAGGCTTTGAGATGGAAGCCTCAGATCAGCCTCAGAGAGGATTCTTATGCAGCTTTCCTGGGCCTCCCTTCCACATGAATGGAGGATCCTGGAGACCAGTCAGCCTGCCCAGCTGCTGTACCCTCCTGCTGGGTAGCCTCTGGGAACAAACAGGGTTTCATTCAACCGATCAATCAATCAACCGGCCAGACTCTATTTCAACTATGTGCCTTCTGAGTGTCCACTCAGCCTCGTGAGACTAGCTACGGTGGAAGCAGGAGGAGGTGCCATTCACCTTGCTGTGACAGCACAGCCGAGGTGAGGAGACACAGACATGAAGTGAAGAGAAAAGCAAGGAGATGAAAACTAAACATAATACTACGTAGCTCTGACTTTAAGGCTACGGGAATTTTGATAAGAACTATCAACATGGGCTAGAACAAGCACTGAACTACAGTGAGAAAAAGCACATACCTTGGGGTCATGTGGGCCTTGGTTTAAATTACGGCTCTTCTCTTACTAGCTGTGAGGTAGTAAATACTAAATCTGTCTGAGCCTCAGGTTGTCTCATCTAAAAAATGGACATAGCACAATCTGTTTTGCAATACTGCAGGAAGCAATGAAGACAACACAGTATCTACTATGATGCCTCTCATAGAGTAGGTATTTAATACAACTATTACTCCTAGAAAGGATGAACTTTCTGGAAAAGGAAGGGCAATCAAGCATGAACAGGATCTAGACAAACAGAAGGACAGGGGTGGAGTGGGAAGCACTACAAAGGCCCACGGGCAGGAATGACTTAGTAAGCTTATGTCTAGGCAGTAAGAAGTCAAGTCTGACAGAAGGGGAGGGTTCTTGGGAAGGAGTGGAAGGCCAGGCTTGGCTGGTGGGTGTGGGAGCAGTGGTATCAGTGAAGAGGAGAGATGGGGGAGGACAGAGAAGGGGTCTGCATTTGACAGTTTATATTCAGGAACCTTGTAGACTCCCAGTAAGGCAGACAGAAAGGGTTCTTCTCCCTTTGCTAGAAAACATCTCCCTGAGCCTGGAAGAGAGCTGAGAGGAACCTGAGACCCAGGCAAGCTTCTCTGTTTCCAGCCTCACAGCCTTCCCATCTGTAAAAAGAAGTGGTGGGCCACTTCCAAGTGGGCAAATCACTTACGCTAACAGAATTTATGATTCATCATCTGTGAAATGGGGTTACGTTACCTGCACAATTGCGAGGATTTAGTGATTAAAGCGTCACATAATAAGGCACTCAATAAACATTAGCCACTAATAGCAATATTTAAGTTATGAAAATGTTGTTTTATATTTTATAATATACATATAAAAACACAATAATATATTTGAAACAAAAATTGTTATTAAAGAAATACACTATAAACAGTAAATAAAATTCTTAATATATGTGAGTTCTTTAAAAAAATAATAAAACTAAGCATAATAGGCTGTGTATTTTTTTGCTTCACTTTAGTACACTCTTACTTTGTAGTTCATCAATCTGGGGAATCTCTGAATGCCCACAATAAGAGTTTAAGAAAAATGTGGAGGGTAAAATTTGAATATTCAGAAAATTCTATTACCTCAATTTATTTTGGTAATTAATGGGCCCATACCTTGTATAATTAACAACACTCAATATTAATACCTACAATGTACTAAGCATTTGGTATTTGCTAGGTACAGCACTAAGTGATTTTTCACTATTATACTTAGTTTTATTATTTTTTTTAAAGAACTCACATATAATAAGAATTTTATTTAATGTTTATAGCATATTTCTTTAATAACATAATTTTTATTTTAAATATATTGTTTTATATATTATTTATATATGTATATTATAAAATATAAAACATTTTAATAACAAATATTTTCTCATTTAATACTCACAGCAATGTAGTAAGATACGTCAATCAATACCCCACTCTGTGGACGAAGACTCTAAGGCTAAAGAGCTTGGGTAACTTTCCCAAGATCACACAGAGCAAACAGCACAGCTGAGATTCACACCTTGTTTTCTCAGACTCCAGTGTCCTTACCAGCAGGACTCCTGCCAGTGATACGAAAGCCTCTTGGGCAGACCCACTGACAGACAGAGTCACAAGGAAAGAACCACTTACTACTTTAGGAGGACGCTGGGCCTGGAAGGCCCAGAAGGGAAGAGGGGGAAGAAAGCAGGATGCAGACGAGTTCCAAAGTTCAAAAGTGAGATTTTCTGAGAGAGCTTTTCAAACAGGACAGGAACAGGTAGGAACTGTGGGGTAAGCAGCTAAAGTATGGATGAGAAAGGGGCCACACACAAAACCTGACAAGCTCAGGGGAGGCCTGCACAGGGACCTTAAAAACTCAGAGACCAAAAGTAATCACATAGAATGGTCTGAAATTAAAACATTTTGGCTAAAAGTGAGTCACAGTGGGTAGTCAGGTCTTAGGCAGGCATCTTTCTTAACAAAGGTGGATCTTCACCTTAACTGAGCCTGTCTATTGTCTCAAATGTCAGGGTAATTTCCTTTTCCCAGACCCCTAAGGGCACAATTTCCCACCAGAGCAGGTGACCAGAGAGCCCCTCATTACTGCTGTTACTGTGTTAACTGTCCTATACTCTATACCGGCCTATGTAAAAGAAGTACATGCCTATTCATTTTACTTCTTATCCAATCCCAGAGGTTTCCCCACTTTGCTTTCTCCCGCCCCCCTAATCTATCACCAATGAATTTCATGTAACTGCCTTACATCTTCCCCTCTGATTCTGATGTATAAAGTAAGTGGTAAAAATGCCATGCCCTGGAGAATTTTTGGAGCATTTTCTCAATCCGTTAAGATTTTGCTTCCCGGCAACTGTTATCAGTTTGGCTTAAATAAACAGATAAAAATTCTTACAGGTTTGGATGTTTCTTAAACTGACAACTATTTTCAATATTCCTGGATCTCTCTCTGTTCCTCAGTTTCCAGGAAAACTCTTTGGGAAAAACTCCAAATGGTTCCAGCCATACTGATAGAATTTGCATTACAGCCATGACTGAACTGGGATTTTCAAGCAGCAGTGGCTGGGCCACAAGGGTGATGGGGCGACAAGAGTGTGATGGCTGTCCCTGCTGTGAGGCCCTGGGGGACTGCAGCTCTGCGGCCTACACTGTTTTTGAGGCTGGATCGGTGCCCAAGAAGATCCTGGCACACACAGGTGGGTGGGCTGGCACTCAGACTGGTTCCTAATGTCTATCTCGCTCGCTGATCACATCAGTCCCCTTCCAGCCTCCAACTCACTACCACTGCTGTTAGAAGAAAGATAAAGCTTCTTACGATGGCCTCTAAAGCCCTGTGAAGTCTGCTTATCCTCTGGACTACTGGCACCAGCCCTCTGGGCTGCAGGCCCATGACCCTTCCTCGGTTCTTTGTGCTTTGCCATTGTTCCTCTTTCCACAAGGCCTCTCTAGGTAACAGTTCCTTCTCTGAGAAAGCTCTTCTTACCTTCTTCACCTAGGTTAACTGCCCCTCCTTCACTGCAGAGCTCAGGCTCCCTCTGGGAAGTTTTCCCTGACCAGAGGAAATCTATGTGAGGCACTCAGAATTCTCCGTACTGCCCCTTTGCAGCTGTAATTTCACGTCTGTACACGTAATGTCCTACAAGGCTTTCAACTCTGTGAGGAGGGACCTGTACATATATCTGGCTTACTACTGATCCATTAGGGCATAGCATAATGCCAGCGCATAGTAGGCACTATTAGTTTAATGGATAAATGATTAATATCCTCTTTTTATTATATTTTTTGAAGGGAAGTCAGTTCTCTGATTACAGATTTATTATAACTGTAAGTAACTGCCAACAATCATCTAACTCTTACCATTTACAAAGTACTTACCCAACATTTAGCATTTAACTATTTACATAAATGGTGAAGAACAAACAGCAATGGTCTGACACCCCCAAAACTCACAGTATTATGAGAGAGAGAGAGAAAGAGAAGGAAACAGATGATCAAATCCCAGGAGAGGGTAATAAGTGCTATCACAGAGGAAGTATAGGGTGCAGGTACTTGGAGGTTCAGGAAAGGCTTCCTGGAAGATGTGACACCGATGACCCAAAGGAAGAGTTTTCTGGACAAGAGTTCCCCTGCCTGGAACTCTCACAAGATCCTGGGAGGGTGGTCTGACAGGTATCATCAAAGATACTTCACATCTGCCCTGGATAGTGTGGCTCAGTGGACTGAGTGCCAACCTTCAAACCAAAGGGTTGCCATTTCAATTCTCAGTCAGGGCGCATGCCTGGGTTGCAAGCCAGGTTCCCAGTAGGGGGCGCATGAGAGGCAACCACACATTGATGTTTCTCTCCCTCTTTCTCCCTCCCTTCCCCTGTCTCTAAAAATAAATAAATAAAATCTTTAAAAAAAAAGATACTTCACATGTGAAAAAGTTGAAGAACAACTACCCAAGGCCATACAGTCAACAGGCAGTAGGGCCACTACAGGCTCAATCCCAGGGCTGGGCTCCCCTCCAGATACATGCTTCCCCCTAAGCTACCTAGTAGGCCCTGCTGTGTTCTTTGCTCCTGGACTTGGCCAACCACCTGACTCTGCTGGGCTTCTGGGAGGTTGATTGGCTGCTTCCACAACTCACCTAGCCATCGAGTTCAGAAAAAGCTGCTAATCCCATCTTCCCCAATTGCCTTCTGCTACCAGGGAGCAAACAAGCAGGCCTCAACAGGTTGCACAACTCAGAAAAGGAGCAAGGCCCTGGGACACACTACAAAACTGTCTGTCTGGTGAGGGCCCACTGGGGCAAGCCCTGGTGATTCAGTGTGTGAGCCGAATCCTTCCAAAGAGACTCAGTTTTCTCTGCAGAGCTTAACGCTAGGAACTGTACTTCAAAGTTCTCAGTGGGAGCTCCATTAATAAAATTTGGAAACTAAGACTCAGAAAGGGAGTTTCTATAACTTATTAAGGGTCATAGAGCCATTTAGTAGCTGTGTCAGAAGTAGAATCCAGGACTTCTAACCCTAAAAATCCTGTATTCTTTCTGTAACATTATGCTGCCTTCTAGCATCTCAGTGTTCAAAAAGCCTGTGTGGGTTACACCCTAGCATTCAGAAAATGGTGCCACGATCTCACTACAGGGATCAAATTACAAGAGTGATGCCAGTTAGGCCTTGACCTTTGGTCTAGGGCAGTGATTTTCAACCACTGTGCCACAAGAATTTTTAAAACATGCAGTACCTGCCTATATACTCAGGGGCGCTGACCTCTTTTCCTTTAGATTGTCAAATTAAAAAACAACAACAACAACAACAAAAAAAAAACAGCCAACAACACAACTGTAGCCATCTACATGTGATGAATCAAAATTATACCTTTTTCCCCGGTCAGATTGGCAAAAAATA
This sequence comes from Anoura caudifer, assembly GCA_004027475.1. Taxonomy (NCBI): domain Eukaryota; kingdom Metazoa; phylum Chordata; class Mammalia; order Chiroptera; family Phyllostomidae; genus Anoura; species Anoura caudifer. Next base: position 177,899 of record PVKU01002615.1, read on the forward strand.
TATTTTTTGGTGTGCTGAAGAATTTGAGTAATTAGTTTATGTGTGCCATGAGATGAAAAGGTTAAAATGGCTGGTTTAGGACAAAGTTTTTGTTTCAATCTATTGCAAGCAACAAGAACATTTACATATTTACTGGTTAAGAGAGCTGTATATTTTGGTTGCTCTGATGCTACCATTAATATCTTCCCATTCAGCCAAAATGATATGCCAATAGATAAACAGACAGCCCCTCTGAGGCCCTGAGACAGCCAAATGTATTTACTAGCCAGGGTTTTTGTTAATTAGATAAAATCCCTTGATCAATATGCAGAGCATTTACCTACGCTGTAGCTGCGCACACTGTGGACACCTTAATCCTGGCATGTGGGCAGCAAGTGTCTCAAGCCCCAAGCTGGGCCATCTGGGGATGAAAACCAAACCAAGCCATCGATGCAAATCTAAAATAAATGTGTTTAGCCCTCAACAAAACCCAGACCTTTTTTTCCCCCAGAATTACAAACCAAATCAGACTTTTTTCTAAAAGCATCTCGTAAACAAGTCTGAGCCGGTATGAAGTCCTTTAGTTTCTAAAGTCATCAAACCAATCTCTAAACTGATGGAGATTTTGAGAGGCAGCATGGTACGTACAGTGGGAAAAGTCAAAAAGACACATACATTCAACTTCCTGGTTGACATCTCCACTTAAATATCTTACTGGCATATTAAATTCAGCGTGTTCAAAACTGAACTCCAAATCTCCTTCTCTCAATCCAGTCTTCCTCCAGCATCTTCATTTCAGTGAATGGCAACAGCAGCTGATCAAGTCAGAAAACTGAAATTCATTCTTAACACCTTCTTCTTCCTAATCAATCATATCCAATTCTATTGAAGCAGTCAACATTCATTTATTGAGTACCTGCTATGCAGCAGGCCCTGACAGAGTTCTAAACATCACTAAGTCCTGTCCGTCTTCCTTCTTCCACCTCTGCTACTGACATCTTAGTCCAAGTCACCATCTGCCATCATGCACTAGTATGACTACTCCAGTCACTTTCAGCCGGCCTTCCTGCATCTACCACAGCTCTGTATCAATCTTTTCTCCACAGAGCAACTAGAGCGATCTTTTAAAATTATAGACCTAGACCATGTTGCCATGTCTTTGTCTCTTCTCCATGGAGCAACCAGGGTGACCTTTTAAAATTACAGATTTACTGCTAGACAGAAAATCAACAAGGAAACAGCAGCCTTAAATGACAGACTAAACCAGATAGATAAAATTGATATTTTCAGAGCATCCCCCCGCTCCTGCCACCCCCAAGCAGCAGAATACACATTCTTTTCAAGTGCACCTGGAACACTTTCTAGGACAGACCACATTTTAGGACACAAAACAGGTCTCAATAGATTTAAGAAGACTGAAATCATCTTTCCAACCATAATGGTGTGAAACTAGAAATCAGTTACAAGAAAAAAAAACCCTGAAAAATGCACAAACGCACAGAGGCTAAATAACATGCTACTAAATAATAAATGGGTTGACAATGAGATCAAGAGAGAAATCAAAAGATACCTTGAGAAAATTGAAAATAAAAACACAATAACCCAAAATCTATGGGACAGAACAGAAACAATCCTAAGAGGGAAATTCATAGCATTACAGGCCTACCTTGAGAAAATAGGTAAAATCTCAAACTATTTAAACTTACACCTAAAGAAACTAGAAAAAGAACAATAAACAAAGCCCAAAGTGAGTAGAAGAAAGGAAATGAAGATAAGTGTGGAAATAGCCCTGGCCGAGTGGCTCAGTTGGTTGAGGTACTGTCCTGAGCACCAAAAGGTTGTGGGTTCAATTCCCAATCAGGGTACAAAGTACGGTTGCAGGTCCTATCCCTGGTGTGCATATGGGAGGCAACTGATCAATATTTCTCTCTCACATCAATGTCTCCCATTGATATTTCTCTCTCTCTCTCCCTTCCTCTTTCTCAATAAGCATATCCTCAGGTAAGAATTTTTTTTAAAGAGCAGAAATAAAAGAAATAAAAGTCTTAAAAAATACAAAAGATTAATGAAATCAAAAGGCAGTTCTGTGAAAAGATATCTTGATAAACCTTTAACCAGAGTCATCAAGAAAAAAGAGAGAGGACCCAAATAGATAAAATCAGAAATGAAAAAGTAACAATTCACATCACAGAAATACAAAGGATTAAAAAAAATATTATGAACTATATGACAACAAATTGGACATTCTAAAAGAAATGGATAAACTACTAGAAACAATATTCCAAAACTGAATCAAGAAGAAACAGCCCTGAACGGTGGCTCATCCCACTAAACGAAAGGTTGCAGGTTCAATTCCCAGTCAGGACACATGCCTGGGTTGTGGGTTCAGTCCCTTGTCAGGGTGTATACGGGAGGCAACCAGTTGATGTTTCTTTCTCACATGGGTGTTTGTCACTCTCTCTTCCTCCCTCCTTTCCCCTCACTCTAAAAAGGAATAAACAGTATCTTAAAAAAAAAAAAGTCAGTCAGAGAAAAACAAATACTGTATGATTTCACTTACATATGGAACCTAAAGAACAATAGAAACAGACAAAACAGAAACAGACTCATAGATTCAGAGAACAAACTGATGGCTGTCAAGGGGAGGGAGGTTGGGGGACTAGGTTAACGAAGTGAAGGGATTAAGAAGTACAAATTAGTAGTTACAAAACAGTCACAGGACCTAAAGTACAAGTAGGTCCATAATATTGTAATAAACTATTATGCCAGGTGGATACTGGAAATGTTGGGATGGGGGGCACTTTGTAAAGTATATGACTCTCTAACCACTATGATGTACACCTGAAACTAATGCAAAATAATAATGCAAACTGTAATAGAAAAATAAAATTAAAAATATAAAATTACAGATCTATATCATGTCACCATCTCTCTGTCTCTCTGTGGCATACACACACACACACACACACACACACACACGCTTAAAACTTTTCAATGGTTACCCACTGCTGTTAGTAAAAATAAACTTTCTGAACATGGCCTACAGATCCACCGTGGTAGGGTCACTCCCAAACCCAACCTCTCCAGTCCCTGTCAATCACTAACCTCTTTCTGCCTCCATGGATTTGTCTATCTGGGTATTTTATATAAATTGAATTATATAACATGCAGCCTTTTGTGCCTGGCTTCTTTCACTTAGCATAATGCTTTCAAGGTTCACTCATATTGTAGCATGTATCAATACTTCCTTCCTTCATACTGATGAATAATATTCCAAAAAATGGCTATTAGATTTTTTATTTATCCATTCATCAGTTAATGGACTTTGGGGTTGTTTCCCTCTTTGGGCTATTATGAATAATGCAGCAAAAAAAAAAAATAATAATGCTGCTATGAGCATTCATGTACAAGTACATTAATGTACATGTTTTCATTTCTCTAGGGCATACAAAGTCTGTCCAGAAGAAAACCAACCACTGTTAATATAATGAGAACAGTTTGCATGAAATCAATGTAACCTGGAAGCTAAGCTGAGTGGACTGGAATGTGTATGCATGAATGGTGATGACTTCACTGGACTAGTCAGTGGGGGTGGTAAATGCCACTGACTGAGCATGTGTACTGTGTGGCCGTCACATTCAAAATAAGCAAGTAGAGCAACAAATATGCATCAAATTTTGCATTAAGCCTGAACATTCCTCTGCAGAAACTATTCAGATAATTCAGAAGGCCACAGCTATGGGCAACTGGTAATTGGCAGCTTCATCACAACAATGCACCTGCTCATGAACCACCTCTCCTGCAGTTTTGTTGCGAAACATCAAATCACCCAGGTGACTCAGCACCCCAACAGCCCAGACTTGGAGTGGTGCAACTTCTGGCTTTCCCCAAACTAAATTGCCTTTGAAAGGGAAAAGATTTTAGATTACCATGAGATTCAGGAAAATACGAGATGGGGCAGCTGATGGTGACTGGGAGAACTGTGTAAAGTCCCAAGGTACCTACTTTGAAGGGGACTGAGGTGTCATTATCCTATTACAACATTCCTTCTATCTTCTTCAATAAATGTCTCTATTTTTTGTAGTGTCTGGCTGGGTACTTTCTGGACAGACTTCATGGACAGACCTTGTTTACCTAGGAGTAGACTTGCTAGGTCATAAATGCTATGTTTAACATTTTGAGGAATGCCAACTGAGTTCTAAAGCAGTCAACACCATTTCATTTCCCCACAAGCAATATATGAGGGTTCCAATTTCCCCACATTCTCACACACTTGCTATTATCTTTCTGATGGTAAGCATCCTAAATGGGTATAAAGTGGTATCTCATTGTGCTTTGATCAGCACTTCCCTAATGACTAATGATGTTGAGCATCTTTTCACATGCTTATTGGTCATCTGAACATCTTCTCTGGAGAAATGTCTAATCAAATCCTTTGTCCATTTTTAAATTGGGTTATCTTTTTATTGTTCTTTTTTTTAAAGATTTTATTTATTTTTAGAGAGAGGGGAAGGGAGAAAGGCAGAGAAACATCAATGTGTGGTTGCCTCTTGTGTGCCCCCCACTGGGGACCTGGCCTGCAACCCAGGCATGTGCCCTGACTGGGAATTGAACCGGCAACTCTGGTTCACAGGCTGGCACTCAATCCACTGAGCCACACCAGCCAGGGCTATCACTGAGTTTCAAGAATTTTTTTTTTACATTCTAGATATAACTCTCTTATCAGATACATAATTTGCAAATATTTTTCTCCCATTTTGTGGGAGAATCTTTTCACTTTCTTTGAAGTTGTCCTTTGAACACAGTAATTTTTAATTTTAACAAAGTCCATTTTATTTACTCCCGTGTTTTCTTCTGAGTTTTCTACTTTCAGGTCTTACAGGTAGGTCTATGATCTATTTGAGTTAACATTCGTGTATGGGTGAGAGAGGCTCCAGCTGCACTTTTTTTACATTGATACCCACTGTCCCAGCACCATGTTTTGAAAACACAAGTTGTACTCATTTTGAAGTACGTAATTGTAATTACACAGCCATCTGGCTCCCAGTTAGCCTGTAAGTACCATGAGGGCAGGGGCTGCACCAGTCTCGTTCACTATCATATCTCCAGCACTCAGCTTAATGCCTCGCTCCTAAATAAGCACTCATAAATATTGGCTGAATGAATTAATTTTATTATTAACAATAAACACTCTATAATTATATACATTATAGTACAATATCATCATCTTCATGTTATTTAGGCTCACAGAAGTTAGGTGATGCGCACCCGGTATTGCTGGTTCTGAATTTTTGACTCAGACGCCCCCTCCTCACCTAGGAAGGGGGCTAGTGAGCTCCTCCAGGGTGAGGACTATTTCTCCTTCCTCACTGTGTTGCCACCAAAACACAGTTTAGACTAGGCATAGAAGACAGGCTAGACAGATGAGTAACTGTGGGACAAATGGACAATGACGCGCAGGACAAGGTCCCTACCTATTCCAGTCCCTCCTGGCCTCAGAACGTGATCTAGCAACACTGAACAGTATTGGATTCCCCTCCCTGTCACACGCCCTCGGCTGTTTCTTGCCTTGGTACTACCACTCATGCTGTCACCTTTGCCTGGAATGCTTTCCCCTTCCATTTGCTGCGCCCTACTGATATTTTAAGACTCTAATTAGGTGCCATTTCCTCTAGGACACCTTCTTTGGTACCCCAGGTTGGTTAGAGGCAGCATGTCGTGGGCTCCCGTCTCTTGGCACTGACCATACTTGTTGTTACGGTCTTTCCCAGTCTCCTTCACCGAGGGTGGGGATCACGTGTGGTCGGTCAGGTGCCCCCAGTGCCAAGCCTATGACCCAACACAACAGGTACTCAGTAAATTTTTGTCAAATGAAAAAATGAAGCCTGGAGAGATTGGGCAGGCAGTCTAAAGTCCAGGTTCTATGCCATCAGCGTTCCTTCATTAGAAAATGTTTGAGTGTCACGACAAACTGAGTTAAGCACTTATCAGAAAGGCCCGGCTCCTGGCCGAGAGAAGGGAAATTGGTAGGGGTGTTGTCTTTCACCCAAGCTTGTTCTGAAGGAAATGTGATCTCCTTCAGGACAGGGGGAACAGAGCCCTCACTTTCCCCAGCCCTGATAGCTCACTGTATGGCTCAGGCCAAGTCCAGACAGATGTGCCTTCAGTCTATGCTGTGCCCTGGTTTCGGGTGAATGATTCTTGAGTCTAGAAGCCAGGCTCAGGTTTAGGCTGAGCCCAGAAACAGGGCCACCTGCTCATACTGCTTACAGGTGAGACAGGGGATCCAGGATTGATTTTCACTCCTAAAGGGCTGAATGTACTAAAAAGGTTTAAGTGCCCTGGGGAGAAGGAAGAAAATAGTTGCCACATAAGGAGAAAGGAAGAGAGAAGAAGGAAAGAGAAAGGGACCCAGCCTCCCTCTGATACAGCCAATGGAAATAAGACTCTAGGCTGCATATTTCAGGTTTGCTAAAAAGTCAGGAAAAAAACAACTTTGTCCAAGTTCTGCTACGCTAGAGAATACGGTAAGAGATGTGGGGAGTTAGACCTTGTTCCCGTCCTGGGAAGGGACACAATCCAGTGGTTTAAGGTGAAGTCTGGTCCACAACCTTCTTCACATAGAGAACAGCATGTGGAAGTGGCAGATCCTGCCCTGCCCCACTAGCCAGACAGGCCCAAACCACACAGTTACCCAGCTCCACATAAAGCAGGTCAGTAGTACCCACATGTCAGGGCACCTATCCAGAGCTCTTGGCTTGATCAACTCACACTCTGAGGATTCCTGATCTGCTACTGATTAAATCAGCATGTGAACCTTGCTGGTTTATGGACTGAGTGCCTCAGTCATGATGTTCAGCCCTACTTCTCTTACCTGACCTCCAATTTTGCTTCTAGAAAAGGATTCCTCTCCTCAAACAGGCTGGTACATCCCTTCCTCAATGACCCTCATTCCCACCCAGACCAGTAACCAGCAAAGGCACACCCCCACATCTCCAGTGTCTAGCAGAGACCCACTCATTCATTCATATACAGGAACTGTTTGGGGTGAGGAGAGAAAAGTGAAGTCCTAACTCAGATCTTTCTAAACCTGACCTTGTCTTACTACAATAAACTTTTAACAAATCTGCTTTCAGCCTTTCCTCAATTCAGTTCATCCTTCGCCTTTTTGAATGACTCTAACTGGGCAATTTTCCTGCTTTAATACTTCCCATGTCTTCCCAGTGATCATAAGAATTCAAACCTTCTTATTCTGGGCATTCTAGAATTTGCACATTCCAGCTTCTCTCAAATCACCCTCCCTCCCCTCTTTCCCCACCCTGCACCTCTGCACAAGTACCACGCCAGGAGCATCAACATGACACTGGGCCCAGCAGCCAGCTGGCCTCCCCTGCCCCCTGCCTTTGTTCAGCTTATTCTCTGCTCTTTCCTTCTGGGGGTGGTAGGGAGAGCAGGGGAGAGACTGATGCTGAAGGGCAGGGTCTATGCCTTGCCCATCTCTGATGCCCTCACAAATGGCAAAGATTCTGACTGAGTCATCACAACCAAGAGAGATGGGACAAGGGGAGGCGGGCGAAAAGTGAGCTAGAGACTGGGGACAGAGGTGAAAGGCCCCTACAGACCCTATCCACGCAGACTAGTATGAATGTGGCTGAGTCACACATACACCACAAATCCCATCACTTTCTCTATTCTTCGGACAGGTGTTTAATTGCTATTAGAAAAACAAGTATCTGAAAGAGCTAAAATAATTAACAGATGGAGGCTCAATGAAACGGGGTAAACTCAGCCTGCCTGGGTGGTGGCAGAAAGGTGGAGTCCCAGCAATGCTGCGCTGCAAATGTGCAGCAGCCCGGCAGCTCTGAGCAGTTACCAACAGGTGATTCCAGGGGCAGCAAAAACCTGGGAGGAGGGGGCCCAGCCAGTCTCACCGCCTCGGTTCCTTGCACTGCAGAAGGAAGCGAGGCTCATCTGTTTCTGGGGGAATGAAGATGCCACGCACAGCCTGCAGTTATGAATGGCTCTTATAACAACAAGCTGACATCTGTGCTTGGTTTTTAAGATGCATCATCGCATGTTTATTAAACTATTGCTCTATCATATTTATTAGTCTACAAAACAACTCCCAGCCCATACTTCCAAAAGTGGTTTATTAAAAACTAAGCCTTGAACATTAATACTCAAAAGCACCCTTGAGAATCAATAATAATGCTGCAGATAAAATGAAAGAGAATCAAAGCAGTAAGTCTTGGTGGGGGCTGCAGCTGCCTTTCAACACTTTCTGGTATGTTCAGGCAGCAGGAGTGAGGAAGAACACCAAGGGTATGTAGGACTGGGTGCCGGGCTAGCTCCCCCAAACACCAGACTTCCTGTCTAAAATGTGGACTTAGCAGCATAGAAGGGGGAGAGTCCTATGGCCATTTCGATCTATACAACAGGCTGAAAAAGGCCAGATTAGGCCCAGTGAGAGCCACTAGTTTCACTGAGAATAAAACCTCTGCCCCTAACCAACAGTCCAATCCTGATGCCCTGTGCTGACCCAATCTAAGCATCCATCATGGACACATACTCTGTCCTGGACCCTGAGTTGAGTCCTGCCCTGCCCAAGAAAAGCCTCAAATCCAACCAGCCAGTGGTCATAAGGGACCCAGGGAGACTGGAGGAATGCAATCAGCACATGGGCAGGGATCCAGCATGTATACCCCCGGCCTTTCTAAGCCGAAAAGACCTGGCAGAAAGGTGTCTTCCAGCTTCCTCCCAAATCCACATGCCTCTCCATGGGTGCCTACCTGTACCACATTCAGGCAATAAGCAATGATATATGGCCAGTTCCACAAAGAAACAAGAACAAGTTAGAAGATTCAGTGAGGAAACCACAGGATGCAGAGGGGACTCCAAACCATGCCCTGTGAAGAACAGAATAGTAGAAGGATCCAGGAGTGTTTGTGGTCAGAAGAAAAGGAAACACAGGACTCACCAAGGGAGTCCAGGTGGCTCTGTAACTACAGGGTTCAGTTCCCAGCTCTGTGTGAGGATTTCCTCTAAGGCAGGCATCACCAGAGGAAGGGGCCCACCCTGCTCAGCCGCTCCTGTGGCGGAGAGCAAGGCCTGGGGTTCAACACTCACCTGCTGACTTCTTGCACATTGTTGGTGCGAGCAGCTTCCAGCAGGGCTGCATCTGAAGAAAGAGAGGGCACTGGTCACATCGCTGGCCAGAACCTACCCCTCAGGACAGCTTAGAGGACCCAGCAAGAGAGTGAAAGTAAAAGCACTTCAGAAGCATGTGCTTTAACAAGGCATGCCTCAGAAACACTATGTGTTCAGTTCTGGACCACCGCAATAAAGCGAGTGTCGCAACAAAGTGGGCTGTAATCTTTTTGCTGGTGGAGGGTCTTGCCTTCGATTTGTTAAAAAAAAAAAAACAACAAACAAACGAACAAACAAAAAAATCCCCACAATATCTGTGAAACACAATAAAGTAAGTGCAAACAAAAAAGAGGTATGCCGGTAGGTAAAGAGAAGGCTAACCATTCCACGCCCACATTAACAACTTGTCTTCCTCATCTTTCTGTTATAGAGCCCAAACTCTTAACTCCTCTCATCACATAGGTGATCCCAGTAAAGTGCTGGCACCAAGTGTTGCCAATGGTAACTGCTCAGTGTGTGGATTCCTTCGCTCTTCATTAGCTATAAAGCTCTGTCACAGGTGGCAAACACAAGGCCCACGGACTGAATCCAGCCCAGCACCTTGTTTCTAGCTGACCAAGGTGCTGAGCTTCTTGCCCCTAGTTAAGGAGTAGTTACATTTGTACAGTCCTAAAAATTACATTTGGCCCTTTGAAGGCAACCACGAGGCTGATGTGGCCCAGTGAAAATGAGTTTGACACCCCTGAGATATGTTTTAAATGACTATCATTATTAGCCATTCCCTGACCTCGCCCCACTTTCTCTCCCAGCTCGTTTCTCAGCCTAGTTTAGATGTCACAGGTCACAAGCCCAGAGGTAGGGATAGGATGGGGAGGGACAGGCTAAAGGGGTGTGGGCCCTACTGGAAGTAGAGAGTCGGCCAGGAGTCAGGATGCCTGACTCCAACACACACTGCTCCCTCCTCACCCTGTGCTGTGGCAGCCCCCTCCCCTCTCAACCCCAGCTTCCCTGACTTTAGAGTAGACTCAATAATCCTTGCCCTGCCAGGCCTCACAAGGATGCTGAGGATATGAAATGATAATTAGTAAATCTGCAAACACCCTCATGCCAAGCCCAGCAAAGGGAGACCCAAAGCGTAAGGTTCGGATTCTCAGGAATTACCTAGTGTGATGCTGGCACCACCTTGTGGCCACATAGAAAAACTGACTCAAAAACCCTCAAAAGACGACAGCAGCACAATTTCTTCAGAGTTAATACCAAGTGCCTGGGAGACCTGGAAGCCCAGCCTGGGTCTGAGCTCTAATGTTGAACACTGGAAGGACCCACACCCAGTGCTGCCTTAGGAAGTTCTCAGTCCAGCCAAGAGACTCACCCAGTAAAACAGGAGATAGCATTGGAGCAGGGTAGAAAGCAGGATCTGGAGATAGGCAGACCTAAGCTCCCATCCCAACTCTGCCCCTTACTTGCTGTACCACCTGGCCAACTCACCGAACTTCCTGGGCCTCAGTTTCCTTATCTGTACAATACGGATAAGATACCACCTTATCAAGCCTATGCAAACCAGTTCTGTGGTTCAGACAGTAATGATTCCACCCCACCTCCAAGCCTAGACTACAAGGCCAGGTCTTTCCTGGTTATCCTCCCTAAGCACATACCTGGGCAGCCCCCAGCTGGAAGGGAAACAAGCCTTCCTCAGAGGTGGCTATGTCCACTCTTCCCTCACTCTGCTGAAAGAAGTGGCTTCTGCAAGGTCATAGAGGAAGAGAAAAATGAACCGAGATTAAACCCAGGCCTTCTGGTTCCTAAACTGTATAGTTTCTACCACACAGCACTGAGGGCCTGAGTTTACAATTCTGAGTCAGGGAATAGGGTAGCTAGCAAGTCAGAAAGGTTGGAAATGGTCATGGCCTTGGTCATTATCTATTTTGGTAAATAAAACTCTGGTCTCCTTGCTGGGATTCACATGCCACAAAGGCCAGTCCAGAGCCCCCAAGAACCTCTAAAAGGCAAAACCATGGACAACTCCTCCTAATACTTCTAAACATTCTGGCCTTCGGACATTTCCTGAGCTCGTGGCTCTCCGATGCCTCCAGGAGAAATTCCAAACCACACAGGACCCACTCCATTTGCTCTCACCTCATCCCACAGAACCCCTGATCTCCAGCCAAGCTGGCCATTCTACTAGCTCCTGCACACACCATGCTGATCTGTGACTCCCATACCTTTGTTCCCGGAAGCCTTTGCACGGAATACCATCCAACTCAAGACACACTTACTGAGTACCTACTAAGTTCCAGCACTATGGTGGAACTGTGAACATATTTAAAAAAGGAGTTGGTATCAACCTGAAAAAAAAACAAGAGATAAGATGCATTCCCTGCTCTCATGGAGGTCACAGTGAGGCCTTTTCATCTCTCGCCTCAACCTTCAGAAGGCAAGTTCAAATTCCCTATTCTCCAGGGGTCTCCAGTCCTCCAGGAAAGCTTTCCTGACCCTGTTGGCCCTCTAATCCCCCAAACTACACAGAATCAGACCACTCACCAGACCCACAGGCCTCGCTGCCTATTCTGTCTTAAGTAACTTTGTGTTGAGTTAGGAGTTCCACACCTAGCCCAAAACTAGGCACACAGGTGGGGTCCGAAAATGCCAAAAGTTATAGAATCATAGAATGCCTAAGCTACAAGAGCCCTTAGAGCTCTATTTCAACATCCTCATTTTGTAGATGAGAAAACAGGGCCAGTGAGGAGGGGCCAGGGTCTAAAGTCACAATGGGAGTTAGAGGTAGAACCAAAACAAGGCCCCCCCGGTTGTCTTTACTCCCACTCCAAGGCCCGTCCTTCACAGCTGCTGAATAAGCAAATTTCAAGGCAGCCCCCCCGCCACCCCCTTGCTCCAAAGTCTCAGAGCTGGGGATGTATGGAATCTATGAACACCATGCCTCAGTCTTCCCCCCATGAGGAACTGAGAACCTGAGTGGTTGGACTCATGAAGGCGAGAAGTCTGGCGCTCTGCCTGCTCTCCCAGTCCCTGCCTAGCAACATGCCCTGGGGGGGATTCCAACCCAGCCTCCACCGTTGCTTTGGGTCCCTACAACGCCAACTTCCAAGTATTCCTTCTCCTGCTAACTGCCTCACATGGCAAAATCAACTCATGCCTGAGGCCAGGCACAGCAAAACCCTGGGAGTCTGATGGGCAGACCCAGGCTGCTAAAACTCCAAGAAAGTCAAAATAACAGCACTGTAAGAGTACTGAGAAATCATCTTTCACTGTGTAAGTGAGGAAACTGAAGCCAGAGAGGAGCAAAGGGTGAGGAGTGGTGAGGCTGGCATTGAAACCAAGTCTTCTTCCTTTCTTAGGCCACCTTAAGGGGTAAGTTCTAAACCATTTAGCAGTTGCCCTCAAAATACACGCAGTCTCCTGGAGACCTCTTAAAGAGGAATTGGATCAGGCAGAATTTTAGAGCTTAAACGATCATGCTCCCGTTGTACAGGTCGACAAAGTGATGACCAAAGATGGGCAGTATTAGGCACTGAACTCTCTCCAGTGCAAACCCTACCCCCGTGATGATGTCTGGGTCCCTCCAGGTCTGAAACTCTGCTGTTCTAAATCTATAAGCAACTCCCACACCCAAAGAGAATCAGGACACTCCTCCCGCCTCTCTCTTCCACGAACCCAGGCTGTCCCAATAATCACCCTTGCTGGACGGGTTCTTGCCGTAACAGTGAACCACCAGAGCCGTGGCCAGGGCCCACATGCCCAGTCCGACTCTGTTGGGGAGCTCATTCCAGCAGTCGTGTCCGGAGAGTGTTTCTTCGGAGCTAGGAAGGCGTCCCCCTGTGGCGGCTGCGAGGCACTGGGTCTCGGGATGTCTTCCCTGGCGCCCCCCGGTGACTGTCCGTCTGCGGGTGACCAAGGCAAGCGATGTTCCAGGACGCCCCCCGAAGGCGGCTCTCAGCCACTGAGGCTCCCCGTAGCCCTCGGTGGTCACACTCCGGCCGCAGGGACGTTGGTGTCTCTGGAGCGATGGAGACCTAAGCAGCTGGAGGAGGAGCCGCTGTGCCAGCGCTGTTCTCTTCAACACCAGGGAGCCCAGCATCGTGACAACTGCTTCGATAACCACCTGGTGCCGGCCCCTGTGCTGGCCCCTGTGCTGGCCACAGTGCTGGCCACGTCCAACATGGCTGCCGCGGCGCGTTCGAAGACGCCGCGAATGGGGTGGAATTACGCACTACCTCACGGGAGTGGTAGTCCACAGCTCTAGAGTTTTCCGCAGCTGGAGGACAAATAAACTACAATTTCCAGGAAGCTGTGGAACGCGTGTCACAATGACTGTCGATTTACAGAGACCCCGGGGCATGTTGGGAAATGGAGTTCGGATGAGGGGCGTGGCGATTAAGATGCGGATACCGGAGGACAGCTCAAACACGCGCCTGATTTAAATAGGGATCTTCCGCAAAGAACTGTTATGAAACATATGCTTATTTCTTTCAGTGTATTTCTCTTTTCAGCCTGAGACAGCTTTTCAAAAAGATGTCTAGGTCCACCTGAAATAGGAATTCTTTTTATTTTCCTACCTTCCTTTTGGTTGAAAAGCTGATACCGTGTCTTTCTTTTTCACTTGTATTATCTTCAAAGGACTTTCATGTGGGCCATTTCATCTTGTCTTCATGGCAGCTGCGTGCGGAAAACTGGATGAGGACTATCATTTTAGTCTACAGGGAAGGGAATTTAGGCTCAAAAGTGAAATGATTTGTCAATAAATCAAATAAAGCTCAAGTCTTCCGACTCTGAGCCCATCCTCTCCATAAACACCTGTAACCCATCCTGGTCCCTTTCCCATACTGAACTCACAGAGCAGAGAAAAGGAGGAAGCTCTCCGTGCCAGTGCTCTCTCTTGCCCCTGCACTTCCTGTAGGTCTCCTTTCAATCTTCCCATTATCAGAACCTTCCGTCACAATTCTATTTAAAATACCAATTCCCCCTTCCCCTATCCTTTTTATCCTGATTAATTTTTCTTCACAGCACTTACCACCTGATGTACTAAATATGTGTTGTTTTATTGTCTTTCTCCAGTAAAACGTGACCCCCATGAGAAAGAAACTTTGTTTTTCCACTTTTATATCACTAGCATCCAGAACAATGACTGGAACAAAAAGAGGTGCTCAATATTCTGCCAGTGAATGGATTACTTTCACCTTATTAGTGTGGAGGGATGAATATGAGGTTTAGAGTGTAAGCAGTCCTGGATTTCAATTTTGACTCTTGGATTTACTATATGTGTGATCTTGGACAAATTTCTTCACCTGATTGTTAATTTGCTCATCACAAGACAATTGCTTGCATTAATTGAGATAGGCCTGTGTTAAATGGGATAATATGCAGACCTTCACCATCTCAGCCCTATAGTAGGTCTTCAAGAAATTATAACTACCATGTTTCCTACCCTAAACTTCTTAAGGGCAGCGATAGAGTTTCTCATTTCTTCATCCTTTTGTAAGGCACTCAGCAAATAGCTATTGAATATGGGTAAATGAATGTATATTTTAAAATTATTCAATAGCCGAAGCATTTTGACCTCCTATTTTAAGAGATTACCATGGTATCCTGTCTTGTTTGCCACTCAATTCACTGTAGTGGCTCCACCCTCCCCGCATTCTTAGAATAGTTGCACCTCTCAGTTTAGGGTGGGTCAAGACAGAGCCCTTCTGAACATTTAGGTACACATCACCAGTAATAAGCAGAGTTCAAACCCTGTTGCTATAGACAGATTCCAGTGCCCTTCTGTTTGCTTAGCACTGCATAATTTTCAAAGTATGTACCCGCTGATTCTGTCATTTGATTTTCACAAATAACATCCATTAGGGGTGCAAGGCAGGAATGAGTCACTATTGGCATTTGGTAGGTAGTGCTGAGAGGTTAAATGATCATGTCTGACTGAGTAGGGGAGCAGAGCCTGGGATTATCAATTAGAATCAGCCAGGACTTACAATGGATTCTAGATCTTCAATAACCAGCTCAAAACCTTCTAGGTCACACTGCTAATGTTTTAAAAAAATCTTCAACTCAGGATGACTTCCTTTCGATCTACTTAGAAAGCAGGGATTTATATCAGATTCCAGTTTCCCTAACTTGGTCCGGAGTTTCTAGCTCTTGGGGTATGGGACAGAGAACTCCAGCTTCATTTAGTTTATAATGGGCTGACAAAGAGATATTGGAGTGGGATTTAGAAGGAAGCGGAAAGTGAAGGATCAGTGAACACAGTTTCTGTGGTTACCTACCTCTGGACTAGAGTTAGAGGCCATTCTATAGGTTTCTAAAGAAAACACTTCCTTGAAAAAAAAACGAACAAAAAAATACCACACATTTCTAAGATATTATTTATTTATTTATTTTTAATTATATTTTATTGATTATGCTATTACAGTTGTTCCATTTCTCCCCCATCATTCCCCTCCACCCTGCACACCCCCTCCCACCCACATTCCTCTTTAGTTCATGTCCATGTTTCATAAGTTCTTTAGCTTCTACTTTTCCCACACTATTCTTGCTCTCCCCCTGTCTATTTTCTACCCACCATCTATGCTACTTATTCTCTGTACCTTTTCTCCCTCTCTCTTCCTCCCACTCCCCTGTTGCAAACCCTCCATGTGATCTCCATTTCTGTATTCCTGCTCCTGGTCTAGTTGTTTGCTTAGTTTGCTTTTGTTTTAGGTATGGTTGTTAATATCTATGAGTTTGCTGTCTTTTTACTGTCCTATTTTTTATCTTCTTTTTCTTAGATAAGTGCCTTTAACATTTCATATAATAAGGCCTTGGTGATGATGGAACTCGAACTTGACCTTATCTGAGAAGCACTTTATCTTCCCTTCCATTCTAAATGACAGCTTTGCTGGATAGAACAATCTCCTTTGTAGGTGACTCTGCCTTTATCTCTTGCTGCTTCTAGAATTCTCTCCTTCATTTTAATCTTGGCTAATGGAATTATGATGTGCCTTGGTGTGTTCCTCCTTGGGTCCAACTTCTTTGGGACTCTCTGAGCTTCCTGGTCTTCCTGGAAGTCTATTTCCTTTGCCAGATTGGGGAAGTTCTCCTTTATTATTTGTTCAAATAAGTTTTCCACTTGTTGCTCTTCCTCTTCCCCTTCTGGTACCCCTATAATTCGGATGTTGGGATGTTTAAAGATATCCTGGAGGTTCCTAAGCCTCTCCTCATTTCTTTGAATTTTTATTTCTTCATTCTTTTTTGTTTGGTTGTTTTTTTTCTTCCTTCTGGTCCACTCCATTGATCTGAGTCCCAGTTTTCCTCCCATCACTATTGGTTCCCTGTGCGTTTTCCTTCATTTCACTTATTGTAGCCTCCATTTGTTCTTCTAATTTGTGACCAAAATCAACCAATTATGTGAGCTTCCTAATCACCAGTGCTTTGAACTGTGCTTCTGATAGGTTAGCTACCAGTGCTTTGAGCTCTGCATCTGATAGGTTGGCCACCTCCTGGTCGGTCGCTCAAACGAATTAGCTCTGGGGCCCTGATCTGTTATACTGTTTGAGCCATCCTTGTTTTGTTTTTCTTCTTCTTCTTCTTCTTCTTCTTCTTCTTCTTCTTCTTCTTCTTCTTTTTCTTCTTTTATTTTTGGTCTGGTCACAGCTGTTACGTATAAGGGGCAGAGCCTTAGGCGTTCACCAGGGCGGGGCAGCCCAGTCTCTGGGTTGTGATGCTGGATGTGGGGGTGGGGTCCAAGAGGGAACAATGGCGCTTGCTCCACTCTCTGCCAGATTTCAGTCACTTCCGCTGCTTCCCCCAAGCAAACTGAACCCCTCTGGTGCTGATTCCGGGGTGGGCGGGCCTGCGCACGCTCCAGGAGCCCGTGGTCTCCCCAATGAACTCTCTTGTGAGGCTGGGACTCCCTCCCAGCACCTCAGCCCCTACAAGTATTTTCAATGGGTGCTTTTAGTCTTCACTTCCTGGCGCTGGGGCCCTGCATCGTGTAGTCTGTCTTGCTGCCCATTTCTGCCTGGTTTATCTGTGCGTGAATGTGTGTCCAAGGTCCACCACCTTGTGCGCCCCGCTTGGCCTCCTCACATTCAGCCACCTGTGCACCTGGAGTGACTGTGCGTCCAGGCCCACCACTGGCTTATCCCGCCATGATCTGACTCCACCAGCCACGGACTCTGCCAGCCACTGATTCTGCCCCTCTTACTGGTCTGGGTGAATCGTTGTTGTTGGACTCCTGCACAATTCAATTTTCTCTGTCCTGGTTGGGTTTTTTTTGGGGGGGGGTCTATATTTTTGTTGTCCTTAATCTTGGTTGTGAGAGGAGGCACAGCGTGTCCAGCTACACCTCCATCTTGGCCAGAAGTCCAAGATTTTATTTATTTATTTATTTATTTATTTATTTATTTATTTATTTATTTATTTATAGAGAGAGTGGGAGAGAGAAGGAGAGGGAGAGAAACATTGATGTGAGAGAAAAATCAACTGAGCCACACTGGTCAGGACAATAACACCCATTTTTAAATGAATAAGTAAGTCGTAGATAATAAGAGCAGGTTTTTCTCTATTGGAGAAAGAAGTTATAAATAAGGAAAGAGAATGCTACAATGAACCTTGTGGTATTGGATTGGAATTGGGGGTATCAGTATAAACTTAAGATTTTAAAATACATGTACAGATAGATCAATCAATACACAAATATAGATATGTAAGTATACATATGAGTTAGGATAGTCCATATAATGTCTATCTTGTCAAAGGACACAGGTACCAATTTGAAGGAGTTTCTCACAACCAAAGCTGGAATAATTAAGCAAAAAATGATGGCATGGAGTTTTGACCCACAGAATAAAACAAATATCCATGAGGTCTTACTGATATAAATAGTCAAATAAATAAATAGATAAATGGGGGAGGAGTAGAGAAAGAGATAGCTCTTTCTGACAGTGGAAATTAAATTAATAAATGTACAAGGAAGAGGGAACTAGAGATCACCATTAGGCAAATACCACAGCAATAAATATTTCAGACAAGATCCACAGAAGATACTAACATTTGGTAAAATGTGGATAAAATGTGAGGAGAAACAGGATTTGTACAGTCTTGAGGCATCTCTTGAAAGATACTTACCAACTACAAACACTTTACAGTGGAGAAACCAAGCATACACCAACTTAACCAAGGGATCAAGGTAAATGTCACCAGTAATAAGAGATGCAGACATCATGAATCCCTTGATCCATTCTGATTAACTCTCATGATCAAAGACCTTTTTAAATATATTTAGTACTGTACCTAGGGGTTAATGCATGGAGTTTGAAGACATAGAGTTCACTTGCTATGGATCCTATTGCATATTGCCATACTACTATCTCCACACCCACCTTCCCACACAGATGAATGGATTTGTTATTAATACTAGCAGCTATATTTTATATGTTTCAGCCACTGAGCTGCATAACCTACATGCATCTATTATTTACATAGATGCTCAGAGAAGTTTCCCCTCAGGTTTCCTGAGTGTTTTTTCATGTGATCTCTCTAGCCAATAAAGATAGCAATGCTAGTATGTAAACACATCTGAGAAATCTTGGAGGAACTTATTTAAGCAAATTACACAAACAAAAGAAGTTAGTAGCTACTGAACATTGAGTATTTAATCTTAGTTGCTTTATAAGAACAAGCTCACTTAATCCCTACAATAACCCATGTGTTGGGAACCTCCCTGCCTGGTTTCAGAAGCTATAACCCCCCATGGCTAAGGCTGAGTGAGAGACCTTGGGACCATAAGCCACTAAAGAGACAAAGCTTATCTCCTGGCAGGGGCACTGCCTCTGCCCACTTTTACCTCACCCTGCTTGACCCTGGGCAGATGACTGGTTAGCCAATGATGGGTAAGATTCCTCAAGGGAGGGACAACCTAAGACAGACATAGTCATGAAGGGGCCCTCAGGGAAGGACTTGGGGGTCTATAGAAAAAGGGGGTGATGGACCCTTATCCCTTAGCTTTGACATAGCCTGAGTCCTCATTCCGTCTGCAATAAGTCTCCTAATCTCTTGGCTTCCTGACTTAAGCCTGAAATAATGCTGAAGTTGGGTGCAGCCCTGCTGGAAAGGGCCCCAGGGGTCATCAGGCCTAAGAAAGAATGCATAAAATCCTGTGAAACCTGCTTTGCTAAGAATGCTCTCAATTAAATGATAAGGGTCCAAGCAGGAAATGAGTTTGTTTCCCAAAGTTTTGTAGCCCTTTAGTTAACTGACCCTGACTCAGAATAAGCTCTCATAATTCTTTGCATGTTATCTATTGCTTGATCATTACCACCTGACAGTGACTGATGAGCTTTACCTGTATTCCTGTGCAAATTGAACCCAATGGGGGGGGGCTCTGTGGGCAAAGCTCCCCCACACCCATGAATTAGATACTATTACTATTTCCAATTTTGTCCAACTCAGAGCTCAAACTATTACCCATTAACACAGTTTGTTTTCTGAGGAAGGAAATGTGTGTGTGTGTGTGTGTGTGTGTGTGTGTGTGTTATGTCTGTGTGTTGGGGAATGTGTAGAAGGTCATGTGCATTATTTCTTCTCAAACACATTGCACACTTTCCTGTATAACAAATAGAACATAGTGAATATAGTTTAATCTTTTCCTGATGATCAAGGTTATTGCTAACGTAACAAATACTTTTTGTACCATGGTATCAATGTAGAAGTCTTATGCTCTAATGCAAACTATGCTCAGAAAAATATTTTGCTAAATAAATCTCTTATATCAACTTCTTTTCTTGTCATCTGTCTCTTCCCATTGAATCAAAGTATAGCATGTGGCCTCTGGGCAGAGTAACATAGCTACTTTTCACACTAAGAGTAAGAATTTCATTTATGATAAATCTGCCATTTATCACACAAGTGAGGAAAAGATGAATTATTTAGTAAATGGTGTTGGGACAACTGGGTGGCCAGGGGAAAGAAAGAAATTGGATTTATATCTTACCCCTCCAACTATAATAAATTCTTACTAAATCAAAAGATTTAAATGTGAAAAAAAGAGACCAGGAAAATGCTAGAAAAAAATTCTTAAGAATAAGTGGAATAGGGAAACAGGTGTGACACAAAACTCAGAACCCACAAAAGAAAAGACTAATATATTTGGCTCTACATAAAACAATTCTGATGGGAAAATACCATAAACAATTAAAAATACAATTGATTATCTGGGAAAAAATAGATTTGAACCCAGTGGTGAAGGGCAGTATTACAGAGAATGCCTGTAAAATATGAAAAACACCTAAATGCAGAAGATAAATGGATGAAGGCAATGCCTTTGTGCACAGTACAGAATGGGGCTCCCAAGGTATGGATTAGAAAAAGGGGGCTCCATGAGGTATGCATGGCTAGGAGAGCCATATGTGGCCAGATTTCAGCTTCCACTTTCAGAAACTGCATGTCCAAACTTAGCAGCCCTGAGCAAAGGACTTGGCCAAAGAGCTCACAAGAAAAAAAATGTAACATATGCAAATATGCTCAACAACTCCTATGATAAGAATGGCAGAGGCCCTGGCTGGGTAGCTCATTTGGTTAGAGCATTGTTCTGATACGCCAAGGTTTCAGGTTCGATCTCGGTCAGGGGTCAGGGCACATACAAGAAGCAACCAACAAATGAAAAAATGGGTGAAACACCAAATCGAAATTTCTCTCTCTTTCTGTTTCTCTCTCAAATCAACTAGTAAAAAAAGAAATGCACAAGTTAAAACCGTAACGATCCATATTTTGCACAATATACAAAAGTGATCTCAAAGTGGATTATAGACCTAAACATAAAACCTAAAATCCTAGGAGAAAATTTTTGTAACATTGATAAGGCAAAGATACAACACCAGAAACATAATCCATTAAAAAAAAAAGATAGATTGTACTTCATCAAAATTAAGGACTTTTGCTCCTCAAAAGCCACTGTTAAGAGAATGAACAGACAAGCCACTGGAGGGCTCTCTCTGAGGTATTTCCGGCAGAAAAAATATCAAGGCACGGAACACATGCATTGCATTACCTGTAATCATTGGTGCTATTTCAAGACATATACATGTTTGTATGTGTGTGGCTATGCGTACTTCAGCTATCTCTGAAAGGATAATAAAAACAGTTGGCCTTAGGGTAGGCAGAATGGGACTGGGAGATGAAGGAAAGAAGTAGGGAGAAGGCAGAGGTTTTTTTTTCACTTATACAATTTTGGATTTTGTATCATGTACATATACTACCTATTCCATTAAATCAACCAATCTCTATAATTTCTTTATCAAATTCACTTTAAACTGATTTTTGGCATCAGGGAGTGGGAATCGCAAACCACTGTATTATTTTTTCTCACATGGAAACACTGACATCTTGTGGACTTTTCAGATAACGCTATTTCAAAATGTTACTTTCTAAATACCGTTGACATACAACACTGTATTAGTTTTAGGTGTACAACATAGTGGTTAGACATTTACATACCTCACTAAGTGATCACCCCAATAAATCTAGTATTCATCTGACACCATACATAGTCTCTACAATATGATTGACTGTATTTTATTTGCTGTGGTACACACACTTTGGAAAACAGTTTGGCAGTTTCTTATAAATTTAAGACTTAACAGTTCCGCTGCTAAAAGAATGAAAAGTTAGCCCTGACCATCATGGCTCAGTGGGTTGGGTGTAGTCCTACAAACCAAAAGGTTAGAGCTTCAATTCCCAGTCAGGGCACATGCCTGGGTTGTGGGCCAGGTCCCTGGTTGGGGGCATGCAAGAAGCAACCAATCAATATTTCTCTTGCACATTGATGTTTCTCAGCCTCACTTTCTCCCTACCTTCCCCTCTCTCTCAAAATTAATTAATTAAAATCTTTTTTAAAAAAGAATGAAAAGTTACATCCTGCCCCCCCCACACACACACAAAATGCCCTTTATATGAATGTTAATAATGGCTCTGAAAACATTACTATACTGGCAGGAGTGATTGACCCTAACTATCCTAATGAGCTAGAGTAGCTGCCACGAAATGAGGACAGTGAGACTATCTGGAATACTGAGATTTAATGCTGTCTCCCCATGCTTCCGTGCCTGGTAATACATGTCAATGAGCAATTCCAGCAACCAGCACCTGACAAGGGCAAGGCAACTAAAAGCTCACACCCCTGAGGAATGAAGGTCTGAGTTGTCCTACCAGGCTAGGGGAACTAGATTAGGTGAAGTCCTAGAAGGCGGGCGGGGGCAGGGGTGGATGGAGAAGAAAGACAATACCGATTACCATTTTAGGACTACTGGAAACAATTGGAATTGTAGCTTTTTTTTTTTTTTTAAATAATCCTGGTCTATTAAATCTTTTGCAGACGTTGCACTGGCTACTGCCTTTAAAAGGACAAATTTAATGTGGGATGCAAGGGGATCTCGGTGGTGTGAGGACTGAGGGTGTCAGAGCCTGTGGTACCTGGTGTCACATCTCCTTAACTGAACTCTGATTTTTTGCCGTCATTGGAGTTGACAGTTCTTCGTGACTGCAAAGTCCTCTTGTGATGGCAGCTTCCCACCTCAAGCAGGAACCTGCCTACGTTATCATTTAGTATGTTGCTTTTTGATATTTAAGTTCTACCAGAAACCGGTGGCAAAGATTTGCTTTTCAGATGGAGACTGGCCTGCAGAAAGAGCCATAGTTTTACCTCAAACCCCTAGGGGTCTGCACTATGATTCTCCTATTGGAGTTTGTGACATAGACTTCCTGAAAAATCCCTTTTGCTGCAGACACTTCTCTTACCATTGAGTCTGCTGAATCTCAAGACCTAAGTGGCATGGCCACTGGAACAACTTTGACCCACTGCACAGCTTTTCCTAAATTTGGGTCCCACTCAAAACCACAGCCTTGGAACTGCTTGGTAAATGGGTTTCACCAACATGCTCAAATGTAGTATATGTCCCAAATCCAAACAGGCCCACCAACTTCTGTGCCTCTTTATTCATGATGTTCATTGCAAGGTGAAGCAACCTGCTTCTCATTTTAAAAGCTATATTTCAACATGCGCTAGGCTATTGGAGCCCTAGAAACTTCATCTCTGTGTCAGGTCCCTGAATGTTCACAGTGTTTATCTCCCATCCTCTGGAATGCACGTGTTTGCCAAGGTATCTAGGCTGCTTGCTCCTTCCTGCTCAGGAGATCCAATTGGCATAATGTCATCTGTGTAATGGTCCAGCATGATGTTCCATGGGCTAGCAAAATGATCAAGCCCCCCTCTGGCTGTACTACACCAGAGAGCAGGAGGTTGACATGGCCCTGAGGAAAAATAGTGACATTATACAGCTACCACACCACACAAAGGCAGATTGCTTTGGGGCTGAAAAGAATACATTTTCCAGATGCCAGGAGCCATATTGATTTGCTCCAATAACCACACCACATCCGGTTGCAGCTGTAATTGAATTCAGTACCTGATTACATTTCTAATAACCCATAGTCATTCTCCAAAATCCATTAAGCTTTTGCATCTGCCAAAAGGACAAAATTAAATGGGGTTGTAGTAGGAATAACTGCTCTACATCTTTCAAGCTCTGTAGGTGGGGCTAACTGCAATTCCCTTGGGAATGCATTAACTATCATGCTGCTGGGGAAGAGGATGGTTTTGTTTCCTTCATAGCTAGCATACATAGGTCTGTGCAACCATAAGGTGTTAGGAGTAGGATTGTCTGATCACCATTACTCCCGATGACCCTAGTGCAGAATCCATGTTTCCTGTGCCATAATCTTAGGCTCTGACAAGTTCCTATTTGTGTGTGCACACATGGGTAGGGGTGTGCATGTGTGTGCAAGGGTGTGTTTCCTCTAGGGAACTGGAGGATGTCACCTTGGTTTGGCCCCTCTGAGATCCTCATGCCAGCGGACCAGCAGACAAAAAGATGTTCCAGTCCTGGCAGGGTAGTTGACCCTGATTCACATGAATAGCAAGGGTTGCCATTTCATAATGGATAAAGAGTGTGCCTGGAATTCAGGGGATTCACTGGGGCATCTCTTGGTGCTGCTCTGCCTGGTGATAACTTTGACTGGGTAACTGCAGCTGCCATGGCCTGACAAGACCAAGGCAAGGGGGCTGAGGGTCTGGAGAACCCCACCAGGCAAGTGACCCAGATGACTCGAAGTGCTGACTGAGGGAGAGGGGAACCTAGAGTGGTTGGTAGAGCAGGGAGATGATGAATATTAATTACGACTCTGGGCAAAGCTGTAATGATAGAAAGTAACTTGATTTTATAGCCCCATTGTAAAAATTTGGAATTGGCTGAAAGCTTGAGGAATTGGATTTAAACTTCCCCTCTTGGGGAATAAGTGAGACATTTTTTTCTCACACGAGATCCAGATGTAAATAGGTATGAACAGATCTAAGTGGTGTAGTATTTGTACAATATCTAGTTAATTTTACCCCAGATGTGCTCAGCCTGACCTGGTCAGTCCTCTCCCAGGGACCTAAGCCACTTGCCCTATTTCCTGGCAGGATTGGCTCCAGGAATGGCTCATTTCACTCCGGTGGTCACAGCCCTGGTCACCACATCTCCCAGCTCTGAGCACCTGAGCCTGAGCTCGGGGTTCAGGACCAGGCATCAGCATGGCTACTATCACATCCACTGGCATGGGAGCCACAGCAGCTCCAGCACCAGGTCTGCCCTGACTGGACCCGGGGCTCTGGCTTCCCCAGTGGCTTTGCGGAGTGGTCAGTTACCCAGGGTGAAAGTCATAAGGCATTACTGTCCAGTGGAGAGGATTTTGGCCAATGAGAGACAGGACAAACAAAGGTCCCCAGAGATAAGTGGCTTTCTTCTCCTCCCCACCAGTGGAGTGTTTTTAGATGTGGAGGTTCCACATGGGTTCTCTGCAGGTGTCCTCTGAGCTCAGGGGTTGCCTCTCACCTGCCACCAGCTGGGGACCTGGCCTGCAACCCAGGCATGTGCCTGACTGGGAATCAAACCGGTGATCTTTCAGTTTGCTGGCCGCAGCTCAGTCCACTGAGCCGTACCAGCTAGGGCTGGATCTATCTGTCCTTTGGTTCTGCATTCAGACAGGGGGCTGTTTTCTTTGCTTGCATTTGGTATGTGTCTACTTATTTCTAAGACAACATTAAACTTCAGCAAACCTTCACTTCCTTTTAACTTTCATTCCTGCACCTGTTTTATATAACTCTTTGATTCTTTATCTTCTTTGAAAGGAGTCTATTTTTAATTTCCTGACATGTCCCTCATAACCTACTGTTCTCTTTTTCTGTTACTCTGACTCCTTTTACTTTAACTCTCTTTGTACTTTTTTTGAGCTTGTTCAGCCTGACACAGCTAGTTCAGACTGGTTCCCACAGTTTCCAAGCAGTGTACAAACTTCTCTCCTCCTATTCACTCTTCAGAAGGATTGGCGACCTGTACACAATAACCTGAGTTTACTGACATTACACATTTTAGTTCCATTGATTAACCTGATGCCTTCCCTTCTTCTCATATAGATTTCCTGTCTGTTCAGTAGTGCCCACCTACAATTTATCCACTTTTTACTTACAGTTTTCCATCTTCCACAGAACTTCCCTCATCTTCTACAAAATTATCCTCACTTTCTACAAATAATTTCCACCTTCCAAAAGCATCCACCTACCTTTCATAAATATTTCCCATGTTTGACCTGTGTTTTTCTAGGACTCCTTTTTTCCCCAAGCCTACTCCTGTAGCTTATATTTTGGGGTTTGTTAAAATACTAGTGCTTGACTCACATAGTTTGGGCTGATCAATATGTAAAACTTTATCTTATTTATTTATTTTTTAGATCGAGGGGAAGGAAGTGACAAAGAGAGGGAGAGAAACATGAACGTGTGAGAGAAACATCAATCAGTTGCCTCTCACACATGCCACCAACTGGAAACCTGGCCCACAACCCAGGCATGTGCCTTGACTGGGAATAGAACTGGCAACCTTTGGATTTGCAAGATGACACCCAATCCACTAAGCCACACCAGTGAGGGCAATATGTAAAACTTTAAAGCAGTAATATTGCAAACTAGCGTGTACTTTTTTTGTTTTGTTTTTGCTGCTTCTAAGTTTTTAGGTACAAGACTTTTTTGCAAACAAGCATCCATACCAGTGTTTTGGGTGAAGGTGGGAGAAAAGGGGAGGGGAAGGCAGGACAGGGGGAGGGAATTCTACTCTACTGGTAATAAAGCTCCAGATTCATCCCATCATGGATTTCATAGCTCCCAGAGAAATGTGGTCCTTAAGCATCATGTACCACTTCTTTATTATGATCTTGTTCCAACAGGTACCAGTTTGTGCTGTGATCAGCTCCTTAGGTCACCAGTGGTGCCATCGGTGTTGCATTTCATGCTGACCTTCTTCCCCAGACTGTCGTTGCAAACACGTCAGTCATCCTGTCTGGAGCTCCAATGGCCTAGAACCTGCTAATGCCACAAACTCCTCCCTTGGGAGCAGAACCAAGGCCGTAGTGTGTACCTTTACCACCAACCTTTAGTTCCTTTGTGAAACCTTCCCTCTAACTTCTTAGGATTAATAAAAGAGCTCACAGTTCTTTTAAGAGACAACTAGTTCTGATTCACTGGGGTCATTGCTTCCCTCTCTCGGGTTCACATAGGTCACTCTTTGGTCACTCACAGCCCTGTTTTTAGGCTGACCTTTCTGACCTTGTCAGTTCTGCCCAGGTATTTCTGAACACGTTCTCGCTTTCTTGAATAAATGACAGGATTTTCCAGGCTCAGTCTGAAATGTTTCTTGCTTCAAGAGATGGAATTACTTTCCTTCCCAGAATCTTAGTTCTTCTTTCAGGAGAAAAGTATTAGAGTCAAAATCTGGGAGTGGAGTGCGCACTAGCTGGTGACCCTCCTTGGCAGGAGCAAGGCAAGTGATACTAGAATGTTCTCAGGACACACTGATGTCACAGGAAGACTTTTCTTTTCCTGTTGGCTTTGTACACCCCTATTTTATAAGGTATTTAAGTATATCACATAATATTTCCAAACAACCTAACCTTTACCAGGGCTCTTGTTACTTTTCTGTAATATTAGATATTATCAGTCAACTTCTCCCCTTTTCAGCTGATAATTTTTCCATTTTCCCACCAACAGTGCTGTGCAAAATGTCAAACCAAACCCAAGGATTTAACTATATTTTTCCCTCCAATTTATAAGTCCCCATTTAAAAGTATTTTCTCTTTTAACCCCCAGCCGAAGCATCCTTGGACTCAAAGTATGCGTGCCCAGGTGACCTGACTCATAAACATCACTCACGTGCCAATCATTCGCAAAGAAAAAGTAACCCCAGTCTTTTCTAGAGTAACATTCACTTCAAAGGGAGTACCCGACACTTCACAAAGGTAGAATGGAGACAAGTACTGTTTCTCCGGGTTTCATTTAAACTTCTCCTTTACTTTTCTCTACCTGAGACCTACAGTTTAAATCTATTTTCTTTCCCCTTTATATTTTCCCTTTTCCTAGGTGCCTAAAAGATTTTTGTTGTTGTCAGTAGTTTTAGAACTGATCTATGTTTTCTTATAGGTCTTAAGATACGTCATTTACATCCCTTCCTAATCCTCCCAGTAGCTTATAACATTGTTTTTGGTTTCCTTATTTGTTACATTTGTAACTTCAAGTGTTAACTCACACCTTTGTGTCTCATTTTATCCCCCGTATTGTGTCCCTTGACCTCAGATTTTAAAGAAATTGGTGTCCTGAAGATAGAGGCATGGGAAAACATAGCTTGCCCCCTTGCACAACCACATCAAAATTACAACTAACAGGGGTGTCCAACCTTTTGGCACCTCTGGGCCACACTGGAAAGAGAAGAGCTGTCTTGGGCCACATATTAAATACACTGCAACACGTAATCACAAAAAAACTCATAATATTTTAAGTAAATTTATGATTTTGTGTTGGACGGCATTCATAGCCATCCTGAGCTGCATGTGGCCCGAGGCTGCAGGTTGGACACCCCTGCATAGAACAACCATCATTCAAAACCATCAGAAATTGAGCTGAGTGGAAGTCTGACAACTACGGAACTGAAGAGTCCATATCCATCCAGACTGGTAGGAGGAGCAGAGGGGTAGAGATGAGCAGACACGGAGACATGGAGCTGGCTGGTCCCACTCCCACATGTGGTGGATAAAAATTCAGAGGGTATCTTGGGATTGAGGTGTCCCAGCCCCACAGCAGGCCTCCCAGCCCAGAGTTCCAGTGTCAGAAAAATAAGTCCCCATAACTTCTTGCTGTAAAAACTAGAGGGGATTGGGTTGGTAGTAGAAACTACTGGAGTCCCAAACAGTTCTTCTTAA
Organism: Anoura caudifer; assembly: GCA_004027475.1. Classification (NCBI taxonomy): domain Eukaryota; kingdom Metazoa; phylum Chordata; class Mammalia; order Chiroptera; family Phyllostomidae; genus Anoura; species Anoura caudifer. Next base: position 206,354 of record PVKU01002615.1, read on the forward strand.
AGGGTCCACACACACATACTTACTCAGACTTGCTCCCTCTGAGCTCCAGCACCAGGACAATGGCTTGAAAGGCACCAGCAGCACACAGGGAGGAACTGAAGTGTCTGGCATCAAGGTGAGTGCTGGAGGACAGCTTTCTACCAGACAAAAAGGTGGGCAGAGGCCATTGTCTCTTTTCTGAACTCTTCCACCATAGAGTCACAGGGCCAGCAGGCAGGTGCCTTATATGAGACCACATCAACCTGGCTAACTCCTATCCTGGAGATCCCCTGAGACCCCATCCCACCCAACTTCCAGACCCACCCAATCTGTTAACAGTGACTTTCCCATATGAACAGCTGGTCTTAGTTCATGCTTCACAACTTCCTAAATTATCTTAAGCAAGCAATAGCTGCCCTCACTGAGCCCCCAGCCCCCATAACTCTTGCTAAGAGGCCCCAGGCCCACCACTAGCAGCAGCCAGCCTTGGATAACAGCTTGGCTTCACCTGGAAATCTCCAAACCCAGCACAAGTAGCAGCCATCTCAGATTGCTTAGTAGCTCATGCTGGGTGGCCCCAGGAAGAACACAGGTAGTGGGTGACCTTGGCATATATCATCCAGGAACCCTGGAGTCTGCATACACAGTGCACAGCTACAGACCATGTAGGAGCACCACCACCCTGCCCCTGCACTGCTGATCCTCCATGGAGGATGGAGATTAGTGGTCAGTGGTCACAGCCAATCCTTGCAGCTAACTGGTCTGGGTAAATCCTTCCCATTGAACTGCCAACAACAATCAAGGCTCAATTATAAGAAGCTGTACTCAGCCCACATAATGGGCACAACTCTAGTACCCAGTTTGGGTGAAAGGGAGGTTGTGCCACTGAAACCTAGAGGATACCTACTACATTAGGACACACTACCAAGACAGAGAGTCTTAGCAGCTCTATCTAATACATCAACACAAACAGGGAGGCCACCAAATTGAGAAGACACACAGAAACATGGTCCAAATGAAAGGACTTATCAAAACCCCCAAAATAGAACTAAACAAAATGGAGATAAGCAATTTGTCAGATTCAAAGTTCAAAATACTGGTTATAGAGATGCTCAAGGAACTTAGTGAGGACCTCACTAGTGTAAAAAAGATCCAGGCAGAAATGAAGGATACACTAATTAAAATAAAGAACAATTTACAGGGTAACAAAAGTAGAGTGGATGAAGCTGAGAATCAAATCAGTGATTTGGAACATAAGAAAGCAAAAAATGACCAATCAGAACAAGAAGGAAAAAGAATTTAAAAAAAATGAGGATAGTGTAAAGAGCCTTTGGGACAACTTCAAGTGTTCCAATATTCACACCATAGGGGTGCCAGAAGGAGAAGAGAAAGAAGAAATGGGAAATCTATTTGAAAAAATAATGAAAGAAAACTTCCCTAATTTGATGAAGGAAATAAACATTCAAGTCCAGGAAGTACAGAGAGTCCCAAATGAGGTGAATGCAAACAGGCTCACCCCAGAACACATCACAATTAAAATGCCAAAGGTTAAAGATAAAGAGAGAATCTTAAAGCAGCAAGAGAAAAGCAGTTAGTTACCTATGGGGGAGTTCCCGTAAGACTGTCAGCTGATTTCTCAAAAGAGACTTTGCAGGCTAGAAGGGATTGGCAAGAAATATTCTAAGTCATGAAAAGCGGGGACCTACAGCCAAGATTATTCTATCCAGCAAAGCTATCATTTAGAATTGAAGGACAGTTAAAGAGCTTCCCATACAAGAAACAACTAAAGGAGTTCATCATCACCAAACCATTTATATGAAATGTTAAAGGGACTTAAGAAAAAGAAGAAGATAAAAACAATGAACAATAAAATGGCAAAATATATATATCTATCAACAATTGAATATAAAAAAACAAACTAAATGAACAAGAAGAACAGGGACAGAATCACGGATAATCACACTCCTGGAGCGGCTACTTCCTGCTGAACAGTAGTCCTTACCTACTTCCTGATTTTACTTTTTCTTTGTGTAGAGCAGATATAAAACATAAACATGGGGGTCTGACTGCTTCCATTGTTATGGCAAATATTAGGAGATATAAGTGGAGTCCTTTCCTTGGCTCACAAGATACTCCTTTAATTTTTTCTTCCTCCATAGAAATCCAAAGGATCTCCAAGTTGCACTGTGAGATCATGTCATCTGCCCTGACTGGTGTGGCTCAACCTCTACGTCTCCTTCCAACCAAGTTACCCCAAAAGCTTCCATGCGTATTAGCTCTCCCTGATCATGGTGAAAGTTGACAACGATGAGAGATATTCAGAAGATCGGACTTAAGTTTGAAACCTGGGTTAACAGAAATTTGAGAAGAATTTTTTTTTAAGCATTTGTGAAAAGACTCATGGTATTTCTCTAAGGGGAAGTAAAATGTCAGGGACTGTCAAGAGTTTATCAAAATGTGATCTGTTTTCTCACTGGCCATCTGAGTGACATGCAACTCGATCAGTATCAGTTGTTTCTTAACCAGCTCCTTAGTGAAGGCCAGAGGTCAGCTTCCCTCCTCCTTGCATGCAGGGCCCAGACAGAAATCCTGGGTAGCTGTGAAGAAGCAGTACAATAGGAGCCTGGACCTCTGGATTTGAGGTTGTCAGCCTACTCGCAGTGAGACTAATTTAATGTTCACACCTCACTTTCATTATCTTATATTTATTTGCAGTTACTTTTGAGCTTGGAGATGACCTCTCTTCTAGCCACAGCAGTTTGCTTTTTGATCCTACATAGTGGCTAACATAACATGTAAAGTATATCACCCCTCCACCCCACATCCTGCTCACCTTGGTTTCCCCTTACATCTTTGAAACTATAGAGTTCCCACACTTGAGTCTGATGCTGAAGCCAGTTAGAGACCATGTATCTGAAAAGATTTTAAATATTAGGAAACAGATATTTCGAGTTACAAAAGCTAGATTTTTTCTTCTTACACTACTCTTAGTATAATAAGATTGTCTTCATGTGTGTATCATATATGCATTTTATGATAGGAACATGTCAAATCTCATGCTGAGCAAGAAGCCCACTCTGTGGGCTCTGGGCAGCATCCAGTACATGCAAATGGGTCAGGGGTCACTACCTCTTCTTTACAGGTGACTGGCTTGGCACAGCCAGATAATTCACATGACCTAGACATGGCTTCCATGCACTTGATGAATAGTATGAGGGCTGTACTAAAGAAAAATGATTTAAAAATCACCCCAGCTGTTAGAAAAAGTACTGAAAGTGAATTAAAAAATGTCTAAAGATTTTATTTATTTATTTCTAGAGAGAGGGGAAGGGAGGAAGAGTGGGAGAGAAACATCAGTATGTGGTTGCTTCTCATACGCCCCTACTGGGGGCCTGGCCCACAACCCAGGCTTGTGCCCTGACTGGGAATGCACCTGGCATAGTTCGCAGTCTGGCTGTCAGTCCCCCAAGCCACACCAGCTGGGGCTGAAAGTGAATAAATTTTTTTAAAAGACGAATGGAAAAAGGTGCTGATAAAATGGAAGGAAATAAAGAATGAAATAGATTTTCACAACAACTCAATGATTTCCATGAAATAGATTTAGTGGCCTATGCTGGGGATATTGCAATAGAATTGAACAAAGCTGTAAGACCATTTCATCAAAATTTGCATAACTTTCCATTTAAAGCCTTCTGCTATGATTTTACAAGAGCTCTCCAACTTCTCACTGCAGGGAAGTGTTCCATGGTTTAAGAGGATGTAAGACAAAGTTTCATTACTGTGGGAAAGGAAAAGTAAGTTTTGACCAATTTTTGCCATCACGTTTGTCAGTAAAGCTAAAAATATTAAAGATGGGAGGGGGATGCTGTTTACCATCCAAACCTGCTTGGGTGTTTGTATTAAACCATTCTCTTTCAATCCCCCTGAAGAGGAAGTGCTAATTCCAGGCTATGACATATTTGAGCAAGTTACCATAACAAACACAAATAAAACAAACAATGAAATTTCACTTGAAACGCCATGAAAATTTAAAAAATATTTTATTTGTTCATTTTTATATTCTTTTTTAAATCATATTTTATTGACTATGTTATTAGAGTTGTTCTAATTTTACCTCCTTTGTCCCGCTCCACCCAGCATCCTCCACTCCCTCAAGTTACCCCCCCCCCACCATTTTTCATGTCCATGAGTCATGCATATAAGTTCTTTGGCTACTCCATTTCCTATACTGTGCTTTACATCCCCATGGCTATTCTGTAACTACCTCTTTGTACTTCTGAATCCCTAAACCACTCACCATTCCTCCTCATCCCCTTCCCATTGGGATACTATCAAATGCTCTCTAATCCATGATTCTGTCTTCTTGTTTGCTTAGTTTTTTTTTTTTTTTAAGATTCAATTGTTGATAGATATATATTTTTTGCCATTTTATTTTTCATAGTTTTCATATTCTTCTTTTTCTTAAATAAATCTCCATAACATTTTATATAATAATGGTTTGGTGATGGTGAACTCCTTTAGTTTTTTTTCTTGTCTGGGAGGTTCTTTATCTGCCCTTCAATTCTAAATAATAGTTTGGCTGGGTAGAGCAATCTTGACTGTAGGTTCCTGGTCTTCGTGACTTAGAATATTTCTTGCCAATTCCTTCTAGCCTGCAAAGTTTCTTTTGCAAAATCAGCTGACAGTCTTTTTGGAACACTCCTGTAGGTAACAAACTTCTTTTCTCTTGCTCCTTTTAGGATTCTCTCTTTATCTTTAACCTTTGGCATTTTAATTACGATGTGTCTTGGGGTGGGCCTCTTTGCATCCATCTTGACGGAGTCTCTGTACTTCCTGGACCTGAAGGTTTACTTCTTTCACCAAATTAGGGAAGTTTTCTTTCATTATTTTTTTAGATAGATTTCCAATATCTTGCCCTTTATCTTCTCTTTCTGGTACCCCTATGGTGGGAATATTGGTACACTTAAAGTTGTCCCAGAGGCTGCTTATACTTTCCTCATTTTTTTTTGGATTTTTTTTCTTGTTTTTCTGATTGGTTGTTTTTTGCTTCCTTATGTTCCAAATCATTGATTTGATTCTTGGCCTCATCCACTCTACTGTTGTTTCCCTGTAAATTGTTCTTTACTTCAATTAGTGTATCCTTCATTTCTGCCTGGGTCTTTTTTATGCTGTTGAAGTGCCCATTGAGTTCGTTGAGCATCCTAATAACCATGGTTTTAAACTCTGCATTTGATAGATTGCTTATCCATTTTGTTTAGCTCTTTTTTTGGAGTTTTGATCTGCTCTTTCATTTGGGCCATATTTCTTGGTCCCCTTGTTTTGTCAGCCTCCCTGTGTTTGTTTCTATGTATTAGGTAGAGCTGCCTAGACTCCTTGTCTTGGTAGTGTGGCCTAATGTAGTAGGTGTCCTGTAGGATCCAGTGGTACAGCCTCCCCTATCACCCAAGTTGGGTACTTGAGGTACGCCCTTCGTGTGGGCTGAGCTCTCCTTTTGTTGTTGAGTCTTCGTTGATGTTGGTGCACAAATGGGAGAGTTTTACCTAGTCTAGTCAGCTGCAAGGATTGGCTCTGAACACTTACCACCAACCTCCAACCTCCATGGAGGATCAGTTGTGCAGGGGCAGGATGGTGGTGTTCCTACATAGTCTATAGCTGTCCACTTGGTGCACTGGCCCCAGGGTTTCCTGGGTGTTGCCAGGCCAAGGTCAGCCCTCACCTGTGTTTTGCCTGAGGCCATCATGCCTGAACTATAAGGCAATCCAAGATGGCTGCTTCTTGTGCTGGACTTAGAGATTCCCAAATGAAGCCAGGCTGTGAATTTAGGCTGGCTGCTGTTAGTGCTGGGCCTGGGGCTCACTGAGGCCAGCTATTGCTTGTTTAAGAGAATTTAAGAACTTGTGAAGCATGAGTAAATACCAGCCATTCATATGGAAAAGCATCTTGGGTGGGTCTGTAAGTTGTATGGGGCAGAGTTTCTGGGGATTTCCAAGGAAGGTCAATCAGTGATAGCCAGGTTTATGGAGTCTCACAGAATGTACCTGCTTGCCGGTTCTGCACGGGGAGGGTTTAGAAAAATGACAATGGCCTTTGCCTTCCTTTCTGTCTGGGAAAAACTTGTCCCCCAGCTCCCTCCTTGATTTCAGACTCTGGTTCCTCCCTGTATGCCACTGGTGTCTTTCAAGTGCTATCCCAGTGCTGGAGCTGAGAAGAAGGGAGTCTGAGTGTGCCTTCTTTAAGAGCAACTGCTTGGGGCTCTAGCAGTTGCTTCCACTGACTCAATCCTCACTGGTTTTTGCATCCAGAAATTGTGGGGACTTATCTTTCTGGCACTAGAACCCTGGGTCGGGGGGCCTGGTGTGGGGTTGGGACTCCATTCTCCTGAGATATTCCTTCCAAATTTTTATCCACTGCACAATGGTGAGAGACCAGCTAATTCTGCATCTGCACCCCTTCTACCTTTCTGGATGAATTTGCTTTCTTTAGTTCCATAGTTGCCAGACTTCCATTCAACTCAATATCTGACATTTCTGAATGATGGTCATTTAATATTTTCATTGTAATTTTGATGTGGTTGTGTGAAGAGGTGAGCTATGTCTGCCTATGCCACCATCTTGACCAGAAGTCTGAAAGTCCCTGAAAATTTAAGAGTAACTTCAATTGCTTCCATATTTCCACTAACAATTCAAGAATAAAGACAGAAATTTCAATAGTTCAGGTGAGTCTGGGACTGTGCTCCAGATGGGAGTGGTGGGGCCATATTGTGAAATGGAAGAGGGGGCGCTCTGCTACCAGAAGCCACAGGGCAGAGAACAATGGGGCCTTCAATTAACTGCTGAAGAGTATTGGGTTCCTTAAAAAATAGGGCTGATATCCTGGAATAAAAAGAAGCTCATGCAGTTTTTAGTCCAGTCATGTTCTCAAATTTCCTGAACTACAAAAGGGTCATAAAAAACAAGTGAGAACCAGGAAATATGAATTATGAAAACTGCTAATATGTCAGGAAAGGCTTAGGGGAATTGGGAGACTTGGTCCAGGCAGAACAGTGTGGCCACTGCAGGAATCCTGTCAGGAGGTGAGGGCACCTGAACTGGGCAGGTCACCATGGTGATCAAGGAAGGTTAGGGGACTGTGTTTCTCTATGAGGTGTTTGTTCTAGGAGAAAGAGAGGGAAAGCTGAGTGCAAAGGGACTATGGTTAGAAAATCAGATGGTGGACCTTGAGGTTTCCAGTGTGGGTAGTTTACAGGATCTGAAATGGCTGAAGGACATTTCCATTGAAGCTGTTGGCTAGATTGCAGAGCAGGTGAATAGGGTTGGAGCTGAGGAGATCAAAGGACTCAAAGGCTTTGCACAAATGGGCCCCATTAGACACATGCACAGGGATGATGCCTAGACTGATGAAGGTTAGAGATGGTAAAAGCAGAGAACACACGCCTCAGTGAAGACACACCAGCAGC